>CAIGQZ010000427.1:19050977-19090939 GCA_903798205.1 Danio tinwini
ATATACATATACATACATTACATAATAGTACATTTACATAATAAATTAATATAATACACACACATATATTACTTCAAAACAAACTTTTATTTTAGATGCAATTAATTGCGATTAATCTTTGCCCAGCACTACTAAATACCTATAAGTGCCTATAATTTTTAGACTTTTGTGACATAAGAAATGTCAGATAACGTTCCATCATCATTTAAAATAACATAAATCTGTTATGAATTGTTATTGTTCCTGAAGGCAAAGTTAACATAAAACTGAATCCTTGACTTCAGTTTCTTCTGTTGAACACAAAGAAGATATTTTGAAGAAAGCTGAAAACTGGTAACCCTTGACTTCTAACGGTCCTACTATTGGTGTCAATGGTTACAGGTCTTCAGCTTTCTTTAAAATATCTTCTTTTGTGTTCACAGAAAAAAAGAAACTCCAATAGGTTTGGAACCATTTGAGGCTCATTAAATAGTGGGTACATTTTCATTTTTTTTTTGTGAACTGTATCTTCAAATACATTAAAGAATAAGTGATTCGAATAAATGTTTATATAATTTAAAGGTTTTTAATTACTGCTGGTTTGAAGCATAGTGGCAAATTATAAAAATATGAACAAATTCATACTCGAAAGTAAGCAAAAAAAAGTGTTTTGTTTGTATGTTTTTTAAGTAAATTAGTAAGAATATATAATGCAATATTTGAATATCCTAGGAATGTGAGGATGTAACATTTTCATTAAACACTATCATTTTCAAATCTTTTATTACATTTTATCTCTGTGTTTTAATAAATTACAAAAAACCTGAGTAACAAACTTGACTGTTGTTCCCTTGATAATAAGTTAAATGGTTTGCATATTGGTGCAAGTCTAGAATATATATAAAGATTTAGTAAGCTAAGTAAATCCATTTAGATTCCATTACCAGCCTGATGTTTATAATATGTGAAATGTGTGCTCCACAGAGCCATGGCGGCTGACAGTAGGTGAACTACAGGTAAACTGCAGCTCCAGATGTCAGGACGGGGTGGACAGACTGGCTGTGTGCAGGGGCTTGTTAACATGCTGCAGAAATGATGTTCTCGTCAGTCGCCACAGCAACCTGAAGGTACAAAACACATCGACTTCTATCTCTAAGATTGATCCCAAATGGAACATATAATTACATCCCCTCTCTACTGTTTTATCAGACTTGCTTTCTGCTCCATGGGTTGCTCCCCTTCATCTCTGCCCTTTGTGAAGAAAAGCTGGACTGTCATTACTATGTTTTTCAAGGTAGCGGGTCTCTATCGTCCTGCGTCATTCTGTAGATTGCTGGGTCTGTGCTTGACTGTTGTGAAGGTAGTTATTGGTTGTATTCGTATGTGTTTTCTAGTGTTTACGATTTGGCTGAAGAGGCTGAAAGAGTGTCTCAGTGAGGTTTGGGAAGTTATCGGGGCTCCTTTAGATTCAGACCTCCAACACCATCTAACGCAAATCATTTGGAGGAATTCAGAGAGCCCGGTAAGCCTTTTGGGTGATGAAAAACTGATTTTTTTTATTTCAAGGTATTTAGATTTTGAATAAACCCTTAAGTATGAAATTAGATGGGCTCTTTTTTTATTAGAGCCGTATGTGGTAACACTTCAGAATAATGATGCATTAGTTAAAAGGCACCTACTTTACCACTTTTACAAGATTTAATCTAAGTCTTTTGTGTCTCCAGAATGTGTCTGTAAAATTTCATCTCAAAACACCCATCAGGTTATTTATTATACAATTCAGAATATTAGAATTCTCTGCTTTGAACAGACTGTAGCTGTTTTTGTTGTCTGCGCCTTTAATGCTAGTTCTCCCTACACACCGTTCCCATGTGCCTGTCAGAGTATGCCTCAATCTTTGCCTCCGCTGCATCGGATAAACAGCACAGTGACAGACATGAAGGAAGCAGATCTCAAGTAACGTTTGTGAGAAATACTACAGTAAGAACCTTCCCAATGATTATGTGATGTATTTGTTATGAAGTTGGAACGATGAGTCACACACAAAGTTGTTACAAAGTGGACACAAACACATAGCGTGTTTAACGTTGCACTGTTTTTGCACGCAAATGTGAAAGGACACACATTACGTTATGTTAACGTACAAAATAAACTCGATTTAATGTCTGTAAACTGGGATTGAAGCGTCGTCTTTTATAATTGTATTGACATGTGGCTGTGGTAACGAAGTAAAATCACTGTAATTCATTGCAAACTTTTTAAAACTTGTAAATCTCATTCTTGATCACATTTGATGATGATTGATGATCACAGCAAGTTGAACAGAGCTTTTAATCCCGGTTTCTTTGTGCACGTCCTGTCTTGTTGATATTATTATACGTGTTACTACGGAGACATGTTAATACGCGTCTGTCAATCAATTCAGTGAGCAGAGAAACCACACTCCTATGTCATGTTGTGGTGAGCCTCAAAATGGAAGGGATTTGGATCCTATTTTAGTGTCAGGAAATTTCTACCACCCCAATATGACTGTGAACACACTATACCTACACACAGTTCTGTCCAAACAGCTTGCAAAAGATGATTTTCATCTTAGGTGCCCTTTAATGTTGGTTAATGTATTTAGTAACATTAACTAAGTATGAATAATCTTGTAGAGTATTTATTATTCATAGTTCAACATTAACTTATGCATTTTTTAAATCCAAAGTTATGCTTGTTAACATTAGTTAATGCACTAATGCATTTAATGCAGTGCTTACATGAACTAAAATTAAATAATGTTATTAAACTTAACATTAACTACAATTAGCAGATGAATAAACACCATAATAAATGTATTACTAATTGTTTGTTCATGTTAGTAAATACATTAACTAACATAAACTATTGGACCATTATTTTTAAGTTTTACCCCATAAGTTAAAATAAAAACTAAGAACACCCTAGCATGTTTACAAAATTAGAAACCATCAGATTTTCTTCAGCCGATGTAAAAACCTATAATAAATCAGCCATAATAGAAAAGCGTCCATTCAGCAGGTGTTTTGTTTGTTCCTTTTATTGTAGTTGGACGGCGTTGCAGAGGTGGCACGTAGTGCTTTCTGTCTCTTTATGGAGATCTATGAAAAGGATTGTCTGCACTTTGGGATGGAGAAATCACTTTATGTGGAGTTACTGAAGAGGATTTCAGAATTGCCTTGGGAGTCAAAAGCCAAGTATTTACCACTTACTGCAGTTTTACCATACACCGAAACAAACAAGGTAGAAACCTGAGAAGAACTTCATATACTTTTCTATATTTTACGTGTTTACTCATTTTATATTTGTTATGTATTCCTTTTTAATATTATATGATCCATGTGATTGGTGTTAAACATATTTTAACATATTTAAACTGTTGTTGTCGTCTTTTTATAGTTACCATTTTTTCATTATTATAGAAAATAGATTTTTATAGAATGTTGTACATTTGATCTGGTTTTGCCATGAAATACCCAGAAAAGCTGATATGGCAATAAATTCAAAACTCTCTCTCTATATACACTCA
This sequence comes from Danio tinwini, assembly GCA_903798205.1. Lineage (NCBI taxonomy): Eukaryota > Metazoa > Chordata > Actinopteri > Cypriniformes > Danionidae > Danio > Danio tinwini. The sequence continues at coordinate 19,054,507 of CAIGQZ010000427.1, forward strand.
CCGGCCACTTTATTAGGTACAACTTACCGGTACCGGGTTGCACCCACTTTTACCTTCTGAACAACCTTAATCTTTCGTGGCATATATTCTAGAAGGTACTGGAAACATTCCTCAGAGACCAGCCCGTCTGACACCAACAACCATGCCACGTTCAAAGTCTCTTGAATCATTTCACTTCTTCCTCATTCTGATACTCGGTTTGAACTGCAGCAGATCGTCTTGACCATGCCTAAATGCAATGAGTTGCTGCCATGTGATTGGATGATTAGAAATTTGTGTTAAAGAGCAGTTGGACAGGTGTACCCAATAAAGTGAGTGTATGTTACTATTATTATTATACTAAATAACACTAATGTGGCAGCACAGTGGCTCAGTGGTTAGTACTGTTACCTACCTCTAAGACGGTTGCTGGTTTGAGTCCCGGCTGGGCCAGTTGGCATTTCTGTGTGGAGTTTGCGTGTTCTCCCCGTGTTTGTGTGGGTTTCCTCCGGGTGTTTAGTTTTTTCCCCACAATCCAAAGACATGCGCTATAGGTCAATTGGATAAACTAAATTGGCTGTAGTGTGTGTGAATGCGAGAGTGTATGGGTGCTTCTGCTGCAAAAAAGCATTTGTCGGAGTAGTTGGCGGTTCATTCCGCTGTGGTGACCTCTGACGAATCAGAGACTAAGCTGAAGGAAAATGAATGAATGAATAACACTAATGGCATCAATCATATAATTGCTATTGTTTTATAATTATATATATATCAGGCTTAAGACTGGAGTAATGGTGTCAAATTCAGCTTTGAATGTGTTGACAGAAAACTAATTAATTACACATTGCTATCGTTTTGATTGTATTTTCAATCAAACAAATGCTAACTTCATTAGCAGGAGATTTCTTATAAAAAATCTAGAAGTTTCCTGCATGGAATATAATATTGGATGAACTACATGATTTAGAAAATAATGTTTACTTTGTTTTCTGTGCATTGGTAGTTTTGTATAATTATTAAAATGTTTATTTTATTTTTATTTTTTTACCCAAAAGGTTTTGGAACTGTATCCAGCCCTTCCCTCTCACCTCCTTAAATGCCTCTCCACCAATCACCTTTCTCCATGTGCCTCAGAAGTCTACAAGTCCCTTCTCCAGCAACAGAAACGTGAGCTTATTATAATTGCATCCAAAGAAGCTTCGCCCACCGACCAATACTTAGCCAATCAATGGGCTCACCAATGGCAACCAGTCATCCTGGAGGCTTTGACTTCAGAAATAACACTACTTCAAAACAACGCCTCTAGTCATCTCCTGCCAACAACTCTACGCACATTTCCTGGTGCCTTCAACACTCTTTTGTCAGCTCTGACACCCTCGGCTCCTGGTCACCTTCATGCGTGGGCCTGTGTCATGAGCGCACAGCGGGCCGCAAGTGGACGTTCAGCCTGGGGTGCAGAAAGTTGCCATGTTCTCCAGACTCTCCATCTCGCCCTGTGCTCTCTGGATGACAGCGTTCGACTTGCAGCTCTAAACCTCCTCTGCTGCAGTCCAAAGACTAAAGAAGCCCCATCGCAGCTGGAGTATTCGGCTCTCAGAGACTTCATCCCGCTCAATCTTAACTGTGAATCATCTCCGTTTCGCCAGCATCTGCAGGCGGCACTTAGGAAATTCCTGGTCAGAATAAGAGACAGTTGCATGGCGAGCATCAAGGGGCATAATAGTAAAAAAGGGCTGACAAAGGAAGTGGAGGCGGAGATTGAACAAGGAGTCGGTGAGGGAGTTTTGAATAATTATTAAAAAGATTTTGCACTATTTTTTTTATTTTGTTATTTATAAAGATGCATAAAGTAATAACATGTACACTACTCAGCATAAATAAATACACCCACTTATAATGTATATTTTTATCAAGTTTCCATTTAATATAGAAAATTATTTTTATTACATACTTATAATCATTAAAACGAGGGTTATCACCTAGGAATACAAAAATAATACATTTAAATGAGGTGTTGAAACAAATTATTATAAACTACAAAATTTAACTAAGTTGGATATATTTTTATGATTCTCTTGATTTTTTTCCTATTCATTAAAACTGTATTTAATATTTTTCCCTACCATATTTATTGAGGTGTATTTTGAGTTATTGAGCTCTATTTTAAAGATCTAGGCGCAAAGTCTAAAGAGCATGGCACAAAAGCATTAATGGCATGTCCGAATTCACTTTTGCTGTTTAAAGGATGGAAAATACACTCTGCGTCCCAGCGCATGGCCTAACAGGGCTGTGCTTATTCTCTTAATGAATTATGGTTGTGTTTTGAGAATAACATGCATTTAACCAATCAGAGTCTCTATCCCTTTTCCTTTAAGAGTCAGTTGCGTCGCGCCATGGTGCATTTACTATTTACGTGGTGGACTTTGTAAATGGAAAAACTGAACGCTTTACTAGTGAGATAACAGTTAAACAGACCATCTGCAGCGCGAGGAAAAAGATTCCTCTATTCGGCCTCTTTACTTTCTCCTTACTTTACTTTCACGCTTTATTTTACTCCTTTACTTTTGTGTTGTAAGGAAACTCACTCCACTGAAGACATCCATTAGCCTACATATTTAATTTCATTTGTTAAGCGCAAAGATTTGTTTCAAAACTATTTCTAAATTCAGTTCTGATTTCCAACAAACAAATAAATGAACTATAATTACGAAGTGTGGTCAAAAAACTGACTGTTATATCCAAACACATGTCCTACTCTTATCCCCCATGGTGATGCATATGTCTCCAAAACCTGACAGTTGGACAAATCTAAATTTGTTTTAATTAAAGCAAATATAAATGGGAATGTAATAAATAATACAGCTAATAATTATACGATTATACAAATGCAAATTGTCATGAATAAACTTAAAAAAAGCGTCAAAACATGTTGCGCTGGTCTGAAAATAGCAACAAATCACGGCAAACATGTCTTGCGCTTTATTGCGCCGGGTGTATGATAGGGCCCAAAGTTTTTGATTGCTTACAATCTTGGTACTGACTAATATAATCAAAAATCCAGTTAACCATATTTGCACAAATGACTTATTGTATTAAAAAATATGATATTGTATTTTTATTTGAAGAAATACTATATTAGCATAATATTATCAATTAATTATGAGCAGTCACTGGAATTTAAGTCAGAAGTATTCAGCTGATCTTAAAATTCAGCTTTTTTTGTATAAAGCACATTTAATTTGTTTTGCTATAAACTTTTAACAAATTGTAAAAGATGTGCAGTTGTAATGCACATTTAATTAGTACTACAAAATAATAACATCTAGTTGGTGAGATCATGTGTATATTGTGATGCTTTCCTTTAGAGTTTGTTGAGTGGCTCTTCCAGCTTTCCTTGGTTTATTTGAGTCCTGACAGCAGTTACCAGAGAAAGAAGACGGTTCTGCTCTTGCTGTGTGCAGTGCTGGAAACATGCACTGACACCTGGAGTCCTGACAGAAAGAAAGGCCAACCACCTGGTAATGAAATGACTCTGACAAAAACAAACATGGGCTGTCATGTATTTGGGCACAACCATAATATCCCTTGAAGTACCTTTTGAATGCATATTGTGTTTGTTTTTTTTATTATAAAGATAAATGTTTTTTTATTGATAAATGAAATGAGATTAATGTGAGTTTTTTTTTCCAGCCAATATGTCTACTCTTATAAACTGGGCTAAAGACAGAGGAAAGTGGGATTTCTTCTCAAAGTCAAAGCTATTGGTCCTGATTGGCTGCTTGGAGGATTCGACCAATGAGGTACAGCTAGATAAATATACAATACCATTCATAGGTTTCATTTTTCTGAAAGAAATGTATACTTTTATTGTGGAAGGGTGAATTAAACTGATCAAAAGACACAGTAAGGGCATTTATAAGTCATATTTTTTTAATAATAAAATGTTAATATATACATTTCATCAATGAAACTCTTTTTAATATTATTTCTTTAGCACTTTTTACAATGTAGATTGTGCCAAACTGCTTAACATAGATGAATAAAAAAAGCAAATTTGAAAACAGCATTTCAGATAGTAGAAACATTCCAGCATATTGGACAGGTAGGAGAGTAGTGTTTGAATGCTTGAGTATTTTTAGTTAAATTAAATCTCATTTAGTTAAATTTAATATAAGTCATCCACAGAAGCGCCACCAAAATTAGATATAAATGATTGAAAATGTAGCACTGAATCTAGGGGTGTCCAAATTTATTGTTTCTTCGATGCACCACGACAGTTCGGTTTTGCTTCAGTAATAGATAGATTATTACAAACTGACGTAATTGATCTCATATGCGTTATATTGCAGTAACTTACTATGGCGAGGGAGGCGAGCATGTTACAATGATACTTGTGGATCCAGACTTGAGTGTGTCTACAGAGCGAGTTTTCACCACTACGTCTGTAATGCATCAACTGTGATCGCCATGCATTATGTGCACAGACCGCAACCGAGGCCGTTTACTATTGTCCACGTCACTCATCGGTGAATAACGCCAGAGCCCCACTGATGTTAGGACGAAATCACAGCCCTTTCTGTTGACCGAAGGAACACAATGACCAATCAAAGGAGTTTAAGAACTTACTCGACACCGTTCAGAAAGCAAGCAGGAAAATATTTACATTAGTTTATTTGCTCTAAATGCTCATGTTGTTATATGTGCATTTACTTGAGTTTAGCTTGATACATTCATAAAGAGTGTTTTCTTTGAGCAGGTAAAAGTTCATATATCTGACTGCTTGTATTAAAAGACACAATTGTATTACAAATAATATATAAACATAAATATATTTATAAATTTGAATACAATAATTCTTGTGCTGTGAATTCAAATGTATAATTGTGTATGGAAAGTATCGTCAATGCACCGTTATGCATCGAGATATTGAACTGAACCGATGATAATCGTAATCGAACCGTGAGACCAGTGTAACTGATTCTACAACTATATGAAGCATTAGAATTCTAAATATTATAAAATAAACATTTATTATAAATAATACAAACTGTTTTACCACCAATAATAACAACAAATACTTCTTGAGCAGCAAATCAGCATATTCGAATGATGTCTTATAGATCATGTGACTCTGAAGAATGGTGGTTTTAAAAATCCAGCTTAGACTTTAGGAATAGTATTTTCAAAATAATTAACACATCATTTTCATTGTATTACATCAATATTACTATTTTTATTATCAAATAAATACACCAGATAAGTCTTCCTTCAAAAATAGACTTTAAACTTTTGAACAGTTGAATTCATTGCCCTGGAGTGAAAGAACCTTTTGAAATTCACTACACTTGTATAGTGACAATAAAATATCTCTTCTTCTCTATGCAGTTCTAATAAAGTTGTCTGACTTAATGTCTCTGTGCTGTAGATTCGTGAATTGTCTGCAGAGCTGCTGTTCCGATTTTTCCCCACATCTCTCCCTGATGATGTCACATGTGGGGTGTTCAGCCGAGCAGATCAGCTTCTCCAGAGCCCACGGGTGCAGGAGGCTCAGATGGGGGCACTGATGGTCAAACTACTGCTGCAAAAGTGAGCTACTATTCTGGATTAGTGTTTTTCATCATGTCTTTAAAAGCATTTTACGCTCACCAAGACTGCATATATTTGATTAAAAATACAGTAAAAACTGTAATATTGTTAAATCAAAATACTGTGCAGTTGACTTTGTTTAATTTTGCATTATAGGGCAAATGGAGTATTTAACCAGGGGGAGAGGCAGCCAGTGAAGTTGATTACATTTCTTCTGTCCAAATTGGAGCAGCATTATCTCACTGCCAGGAGTGACATGTTGCTTGCGGCTCGCACAACACCTATACATGGTAGGAGCAAATAAAACCAGCGTAGAGAACTTGGACGTGTACTATAAAGATGGATTAGCTGGCTAGCAAGTTTTCACCAATCTTTGGTTTTAGGTAACATGAGCTTGACTTTAATCATTCTTTCTTTCTATGGTATTATTGAGCAGCTGAGCTACTTTCAAGGGAATCTTGCGTAGCCAGACCTCAGACAGAAAGCTGAAGTTCTAGGAGCAGCTTTGGCTGCTTTGAATGGTCAAGGACCACCCACTATGTTATTGATTATTGGTTTAACCAACCAATCATGTTTCATTTTGTGCCATGCCATGTTTGTGGGCATGAAGCTTTGCATCATTCATTCTTAAACGTCTTTAAATCTTTACAACAATGACGCATCAATATTCAAAATGATCTCTCAGCAAAACATAAAGGAAATCAGCAGGACGTGTACAGTATATAGACTTGTTCTGAGATGCATTCATTATTTTGGTGATGCTTTTCTACATAAATATCAGGCAGACTGAGATGACAGATCACTGAGTGAAACTTTTTTTTGATCTATAAAAGCAGTGTTTTGTTGTATTTGTGAGTATAAACAATGTCTTTCTCTTATCTTTATGACCAAAATGACAGAATATCTGAAGGTTTTCACTGCCAATAATAAAAAAAGAGAACATAAGCATGCCTGCGTGTTTGTGGACATCATGACTTAAAGCTTTTATGCAGTGAATATTGCATACTTTTAATATTCCAGCTTTTAAGTTAAATAGATAAATGCTCATCCTCATAAAGGGATCCTCATAATAACAGACAATGTGCAGGCAGTAAATCCCTTAGTTATCAAATTCTCTGAAAGTTTTATATTTATTAATGAGCACTGTCATCAATATAAACATTGCAGCTTTTTTTATCATTTCAGACTTGTCTACGGCAGACTGATTAAGATTGCTGCACATTTGACTTGCAGAAATCCAGTATATATAAATCAATCAGAAGATGACTAGAATATCTGCTAATGCGTTTTTTCTGTTTTCTGAAAAGTGTGCCATAAGCATTAGACATTTAGCCAAAGGTCTGTGCTTGCCATGATGTCTTAGGCTGTAACTACTTTCATATTACCTAAAACCCAGAATTAGTGCAACTAAACTAAAACATAGCTGGCTAGCCAGCTAATCTGGCTTCATGTACAGGCTCTAGATCACTCTAATAAACATAAATAAAATCTGATCACCTCTAAGCAAAGTTTCACACCTAATACATCTATAAATGTATGCTGGAATAAGACTAATCCATAAATCGAGTGTATTTTAATGTCTTCAGGCATTGTAAGTGCTCTGCAGAGGGGTCTGCTGGAGGTGCCAGGGGTCTTACTGGAGTCAATAACCCACAGTGTTGCAAGAGAGCTTGTGTTTTTGTTAGAAAAGCTCACTCTGCTTCTGTTAGGTGTGCTTTATGGCAACCAAGACACTGAGGAGAAAGGTATACTAAAACCGAGATCCATTTAGTGATTAAAAAATACCTGAAGAGATTTTCTAATAAAACGGCATGTTTCTCTTTGTCGCAGATGTTCCTCCTTCGTTTTGTGACATGGGGAATGCGATCAGCTCTCTGATTGGTCAGGGGGCGGGGCTTGATGAGCATGGTGAGGAGAATGTGCTGCTGTCTGAGGAACACAGTCTGGTTCTGACCTGCTGCTGGGTCTCCTTGAAGGTAAAGCTGATAAACCTGTTTATCAGGCATGTCAATCTCATTTCAGGTTTAGGTGGGCTATCAGAGAAAATGTCCCCTTTTGTGCACAGAATTATGATTGATTAAACTATAATTTGCTGTTACATTGATTTGAACTATTGCAGACCAAACAAATTGTAATCATCAAAGCTTTATTTTATGTTATTTTATTTTCATTCATTCATTCATTTTCTTTTTGGCTCAGTCCCTTTATTATTCTGGGGTTGCCACAGCTGAATGAACCGCCATCTTATCCAGCATACATTTTACCCAGTGATGCCCTTCCAGCCGCAACCCAACACTAGGAAACACCCATACACTCTTGCATTCACACACATACACTACAGCCAATTTAGCTTATTCAATTCACCTATAGCGCATGTCTTTGGACTGTGGGAGAAACCGGAGCACCCACAGGAAATCCATACGAACACAGGGAGAACATGCAAACTCCACACAGAAACGCCAACTGACCCAGCCAGGGCTCAAACCTGCTGCACCACTGTGACACCTTTATTTTATTGTATCCTCTACGGTATAACAACACTTAGAAATTAATCATTTAGGCATTTCAAGCTGTTTTATTTTATTAATTTATTTTGATGATGATGATAGCTCATGTAGAGGTGTAAGATTGACAAAAAATACTTCTTTATTTATTTATTTTATTTCTAAAGATAATTTAAAGATATTTAGCTTAGTGTTGTGCTCTAATTTGCTTGTTTAGGCCTTAGATAAATAAATGTGGTATTAAACACTAGGTGGCGACAAGTCCTAAGGCTACTGATCTTTATCAAAAAACATATAATAATAATAATAATAATAATAAAAGTTTTACAGAGCTCATTTGCCACTTTATTTTGAGTTATGGAGTTGTTTTTACAGCATTTGCTTTATGTTTCATCACCCGGTGATTGCTTTCAGCCTGTCAATATAAGTTTTTACAAACAGATTGACGTAATAATATTACACACTGGTAACTTTGTTTTACCGACAGTTACAGTGTCATAACAATCCATTAATATTGCAAACCTCTAGCTACCAAAGCTGTCTGGTGCATCTTAGATGCATCTTAGCATCTTAGATATTTCAGTTTTTCAATTAACCTTTTTCTTGTTTGTTTCATAGTATTGCCTAAATTATCCCTCAGATTTGATGCTTTTGTGGGCTCTGTTTGACACCCTTGATGATCATCACCATTTTTATGAGTAACTAAGATATTCACAAGCTTCTACTTTCCTGGAAAAAGGAAATAGGTATTTTTCTGGGCTCTCTGGTGGAGAGAATCCTGTCACTTCACTGTGAAGAACCGAGACTGAATGTGGAGGAGCTCAGGACAGCTTCCAAAGTCTTCAAAGACATTATTCTGAAATGTAGACACTGGGTGAGCACAGTTCATGCAGAAATAAATCAGATTGGTGCTTTTCATGGTGACGTCCCAAAGCTCTTTTTCACTTGTGTGTTTGTTTGTCTTCCTCCATAAGGGGGCAGTGGAGGGCTGCTGTGTGGGCTTCACTAAATTCTGCAGGGCTCTGTTGAGCAGCTCTGATCTAGACATCCGGCAGATCCCATCCCTTATGCTACAGCAGGTGAGGGCTTCTTTAGAAATCAGGGATACAAGAGATTCTGATAGAAATGTCAATACCTGAGTTGCACTTTTTGTTATTTAATTAGAGGTAGGTTAAATAAATGCAAAAAGAACTAAAGTAATGCATACTAAATGTTTATTAGTTAAATAGCTACTCCTATTTTTGTGATTTCTAAGTATAATACAATGTAAAATATTTACAGTCACTTTTGATTAATATATTCTGAAAATCTTAAATCCATCTTTGCTGAATTAAAATTCTATTTACTTTTTAAATCGTACTGACACATAAATCTTTGAAGATTGAAGTATAAGTGGAGTTTCACAAAAATTTTATTTTATGCAGACTAAAAGCAAAGCATTGCTTCATGAATTTATTTTATTTTATGCAGACTAAACTTTCCATTCATCAAATCATTTCTTTATGCATTTATTTTATGCAGACTAAAAACTTTTAATCATCAAAGGATTGCTTTATGCATTTATTTTGTTATAATTTACTATATTTCATTTTATTTTATGGAGACCAAAAGCTTTTATTCATCAAAGCATTTCTTTATGGATTTATTTAGGTTGTTTATTATTATTATAATTATTATTATTATTGAAGTGTGAGTATTGTCAAGCTTTTTTGTATTAGAATGAATCCTGAACAAGTATAGAATTGAAATAGCACATTTGACCCATCCCAGTGCACACACACAGAAGAGCACTCTCTCTTGTCCTCCAGGGCCTTTCTGTTCTCCAGTCTCCTCGCAGTACATCAGTGACACGGCGTGCCGCTGGTCTACCCATGCTGATTTTGGGTGTCTTGGCTGCTGAAGACTCCAGCAAATCTCGCCCTCTGTTGGCTCACACCATAAACACCCTATTGGACACAGCCAAAGCACCTCTGCCCTCAGACTGGGACCAAACTCTCGACTTACCACAGGCACATCAGCAATCTACCTAATAAATACACCATTGCATTTTATTAAATATGAAAGTGGTAGTGTCTCTAACAGATATGTTTGTCATTCTGTGATAGGTGGGTGCCGTTCACACTCTTCAAGCCCTGGTGAAGGGCTCCAGTCTGGGTGTAGCTGTTCTTCAGTTTACCCCTGTGATGGCTGTTCTGTCGCTTACCCTACTCAGCTCGACATGCTGGGCCATGAGGAATGCAGCCCTGCAGCTCTACAGTATAAACCACTAATACTCATTTTATCGTTGCACTGATATGATTTTTTTCATTTAATTTTGACCGTTGATTATTTTACAAGCAAATTGGCCAATACCTTTTTTTTTATATTTTATTACAAGATTTTTATATGAAAACACAATGACTGGACTTTATCTTTGGGAAATAATACAACTTAAGTTTAAGTAATATTTATTTTTTAGGTGCTTATTGAACTGCAGAAAAAACAGGGTTAGTAAACAAAGCAATCATTCATAAAACATTATACAGAGATCATCTTAAATAATCAAAACCATATACACGTTTTTGAAGACAGCAGCTTCCCTTTATAAACACTTTTATAAAACTTCTTATCCCCAATTTCAGTATTTAGGACTTTCCTCCATATACTTTACTCTTCACAAACAGTGTTTACCCTGTCTCTCACACTGTCTCCCTGTTTCATGTTTCTGCCAGTAGATTTTCACACACATCTGGAATCCACACACAGATTCGTAGGGGGCCGATCACACCGAACGTGCTTTTCTGTTGTGAGAACATGAGGCAAATTGCACTGCTTTTTTCTGTTGACAAGATAAAGTGTGCTGTGCTTTTTATGTTGCTACCACTAAATCAGAGGTGTATTGTGCACAAGCGCTGCTGTAGATAGTTATAATTGTATATTAGCAGAAACTACAAAATGATAAAGAATGAACAGACAGAGAGCAATTGCACTGTCCTTGATAGAGTGAGAGGTGTACCATCTCTGTAGTCGTCTTGAGAACAAAAACATTGTGGTCACCTTTACAGAAACCCTGCCTCTGCTTTCATTTGATCAGACAATGAAGAAAGATGTAACTTCCATAGCATGCTTTTTCCGTTTAAAGTTGACTTTTTTCAACTGCTGGCACACAGAACCCAATGGCAAAAACGCAAGGCACAGCAGGCAGGCCGTATAAGTAATGCGCAAAATGCTCACGGCCATTAGAAAACCATTCAAAAATAGTGTGATTGACCCCTTAGGGGTTGTCTATTCATTTTTTTATTTATTGTTTAACCGTTTCTGCTAATATTACAATTATAATAAAATTAACAGCCATGCTAACACACAATATGCAGCTGATTCAGTGGTTGTGTACCAGCATTAAAAGCGCAGTGCACTTCTTTTTTTCTTGTCAATAAAAAAAACTGTTCTCAGAATGGAAAACAGTGTTCAGTGTTCTGAATAAAGCCCATGGATAGTACATTAAATAATATATGTTTGCTCTGGCTTTAGAACGAGGCTTTCAATTATGAAATTAACAAATATCATTTTATTTTTGGACTGTTTGAAGCTTGCAAAACATCAAGTGAGCACCTAAACATGAGCTTTAACAAAAATGCGTTCAAGTTAATGAGGATTATTTTTGTGTTTTTCTGTTTTAGTTTCTGCTCATGTTTGTTTCTGGCCAATCGATCGGTTTATTTCAGTCATTATAAAAGTTTCATGTTTACATTTGTCATACTATTCCCAGGCTCTCTCTGCACCAGGATGTTGGGTCAACAGCCGGCTGGTGAAGGTTCCAGTCATTCTGGCATATCTGCCGCTTCCTTTTTTAACCTCTATCCAGCCCTACAGCGCTTCCTCCAGGGGGCGCTAGAAAATGCATCTAGTGACCTCCAAGATGCCACCCTCCTTCTACATCCGGCCCTCTACCCTGTGCTCACTCTGCTTTCCAAATTACAACCTGGTGCTGAGGAACAAACACGGTACTCATTAATATTTATATCCTTTCAATAAATATTTGATTTTAAATACCTGAAATTGTGCATAATCCAATAGTTTGTATAACAGTTATATTATTAACTTTTTGGTAACACTTTACTTGAAGGGGTGTTCATAAGACTGACAATAAATCTGTGCACTTATGACATGTCATAAATGTGAATGAGATTTAATGCATGCTTATAACAACTGTCATTAAGTGTAATTCACTTAGTTATGACATTTTATATGCAAAGATGACATTATTACTTCATTCATTTTATTTTCGGCTTAGTTCCTTTATTAATCAGGGGTCGCCACAGTGGAATGAACCACCAACTTATCCAGCATATGTTTTACGCAGTGGATGCCCTTCCACCCACAACCCAACACTGGGAAACGCCATACACTCTTGCAATCATACGCATACACTACGGCCAATTTAGCTTATTCAATTCATCTATAGCGCATGTCTTTGGACTGTAGGGGAAATCTGAGCACCCGGAGGAAACCCACGGGAACACGGGGAGAACATGCAAACTCCACACAGAAATGCCAACTGACCCAACTGGGGCTTGAACCAGCGACCTTCTATTCACTGTGCCACCTTGACGCCCGTTATTACAACTTGACATAAGCAAATACATACCAACCTGTTTTTGTCTTTGTCATGACAACCTGATATTACCAAGGTTACAAAACTTGTCATAAATCGGTCATAAACATGATTGTCATGAAACCACTATAAATATGTCATGGATTTTTTTAACAGTGTCATTTTATATTTATATATATATATATATATATATATATATATATATATTTTTTTTTTTTTTATTTATTTTTTTTTTTACCACAACTACAGTGGTACTAGCTAAATCTGTTATTAAAATATCATTAAATATTAATGACGCTGTTAGAGTAATGACACTTAATGGCAAATACAGTTTGTTCCACTGAAAAAGTGATCAGAAAAGTATTTATGACACAATTATGATGACAATCATGTTTATGACTGATTTATGACAATATTATGTTGTTTTGGTAGTCACATTGTGATGACAAAGATGAAGACTGGTGTTGATGTATTTGTTTATATCAAGTTGTCATAACAAACAATGTCATCTTTGCATATAAAATGACATAACTGAGCAAAAGACACTTAATAACAGTTGTCATAAGCATGCATAAAACCTCATTTACATTCATGACCTCATGCGTCATTATAAAGTTTTCATGACTTATGAACACCTCTTCAAGTAAAGTATTACCAACTTGTTTGTTTAATCAGTATAATATAATTCATTGTTTACACTTATTATATTATATTATATTATATTATATTATATTATATTATATTATAAAACATAAGTTGAATATGAGTTCATTTTTTAAGATAAAAATCTAAACTTATTTGTTATTTTTAGTATTGTATAATATGAAATGATTTGTCAGATTTGATGCGTCTTTGTGTTTTCGTCAGGGCTCTTTCAGAATTCCTGCCTCCGCTTTTCCTCCTCTCTGCCAGTCCAGTCTATGGCGTACGAGTGATGTCATCAAGAGCCTTAGTTGCTATGATACCATCCAGTGAATATCTGGCAACCATCATGCAGTTAGTGGAGGATCTGCCGGAATCACCGGACGTTGTGAGCTGCCATAACAGACTGCATGGAAAACTCCTGCAGATACGAGCCATACTGACCACGACTCTCAAATCAAGCGTGTAAGATGATGGAAACCCCATTTAAGCACTTTTTTTGTCAGTAGTTTTACTGCTTCACCAGCTATACTACAAACATCTTAAAGTTCATTCAAAATGGAAATTAATTTGAAAGACAATGTTTTCGTATTTTTTTGCCACGTTGCCATTCCCAGTATGAACGATAGGATTCATTATCAATGATGATAACTTTGTAATTGGAGTGTTTTTATTCAGCAGTTCATTATCTCTCAGTGAGGTTGTGGATGTGTTTGAGTCAAGACTGTGGTTGGCATCTTCAAAGCAACGGTGCCCGCTGGTCCGGCAGGCATATGTTGATATAGTGAGGCTGATACGAGGCCACTGCTCTGCTGCTTTCCTCAATCAACTTTCCTCTCAGCTGCTGCAGGAGATTCAAAGGACTCCAGACATACTAGAGGTGCTTCTTTCACCTGCTATTAAGATGTGTTTTAACTGATCCAAGCACAAGTGGTCAACTGAGACTCATTACTGTTTCCACCTGTTTTTCAGCCAATGGTAAACTTCTGGTAAAAGGTTTTATATTTTATAATTTTTATAACGTTCCTTTTACTGCATCGATGTAATGTAATTAAAATTCATTCAGTTGAATAAACTTAAGCATTTATTTAGTTGTTCAAGCATAAACCGAGATGAAAGTCCACGTAAGCACTAGCGTCGGCAGTAGCAGCAGGCTAGCGCAGAAACTCCATTGAAAATACTGGGGTAAAATAAATTTTCATATTTTAAAGACACGGTGAGGGGAAATGGAATTTAATGCAGTGCTTTTTGTCTGGTCTGAGACCCACTTTATATCGTATATATCTATCAGGCAGTAAAGATTGCTGATTTTTGAAGAAAAGAGATCTTAAACGTGACGATTTTGTAATGCCGTGACAGTTGACCTAAAGCGATTAAGATGGATGACAGAAAAATCAAAGTCTGTGTGCATGTACCCCATTAACATGATCAGAAGCAATTCTTGTGACCGCTTGGCTTCAGTGTTCCTCTTATTTCGTCACTCTACATCACTTTTGCTGGAGCGCTCAATGTGACTGCTAAATAATAAACTGATTATTTGTAGCCTATGATCAATGAGAAAATAAATGGAATGGAAAAGAATGTGGAAGGCAGCTAGCATAATCTATGGGTTTTGGTAAAATGCAAACACGATTAATAGGTTTTAGACACCATTTACAGCTGTACTTACTGTCGTCCACTTGTGATTGGATGAACAAAATTGCTTAACAAAAATCTTAAAGGGTTAGATCACCCAAAAATGTTTCTATATCAGGTATCAAAGGGTTAGTTCTGTTATTAATTAGGCGCCCTCATGCCTTTTCAAACCCCTGAGACCTTCGCTCACATACAGAATACAAATGAAGATATTTTAAATGAAATCCTATAGCTCTCTAACCCTCTATAGTCAGCAATGATTTAGAGCAGTGGTTCTCAAACGGTGGTACCTGTACCACTAGTGGTACGTGGGCTTCCTCATAGTGGTACACGGAGGAATCAAATATGACATATGTACATGCTACATATATTTTAAAAATGATCAAAAATGATTTATATAATGAATGTGATGACGTAGCCTAAATTTATGAGATCAAAGTAACATCTCTAGGTTTTGATGAATAGGCTACTATATATTTAAGTACAGGAGTTTTTTTTTTTTACTTTAAGAACAGTAGCCTAACATTTTTAACTTTTAAAAGCACATTTCAGTATAAATGTTGACATTTTATTTTATTATTATATTTTTTTTACATATGAAGCACAGTACAGTGTTAATGTTCAAAGTATTTATAATGTTTAAAGTGGCTGATAATAATAAATATTCTTAATAATAGGAATTAATCTGCCACGTTTTTTTTAACTGTACAGAGCTGTTGCTTCTTTACTGGGCCTACTACGCTACTGTATTTCAATACTGCTCATTATGGTGGTACTTGGAGAGACTATTTTTTTCTGAGGTGGTACTTGGGGAAAAAAAATTGAGATTCACTGATCTAGAGACTTTCAAAGTAACCAAAACATTGTTCTATGAACACCATAGTGTGCCCAAAAGCTGTAAAAAATGTATTTATTCGCCGGTTTTGTTTTCCTGCAACAGTTCCCCACAGTGTGCGTTTACTACAGGCAGAGTGACTTGTTGCCATTAGAGTCAGCAGCACAACACGCAGGTGTTGTATTCCACATAGTATATAACTTAAAGGGGCTAAAAAATATTGACTTTAAAATGTTTTTTTTTTTATTAAAAACTGCTTTTATTCTAGCAGAAATGAAACAAATAAGACTTTCTTCAGAAGAAAAAATATTATCAGACATACTGTGAAAATTTCCTTGCTCTGTTAAACATTATTAGGGAAATATTTAAAAAAGAAAAAAAAATCAAAGGAGGGCTAATAATTCTGACTTGAACTGTATATGAGGATGAGAGAGCTCTCAGATTTCTTAATTTGTGGGAACATCATCATTTGTGTTCTGAAGATAAACAAAGGTCTCAGGGGATTAGACCAATGTGAGGGTGAGTAATTATTAACAGACTTAAAATTTTTGGGTGAACTAGCCCATCAATACTCAATGTACTCAATATACTGTAAATATGGCTTGTCACACAGTAAGTTGGTGTTAAATGTGATGTGTTGCTTTTAGGTTGGCTCTGCTTCATTCCACCAAAGCACAGTGAATTTCCTGTGTGGGGCTCCTGAGTGGGCGTGTCATGCGTGGAGGAGTCTGGCCAATGGCAGTGCAGTTGTGCAGCTCACATTGGTCAAGTCTGTGATAGATGGGCATGGCTGGAGAGGAACAGACCTACAGCAAGTTATTGAGAGAGAGCTGAAGGTTAGTTTTACTAATGGAATGCTTCTGTAAATAGTCACCAGATTTTTTGTAATTATTATAGAATGTCTCTTTAGTATTAAGACACAGTAATAACACTGGGATATTATATAGAGCATTTTTATTATGTGTTAATGAATCCATTTATAGTTCAATCTACCAAATCATTTATTAAGAATCATTTGAAACTAAACTAAATTATTTTAAACACCAGATACTGTAGAGATAAATGTAATTTAATGTTGTAATAATACTTAGCAGTATTACTGGTTTTACTGTTTTTAAATGAAGTCTGGTTGAACATAGAATAAAAAAAATGTTTTAAAAGAAACATAACATAACATGTAAAATGAAGCATAGTAACATTTTAAAACGTCTGTTCAGGTAATTTGTTTTTTTAGCTTGTTGGTTTGTTTGTTTTAATGTCTGTTATATGTATTTACAACATTTTACAAATAACATCCAATAAAATCATTTAGTGTAACACCAGTTTTATACCAAAAATTGTGTCTTTATAAAAAGATTCATCTGATGACAATAAAAGACTGTTTAAGAATTATACACCCCAGAATTTTCGTTCAAGGTCAAAATTAATCAAATATTTACAATTTGCCACTGTCATTCAAACCGGCAGCACGGTGGCACAGTGGGCAGCACAATTGCCTCTCAGCAAGAAGGTTGCTGGTTCGAGCTCCAGCTGAGTTAGTTGGTGTTTCTGTGAAAAACACAATTTTAGGCCTTAAAAAGTCTTAAATTCTCTAAAGCTGTGTTGTAGGTCTTAAATGATTTTAAACAGGTCTTAATTTTTCTATGTCCAAGTAAAGCTACCCTATCGGGCTGACACCCAATCACCAATAATCCATCTCAAAACATTTTATTACAAAGAGATATAATTCACAACAGCTGTTAAACATTTGACAGCAAATTCTCCAAAATGCATTCCCTAATCAGAGAAAGAAAAGTTAAGCAACACATCCTTTTACATGATCTTTCATTAATACAAATACTATTTACAAAAATATCCAGCCAATTAGAAAACATCCTTAATGTCTAGCCCTGTATAAGTTTAAAATTTCATTAATAATGGTCTTAAAAAGTCTTAAATTTGACCCGAAGAAAACGGCAGAAACCCTAATATATATATATATAACCCGTTTGTATATATATATTATACACATTTTTTTTTTATTTGATGTTGACATTATATGTGTGTTTTAGTAAGAGTTGTGTTTTATTAAGAAAAATAAGTAAAGGTATTTATTTTATTGCTTTTAGTATTATGAACCTATTGCTAAAGCATTGATTTCTATCAAATGCTGGTAATGTAACCCATTCCCAAATGTCAGCTGGATACACCAGTAGGAAATGAAAACAATCGAGATCTGTTTAATACACTGCCATAGATCATCTTGCCCTCATGTTTTTGTTTGAAGGGGGCAAGTTAATCATTGTATTCTGTAATCTTTCAAAACAGACTGGCATTGGACTTGGCCAGGATTTCCAACAAAACCTCATATGAGGTCCCAGACTCACACTGCCTACATGTCATGAAAAATAAATCATCTTCACACAATCTTATAATGCCATTAAATCCCTTCATATGAAAAACAAGAAAACTTCATGATTGTGGGTGGGGTTGTGACATTTTGCAATGTACTCTTGAAAAACATTGTCCATCATCCACAGGCTAACCTGAAGGCGGCGCTGATGAACCAGAGTGTGGAATACAGGGCTGCGTTTTTGACTGCATTAGTTGAGGTTTTGACCCCAGAGGAAGATAGTCTTGGCCTGTCCCATCTGTGTCCTCCGGAGTTTGAGCAGGCAGGGCTGCAGGAGTGTGTGGAGCTTCTGTTGACTGATCTGGAGACAGACAGAGGAGGACCTGCGCTGATCTCCACTGCTCTGTGTGCAGTCAGTCTGCTGCTCTCCCAAAGGTAAAACATGTCATAAAAAGTCTCATGTTAATGTTATTAGATGATCTTTATATATTTTTTTAGTTTTTTATCTGCGTTTCCTGTTAAAGGGATAGTTCATGCAAAAATCTAAATGTAGTCAATATTTACACATTCCAAAGTGGTTACATAACTTTATAGGTTTCTTTTTTTCTGCTAAGCACAAAAGAAGATAATTTGAAGAATGCTGGAAACTGGTAGCCACTGACATCTATAGTAGTGAAAAATACTATGGTAGATTTGGTGTTCTTTGTGCATCCTAAAACTCCACATTTATAATGCGTCTTATTCACTGACATTATCTCCAGCAGGTACAGCGTTAAAACTCTAATGATGGATGCCTGCTTTTCACTCAGGATTGTCTATGCTAATAAGAGAGAGATTTTCACTAATGGATGGGACTTTCCCCCTCCAATGCAGACTCATTTTTCATGTGATTATAGAAATAGAATAAATTCATTTTTACTTAGAGGCTTACTGCACTTACCGGTCACTTTATTGGGTACACCTTACTAGTACTGGGTTGGGCCCCCTTTTGCCTTAATCCTTCTTGGCATAGATTCAACAAGGGACTGGAAATATTTCTCAGAGATTTTGGTCCATATTGACATGATAACATCACACAGTTGCTGCAGATTTGTCGGCTGCACATCTATGATGCGAATCTTCCGTTCCACCACATCCCGAAGGTGCTCTATTGGATTGAGTTCTGGTGACTGTGGAGGCCATTTGAGTACAGTGAACTCATTGTCATGTTCAAGAAACCAGTCTGAGATGATTCACGCTTTATGACATGGCGTGTTATCTTGCTGGAAGTAGCCATCAGAAGATGGATACTCTGTGGTCATAAAGGGATGGACATGGTTAGCAACAATACTCAGGTAGGCTGTGGCGGTGACACGATGCTCAATTGATACTAATGGCCATATCCCTCACACTGTTACACCACCACCACCAGCCTGAACCGTTGATACAAGGCAGGATGGATCCATGCTTTCATGTTGTTGATGTCAAATTCTGACCTTACCATCCGAATGTTGCAGCAGAAATCGAGACTCATCACACCCGGCAACGTTTTTTCAATCTTCTATTGTCCAATTTTGGTGAGCCTGTGCGAATTGTAGTCTCAGTTTCCTGTTCTTAGCTGACAGAAGTGGCACCCGGTGTGGTCTTCTGCTGCTGTAGCCCGTCTGCCTCAAGGTTCAACCTGTGGTGTGTTTAGATATGTTCTTCGGCATACCTCAGTTGTAACGAGTGGTTATTTGAGTTACTGTTGTCTTTCTATCAGCTCGAACCAATCTGGCAATTTTCCGGCATTAACCAGGCATATGCACCCACAGAACTGCCGCTCACTGGATATTTTATCTTTTTCTGACTATTTTCCGTAAACCTTAGAGATGGTTGTGCGTGAAAATCTCTGTAGATTAATAGTTTCTGAAATACTCAGACCAGCCCGTCTGGCACCAGTCACTTAAATCATCTTTCTTCTCCATTCTGATGCTCGGTTTGATCTGCAGCAGATTGTCTTGACCATGTCTACATGCCTAAATGCATTGAGTTGCTAATTAGAAATTTGCGTTAACGAACACTTGGGCAAAAAAGTGGCCGGTGAGTGTATATTCTCACACGGTTGCCCCAGAACTGTGTTTAAACCCCTTATAAAAGTGTTTTTTCCCCTTAAGTATTTCTGTTTCATTCATAAAGACAAAATGCTATACAAGTGAGTAGAGTATCCAATTTTGTGTTGATTTACTAATGTTTTTGAGAAAAGATTCTGCTTAGGCTCTGCCGCTCACTCTCTGCATCTCTCATTCTCTCTCAGTGCAGATGTGTCTTTTCTACAGCGCTGGTGTAAGTTATTAGAGAGGCACAGATGTCCCGATGCTCCCGAGGCCCTCAGATCAGCCTGTGCTCAGTCTTTGTGTCTGTACGGTGTGTCTGTGGTGACCAGGAGCCTGACCAGTAGCCTCATACCCAAACAGCTCAGTACCAGGTACACTGAAATAAACTGCTCTTTGATAAACCCAACTAGTTTAGGAAGTGAGTTGGAACTGTGCAGCACTAGAGGTAAAATATTCTGTGATGATGTTTTACTGTATGTTTCTGTCTTGTTTACATAGCTTAGCAGTTTCATTGCAGGCTCAGGTTTCCATATCTGGTTGCGTTTGAACTTCACTTAACGGGGGGGTGGGGGGTGGTATGTTGAATTCAGAAATCACTGTTATTAGGCAAGGCAAGGCCAGTCTGATCTGAAGACCAATTCACCGTGCTTTGACTGAACTCTTGGAGTTTCCAGTATTTATTTCCAATATTGATTATTATTTATAATTATTAGCAACAGCAGTGACCATTAAGTGAATTGTAGCTAGTGATTTGTTTTGCTCATGCACACACTGGTGTAAATGTAAAGCACAAGAAACTATAAGACTCACACTTTCAAGTCCCTGCCATCAAGTCTGAGTCAAGTTGCAGTGCACACAAATTACTTCTTAGCTTAATGCGACCAAGTCAAGCCACAATACAAGCATAGTTTATATTTGCAAAACAAGCATGGTATATATCTGCCATTTAAAAATTTTGTCCGCTATCTGTCAAGTAATTTATTGCCTCTGCTTTTTGCGTAAAAATCATTTAATTCCCAGCTAGCACATATGGGTGATTGTATAGATGCACATCCAAGAAAACCTTCTATTAATTTACAAAAACAAAACTTAAATTAATCCATTTTAAACAATGACACAAATTATATCAAGTTATCTCTAAAAATAATGTTTGTATTTCTATGTAGGAAAAAAATGACTGAAGACTTTCACTATACCTATTTTTGACTGTCTCTGCCTGCTAAATCTTGCATTCAGCTTCAAATATGAAATAATGAAGTCTAATTTGCATATTTTTTTTACAGTATGTGTTTACTAAGTTAAATAATCATTTGCATGAAACATCTATTTTCTGTATTTGTAATTTAAGCTATAAAAACTATGCTTTGTGTCTGTTGTTACATTCTGGTCAACTCTGATATTGATATAGGTCAGAGTCTGGTATACAGTATTATGATCAGTTATATTCAATTCAATTCAATTCATCTTTATTTGTATAGCGCTAATACAATGTAGATTGTGTCAAAGCAGCTTCACATGGAAGTTTATAGTGAATTGAAACAGTGTTAGTTCAGTTTTCAGTGTTTAAGTTCAGTTTAGTTTAGCTCAGTTCAGTGTGGTTTAATAATCACTACTGAGAGTCCAAACACTGAGGAGCAATTCCATCGATGCGCAGCTCTACAGATCCCGAACCATGCAAGCCAGTGGCGACAGCGGCGAGGAAAAAACTTCACCAATTGGCGAAAGTGAAGAATTTAAAAAACCTCGAGAGAAACCAGGCTCAGTTGGGCACGACCATTTCTCCTATGGCCAAACGTCTTGTGCAGAGCTGCAGTCTAGGCGCAGTAGCTGGACCTCCGTGAAGACACGTCTGAAAAATGGCATAACAATCTGTAAAGCACTAATAGATATACCATGTGACTTGAAATGATTTTACTTCATCTGGCGGGAAACTCGCACATCATATTGTTTTTTATTAATTTGTACAGAATGGTTGGAATACATTAATAGTCTATTGATTAATTGCCATTTCTGGTATTGTAATACTTTAGAGAATTTATCATTTATTTTAAAAACAGTAACATGATGTTGGTGTCAATATCCTAGTAGTTAAAAGCACTGACAAACTGTATAGCACCATGGAGGTCAAGGCGACCTGAGTTTGATTTCCGGGTCGAAGACCTTTGCCCACCCTTCCCCTGTCTCTGCTCCCACTACTTTCCTGTCTGTAAAATCTCCACTGTCCTATCTTAATTAAAGGTGAAAACCCCTAAAAAATTATTATTATTTTATAATTAAATTGTATTATTAAATTATAAAAAAAACTAATATGATGAAAATGCATCCAATTCTGTATTATACTTGCCGTGTGGTGTCTGGTTTCAGGTTAGCTTTTTGAGCTAAATCAGAAAAACTGTATTACAGTCAACTCTGTTAGTGTTTTAAAGTTTATAAATAATTTAAACAGCAGTTAGTAACTGAATCAATTGTTCCCCAAC
Source organism: Danio tinwini (assembly GCA_903798205.1). NCBI lineage: Eukaryota > Metazoa > Chordata > Actinopteri > Cypriniformes > Danionidae > Danio > Danio tinwini. The sequence continues at coordinate 19,077,163 of CAIGQZ010000427.1, forward strand.
CCATTTAAGCATTTTGCATTATTTTACGTTAATAATGGATTTAGTTTACTGTAAATTTTTAATTTGTTGCGTGTCATTCAAGTTTAAGGAAACTAAATGGAATGCTTGAAATATACCTGCAATTCTGAAATAAGTTGTATTTACTGTATAGTTTGACATAACGTCACCTACACAATATGAGTTCAAAATTGTTAATTGTAATCTATTGATGTATTTAAAGTGCATTTGATTGAGTTGTAAATTTTTTTAATAGCAGTTAGATTGCATTTGATTGTTTTTTTTAAAGAAACACGATCAGCGTTTGATTTGCATTTAAGTGATCCAATCACCATCACATAAAATCAGTAAAACAAGCTTTCATAAACATCTAAGTTAAGTTTTGTTATAAGTTTTAGTTTTTTGTTACAAACTAACATTTTAAGCAATAATAATTTTTGCAAGATCTGCACTGGCTTCCAATCCAACTTAGAGTCGAATATAAAATCCTCCTGCATACATGCAAGGCCATCCATAACCTCGTACCACCTAATTAGTCTAATCTCTTCCATATCACTTTTCAATCCCACTCCCTGGGTTTCTTGAAAGGCACTTTAAATAAAATGTATTATTATTATTAAGAACATAATATATGACAATGCTTACATATACTTCTTTTAACACTAAAAACAGACCAGGCTTTGGTTTTAGATGTATTTTGGTTTTCCAGTGAGAACATCCATGCTGTTTTTAATATATAATAAAATTTTCATCCTATATTTTGAAGCTTGATCAGCACAGGCCTCTTCCTACTTCAGGATGAGAGTGCAGGTGTGAGAGCGAAGGCGGCCATCTTTTCCTCTCTCCTCTGCTGTTCCCGACAGCCTGAAGATCCCCAGAGGTGCTTCCACATGCAGGCGAACCAGGCTCTGCGCTTACTCCTGGACCTGCTTTTGGAGGAATTCTGGGATACCAGTGGTGCTTTGGAGGCCTTAATGTGTCACTTACCTCTCTGTGAACTGAATATAATACTGAAGGAAGCCAAAGAAAAACAGTACGTCAGTCCACACACACACATGATCATTTCTCAGGCCAATCATTTGCTGGTTGTGTAAATTGTCACTGTATATCATTATGCAAAGGGTTGATTGTGTGGAAACGAATGTAGCAATATATGTTAATCTTTTGGGATAAACCCGTCACAATACATTACTTTTTAAATTTGACCTGACTTTTAACACAGATTTAAAGGGCACCTATGATGAAAATTATCTTTTGTAAGCTCTTTGGACAGAACTGTGTGTATAGTGTGTCCACAGTCATATTGGGGTGATATAAAGACAATAGGTCTCTTTTTTTTTTTTGTTTCATGACGTTAAAATAGGATCCAAATCTCTCCCATTTTGAGGCCGATCACAACGTGACGTTGGAGTGCAGTTTCCCCGCCCACCGAATTGATTGACAGCCGCTTATCAACATGTCTCCATAATAACGTGTATAATCATATCAACAAGACAGGATGTGCACAAAGCAACTGGGATAAAATCTCTGTTGAGCTCTCTGTGATTATCTGTCATCATCAAATGTGATCAAGAATGAGTTTTACAAGTTTAAAACGTTTTTAAAATAGTGCATTTTTGTAATGAATTACAGCCATTTTACCGCCTTCATCACCACAGCCTCATGTCAGTACAATTATAAAAGAAGACGCTTCAATCCCGGTTTTTGGACGTTAAGTCTGGTTTATTTTGTACATCAACATAATGGATATCCATACAGCAGTGGATAATAACGTGTATTCTGTCACATTTGCCATGCAAAAACAGTGCAAAGTTAAGGCCCAATCCCTATTCTACCTCTTCTACCCCTACCCCTCGTTTTGCCCGTGAAGGGGTAGGGTTGTCCCAATTCTCTTTAGCTTGAAGGTGTAGGGCTAAGCAGAAGGGGTAGATAGCCCTTCGAACAAAGATTTTTCAGGACCACACTTAAAATCAAGGGGTAAGAAAAAATTCCTAAAATACACCAGCTACAACGGCAGTTTTGCTGCACCCGGAAGTAATGAGAGCCACAAATGAGTATTTTTGTCATTATTACAAATTTTTACAACAAACAAACACATTTTAATATATTCATAACCTCGTTCGTGTTTTACCATCATGCTTTAAAAAAAACCCGCTAAAATAAAATTTTGTGATTATAATCCATAATAATAACTCCTGTACAGCTGTCTTGCTGTCTCAATTCTTAGGGGTAAATTTCAAAGCCCTTCTCCTTCACACTCATATTTAAGGGCCAACGGGAAGGGGTAGGGGTACAAAAATAGAATTGGGATTGGGCCTAAAAGTGTGTGTGTGTGTGTGTGTGTGTGTGTGCGTGCGTGCGTGCGTAAACTTTGTAACAACATTGTGTGTGACTCATCATCGCAGAAAGGCTTGAATTAACTTCACAACAAATACATCAAATAATAATCATTGGGAAAATTCTTACTGTAGTATTTCTCACAGAAGTTACTTGAGATCTGCACACTCTGACTGGCACATGGGAATGGTGGACAGGGAGAACTAGCATTAGAGGCACAAGCTACAAAAACAGCTAGATTGTATTCAGAGCAGAAAATCCAATATTCTGAAAGATATAATAATCTAAAGGTATTTTGAGCTGAAACTTTACAGACACATTCTGGAGACACACAAAGCTTATCTTAAATCCTAAAAAAATTCCTAAAAAACAAGATGTAAAATCAGTCTCTGATTTCCCTAGAGTGTGTAAGTGAAGTTTCAGCTCAAAATACCCCACAAATAATGTTTTATAACTCTTTGAAACTGCCCCTTTTTGTGCTCTTTTCAAAAGAGGGGTGGGGCTACTTTTGCCTATGTGTCAGTGTAGTGGCAGGTTCAAAAACAAGACTATCGTCCAATGCTAATGAGGGAGAAATTGTCACTAATGGTCAGGGCTTTCCCCTTCTGATGAAACATACAAAGTCAGAATATCAATCAAAGTGTTTCTGAAGACTTTTTTATGAAATGTGACCATAATAAATAAAATCAATACATTTTTACCATTGAAAGCTGGTTATATTCACACACTGTTGCCCACACAACTCTTTAAACCCGTCATAGAAGTGATTTTTGCATAATAGGTCCCCTTTTATTACCAACAGTTTTTTTCTCTAATTGTTTTTTTTTTCTCTATTGGTCAGATGTCGGAGCCTTTATGAGCCAGATGAAGCAAATGTGTTTGCAGAGCCATCTGTGATCTCAGAGTGTCTGCTGCCGTACCTTTTGCGTCTGGTTAAACATTATCCACAATCCTCCAACCTCGCAGAGAACCTTGAGCACTGGGCCCAAAACAGTGCAGCCACTGTCAAAAAGAATCTCGCAACTTGTATGCAACTTCAATTAGGTGTGTCAAATTTACCATATCTCCATAATGGCTGCTGTTTGTCTTTGTTGTTGTGTTAATTATACCTTATTAACTTCCTGCCGCTACTTTATAATTGGATCAGCAACCTTAATAATTAGAATTAAGGGAATTTATGATATTTATGTATTGCTCATTTGGGGTTGTTTTTGAATGTTTACATGCGCTAATTGTGTCATTATGTCATTTGTTTCCCAGGCGATGTCCTGAATCCTGATTGGCTGAGTTTGCTAATAGAACCCCATTTCCATGGAGCTCTTGCTGGCCTGTTCACCAGGGCGATTGTCCTGCTCCAGATGCTAAACGACTGTGACTCCATTCGACCTCTGCTTGACCCTTTGGGTTTATCTTCAGACCTTCAGGATATTCACAAGCGGTTTGTCCTAAATGGAGTCTTTCTTCCTCAGGTCTTCCTTGATGCACTAAGGACAGATTAATCTAGTGCTGACACAGATCAGGGTTGCTTAATTGCGGATGCAAGCTTAATTAAACACAAAAAAAAACTCTTTTTATTGGAAAAGCTGGCTGTTCATCACCAATTGTGCAAAGGGAGAATAACAGGCTTTGTGTTGTTGTGTAACACAAGAGAGACAATAAAGAAAACCTTTGCTTGTCTTGCATCAAACACCAACTCCAGATAATGGTCCATGACAGCAGCTCTGCAACAGTGTCTAAATCTGACACAGCTGAAAGACACCATTGTTTCTGAATGACTGCTGATTTCTCAAATGGAGCACACTGCAGACAGGAACAAACAGACTCTGGGAGAGTGTGTTTGTCTCTGCGCATGTTCTTGTGCGTGTGTTCAACTGCCCACGCAACACCCTGAGGAGGGTATAGATATTTTGGTCACACTTTACAATGAGATTCTATTATTTAATGTTAGGTAATATGTTTACCAATATGAACTAAAAATGAATATTACTTCTACTGCATTTATTAGTCATTTGTTTACATTAGTTGGTGTGAGTTAAGAACTAACAATACACGACTTTATCTCATCCTAAAATAAATGTATTCACTATTTACTCACCCTCAAGTGGTTTTTGCCAACCTTTTTGAAGGTTTTTTTGGTTGAACACAAAATAAGATATTTTGAAGTAAGCTGAAAGCCTGTAACCAATGATTTATATGGTAGGAAAACAAATACTATGGAAGTCAATGATTACAGGTTTTCAACTATCTTCCTAATATTGTCCTATATTGTGTTTAACAGACGAAAGAAACAGGTTTGGAACAAGTTATGGGTAAGTATGACAGAATTTTAATTTTTGGGTGAAATATCTCTTTAACTAAAGTCAACAAATATGAGTAAATAGTGTGATAAATGTAATGGAATCTTATTGTAAAGTGATACCCATGTTTTATTAAAACAAATGTCATTTCTGCTTGTATTATGATGCATTTATATATTTAATAAATACATTTTACTGGCTAACCCTGATCTGTGACCCAAAAGCATAGGATTAGTCTTGTATATCCAATTGACTGATGTAAGTTTCTCTTCGGAATAAACTCAGCCAAGATGGCTGATATCCATTTAAAGTTAGGTGTGGAACCTCACACACATAACACACACTTCTGTGTAATAGACAGTCCAGCGTACAATCCTCCTTTTCATTGGAAGCCATATAGCTAATAATTACTGTACATCTTTGCCCATGTACAAAAAGGCATTTCTTACAAACAAAAATATATTATAAAAAGGACATTTTCCAAATATGTGTAAATCCTCTAATATATGAGCAATATCACACGAGTAGTAGTGCGATATGGCTGAATATCGGCACTGGTGGGAGGCGTGCGTTGGCTAGAAGCCCCAGGCAAAGTGCCTTAGTGTCCCACTAGTGATGATATAAAGCCCTATCGCACTGCTACTTGTGTGATATTGCGTTTATACAACAGTTCGACAGCATAATCGCGTTTATAAAAAAGAAAATCAAACACGGAGAGTCTAAAAATCCTTTTGTATTAGGAACTACTTTCTTCTACCATTCACATCTGCAGCTGACGTCAGAACAGCAGAAACCATTGCTACTTCACAAACTTCACTTTAGAGCTAGTGTTTGAATGATTCTCTAGTGTAATGTCTAAAATGATGACAAAACAGGTGATTTTGCTCTGTTGCAATCAGGATATCACAAAAATTAACCTCGATAAATCCACAGCAAAGCAAACACTACCAGATTAATATAAATACAGCACTAAAACATACAAAAGAGAGAAATTGACTTAGAATGTCACTTACTTGAGCTGTAATAATTTGATTAGCTGTAGTTTGAAATACGAGGAAAAAAAAAGAAAGAAAAAAAAAACGCTGAGTTTTTCTTCCCTAAGGACGGTCAACCGCCTTTGCTCTGGTCAGTATGACAGGCTGAAGGCTGTCTGAATACCTCACGGCTATCAGCCAATCAGATTCCAGAACCAGACAAAACTGTTGTATAAAAACAAATAAAGAGGCAGAACAATCGTATTTTCTTGATATTATACAACACCTCAAATTCATTTTGATTCAAAACTCAAAATGTGACTATCAAGTTCATCATTTATGAAGAAGACTTTATAGAGGTGAACAGATTTGTCCACAATACCAGTGCAACAGGAAATCTCTAACCCTATGATTTCCAAAAGCGTTTCCTATGAATCCTAAAAATGAAATTAGCTGTATAATGTGAACATTTTCAGAGATTAAGAACATATTGTCATATCGATTTCAATTAATTGGACACGTTTGACAAATGAAAACAGAATGAATATAAATTCAAAATTAATCTGCTTTATGAGACTCTAAAATGACCTTTTCCTGTAGAAACCTATTATACAAACAAATTGTGAAGTCCAGCGAGCGGCACGGTGGCTCAGGGGTTAGCACTGTCGCCTCACAGCAAGAAGGGTGCAAGTTCGAGCCTCAGCTGGGTCAGTTGGTGTTTCCGTGTGGAGTTTGCATGTTCTCCCCGTGTTTCTGTGGGCTTCCTCCAGGTGCTCCTGTTTCCCCCACAAGTCCAAAGACATGCGCTTAAGGTGAATTGAATAAACTAAATTGGCCGTAGTGTGTGTGAATGTGAGAGTGTATGGATTTCCCAGTACTGGGTTGCAGCTGGAAGGGCGTCCGCTGTGTAAAGCATATGCTGGATAAGTTGGCATTTCATTCCGCTGTGATGACCCCTGATAAAAAAGGGGCTAAGCCAAAAGAAAATGAATGAATTCCAAACTGCAATGAATGTTTATATCCACACTTCTCCAGTCATGTCACTGTAAAGTAAACTATGAATAACAGTCATATACTGTATTGTCTCCCCTTATAAAATGTGTTGTTTTCTTCCTCTGATTGATATTTTGAAAGCCAGTCTCACGCTCTCATTCCCTCGTTGGTTTTATCTGGAGTGGAGGCTCATGCTTAGCTGTGATAACGCTTCACAAATGCTTCCCAAAACCGGTTTGAACCGCCTCACGCCAACCTCTTCTGATACACAGCACCCTCGGTTAGATGAACTCATTCACTGTTCCTGCATCTTTTTCTCTGTCCTATTCCTTTCTCGTGTTCACAATACATGACATTTTTGTTCTCCAATTTTCTTCCTCATTCTGAACTCCTCATCTTCTATTTGCGTACGCCGCGTCTACTCCAGTTTCCACTGCAGGGGTAAATGCATCAAACAGTGATGTAATGGCTTTTGCGGCAACACTAGAGATGCCCTACCATAACAGCAGGGGAATAGTGCCTCCTTTATCCCACATTAGAGGCTCTTCTCTCAGGTTAAGTGTCCATTTTCTGCCCTCAGCACTGCTCTAGTTGATGATTCATGGTTGGATTATGTATTCACAGAGCTTGGTGTATGGACTCAGCTGGGTTTCCCAGTAGCTATAAGCAGACCAGATGGTCTTAAGTTTGCAGCGAATGCCGAAAGGATTCAGACTCCTTTATGAATGCGTCAGTTGTATTTTTTTAAATGGCAAATTGATTGTTTAGAGAACATTCAGGGTGGATTTCTTGGGGGGGTGGGGGGGGGTTATTATAAAATGCAACAGATCTGGGGTTTTTAAGCTATTAATGTGTTTTTTAGGATTAGTAATTTTAATTTCATTTTAATTATGGAGCATTTTGTTTTTATTATTTTAGATTTTACTCTTTTTTTTTATCCGGTAACACTTTATTTTGATGGTCCATTTGAGTATTAGTAGACTGTCTGCTTAATATTTGTTGATACAGACATTTAACTGACTATAAGAAACTGTCATTTTACACTAACCCCAGCCTAACGGTCAACTTATAATCTTAAATTGAGTTAGTTGGCATGTAGGTGCAATGTAACTTAAATTCAACAAACGGACCATCAAAATAAAGTGTGACCTTTTATTCTATTACATCAAGTTAACGCAATTAAAATTTTAAATATGTTTATTAAAGATCATATTTTTTGCGCCTAATGTATTTTAATGAATGTTTATTGGATTTGATCATGGTTATAGTTTTAATCAACTAAAAAAAGGCAGTTTGATAAAATAAACATTTTATAATGCATTTAGATAAAATATATAAATATATATGATCAAATATTTCTGTATTTATAATGTGAGAGTTATTCCAGGATTGGGAGAAAAAGCCTCTTTTTTATTATTATTTTGAATATTACACTACTCACAATAGGTTTGGGATATTGTGAGAGACTCATACATATCATATCATACATGCACTGTTTCACTTCACACATTTTTGGGATAGCGAGACAATTGTATTGGGGTGATAGACACACCTCATTTTGTGTTTTCCATGTAATGGTCTCATTAGCTATGTTTTCGTCCAAATATGCGATTGAACTTTATGCGCAAAACTGGATTATCGCATAAAAGACATGCGAATAAAGCAGCGTTTCCATCCAATGAGTCAAAGCAAAACAAAATCGATTAACTGGGGCCAAATATCAACAGTAAAAACTGAATTTGCTGCAGTAGGAGAAGCTGCGTCAATCTTTTCTTCATCTAATAAATGACTTGCGTCTCAGAAGGCAATCCTGACATGCAGTGAACGCGCTGTGGCGTTTGAAGGTGTCCGACACGGAGCACAGACACTCTTGATTCTGGATGTCATTAATAATATAATAACACTAATCCTTAAACGGTAAGGCGTTTTAGAATGACAAAAATAATGTTTCAGATGTGCTCAGCCTGCTGGTTTGTCCATTTACACACATTTTTATCATCACATGATCTCTTATAACAAAATCACATGACCTTTTTTTAATTCGCATACTGAAATTTGTGCAGTAAAAGTGTTTCCATCACAGTTTATGCGCATCTTTTCTTATCGAATAAAAAGTTTTTCCTACTCAGTTATGCGCGTATGTTTTTATGTGCTTTTTTAAAATGTATGCGCATCATGGCGTTTGTATCAACCGTTTTTTTATGCGCATATCCAAAATGCACATTAAAATAGGTGGATGGAAACATAGCTACTGTGTACAGATGTGCCTTGTATTGGGGCCCATACCAAAAGACACTACTTTTCAATGTGGCCAGTAAGTCATTCCAAGTTCATCATTTAGGCCCAATCCCAATTCTTTTTTTGTACCCCTTCCCCTTGGCCCTTGAAACAGATTGTGAAGAGGAAGGGCTTCAAGATTTACCCCTATAAGAATTGAGACACCACTACAGCACCTACGCACATCATCATATGTCATTGCGATCTCTTGCTTCATATGAAATCAGATGATCGCAACTGCTGTAGTTATTCCAGTTGCTTTATTTTTTGGTATTTATCTTCAGGAAAACACAGAAGGCATATATCATGCTTTCATAATGATATAATGTGGCCACAAGATCGTAACTATACTGCGCATTTAAACAGTGGCCATATTCATCTATGTAAACACACCAAAACAACATTAACATTATAGCAGACACTGTAAATTTCCAACTACTAGACATTACTGACAGGGTATTTGAGTGTCATCTAATGTCAGAATGTTGTGGGACTGCTGTACAGGAGTTATTATTATGGATTATAGATCGTGAAATTTAGCTGGTTTTATTTTAACGTTTTTTTTTTAAGCATGACGGTAAAACATGAACGCAGTTATGAATATATTAAAATGTGTTTGCTTGTTGTGAAAATTTGTAATAATGACAAAAAATACTAATTTGTGGCTCTCCTTACTTCCGGGTGCAGGAACAGTATGCTGCCATTGTAGCTGGTGTATTCTGGTAAATTTTCTTTCCCCTTGGTTTCGAGTGTGCTCCTGAAAAATTTCCGTTCAAAGGGGTATCTACCTCTTCCGCTTAGCCCTACGCCTTCAAGCTAAAGAGAATTGGGTCACCCCTACCCCTTCACGTGAATGTGCAAAATGAGGGCTAGAGAGAAGGGGAAGGCCTAAGGGGTAGAATAGGGATTGGGCCTTAAACAGCCATGAACACACAACATCACTTAACGGACGAGCAGCGTCACTTGGCAAAAGTGCATCTTTGGGTCGGTGCCAGGTAGTCAGATGTTGCTCATGAACTTGGTGTGTTTTAAAGTGTCATCAGCAGACTTGCATCAAGACACAGAACTTCTAGCAGAGTTCATGAGTGGACCCCCATGAGTGACAGTCCGCTACAATGAACAGTACCTAAGGACTTATGCACTCAGACATTGTTATGCAACTGCCACACATCTGCTGGCCCATTTAAGAGATGTGAGGAGTACTAGGGTTTCCAGACACACCATTCGCAACGACTTCACCGCTTTGGTTTGAATGCCAGACGACCGTTGCAGGTGACTCCACTGACACCAAGACACTGCTGTGAACGTTTGCAGTGGGAACAAGACCTGCAGTCTACCGTCCTGTTCACTGATGAGTGTTGGGTCACCTTGCACAGAAATGATGGTCGTCAGCGTTGCTGGAGAAGACGAGGTGAGCGATATGTTGAGGTCAACATGGTCCCCAGGGATTGCTTTGGTGGAGGAAGTGCAACAGTCTGGGCAGGCATCACCAGTCAGCGCAAAACAGATTTGGTTATTGTAGATGGTTCAGTCACTGCACGTTCTTACCTCAGAGACATCATGGAACCCATCATCATCCTCTAATTCTGCCAGCACACCCCAAACTTTCTCTTCATGGATAATAATGCATATGGCACGGCCATCAATGTCCCCTGACCTGAACCCCTTAGAGCACGTCTGGGACCAGTTGAAGCAGAGACTGGATGATCGTACATCACCCCCATGTGACCTGGCAAGACTGTGTAGCACTTGTGGATAAGTGGAATGCATCGCCTCAGAACAACATCATGAGGCTAGTGAGGAGCATGAGACGTTGCTGTCATTGCGGGAAATGGTGGAAACACCCGCTACTGACATTGTCAATTTTTGTTATTTGGGGCTAATCTTGTTATTGTCTAAATTTTGGGGGTAATAAACATTAAACTAATGAAAATGGTGTTTCTTCTCATACATTATTAGTAATATCAAAGAAAACTTTTACTTATTTCATTCAAATTCAGAGTAAATAGGAAAAGCACTCATGTAAATAACAATATCCCTAACTTATTGTGAGTAGTGTATATTTTTATTTTGACCTTAAAGCAACACAGCGCAATACAAAAAAAGCAACTATAAAGACAAAAAAGAAAAGGCAAACAAAACAAAACAAAAAAGACAAAAGACTTTTTAAAACCACATCAGTTCCTCCAGTTTTATATATAGGTTACAATGTTACACATATATTTCTAGGCCAGTGGGCACAGGCAATATGGTGACCTTGCAAACAATGAAAGGGTCATATCTTTAAACTGTTATCCTTGATATTTGACAGATAATTAAAAAAAGAATTTCCAGGTGGCTTCGAAGCCAGCAATGTTATCAGAAAGGTTTTGTCTATGTCTCTCTGAATGCAAACGCTAGAGTTCAAAAAGCCAGGATTTAAAAAGAGCTTTTGTTGCTTTTTTCCATAGATGAAGAATAGTTTTTAGCTATTACCATTCCAGAAAATGACGTTTAATGGCAAATGAGTTTTGATTATTTGTTCTTGACGAGGCATTGAAAAAGAGGAAAAGATCTTGCAACTTTCAATGTTGTTACAAATAAGCTGTTTTGAAGAGAGCTATTCAATGGGAGGGATCTATATGAGCAAATGTAACATATGGTAGTCTTTTTACAATGTCTCAGCAGAGCAGTCTGTTTGCCTTAGCTTTTTCCACTCATTATCTTCTGTCTTCTCCATACCGTCCCACGTTTTCCTTCCTGTTTGCCTTGTATGGTCATATTAAAGAAAATATTGTAGGAGTATTAGTCGTGATTGTACTAAGCAGGATCCATTCATTTTTTTTCACTATTCTGTTTATAAGTGTGTGTGTGTGTGTATTTTGTTCCTGAATGCTTTCAAAATGGTTTCACATTGTTAATTTTCAACCCATATAGGTCATACATGCAACATTTTTTTACATGCAACAAATTTGTACATTTGTTCAAATATATGAAGAATAATATTCAAATTATATACACTACCTGACATAAGTCTTGTGGCCTATCCAAGTTTTTAAGAACAGTAAATAATAACTTGACTTCTAGATGATCACTTGGTATAAGAAGTGGCTTATATGAAATGCAAAGGCCTCTAGATTAGGCTTATTTTCCCAAAATAAAATATGATCATTCCTTGATTTTGAATTATTTATTTAGGACAGTAAACTCACTGTCACTTAACAGAAAAAGTGTACAGTATAGAATATAAAGTCATGGTGCAGTGGAAAAAGAATTAATATTGTGTATGACTCCCATGAGCTTGGAGGACTGCATCCATACATCTCTGCAATGACTCAAATAACTTATTAATAAAGTCATCAGAACTCTGCAGATCTGTCTCATGCTCCCATACTGAATGTAACCCCAAACCATGATTTTTTCTTCACCAAACTTGACTGATTTCTGTGAGATATAGGTCTTTTGCAGTAATTGTGATGACTGGGATGCAGTTCAACAGATGATTCATCAGAAAAATCTACCTTCTGACACTTTTGCAAATGATCAAAGTCAAGTTATTATTTGTCACTCTTACAACTGGGATCGACAACAAGACTTTTGTCTCAGGTAGTGTATAGTGTTGGTGTTTGTTCGCGATTATGTGTGCATCTATAGGCCATGCATCAAATTCTGTAGGGCAATAACCCTTTTTAAACAAACCAGTCACACAGCATTTCACAACACTGGAACAAACAAGTGTAATGACTGGCTGTCAAAAACAACACAAACTTTAAAACAGAAACACTTCACTCACTGATTATCTCAGCTCAAAAAAAAAAAAAAAGAAAAGAAAGTGAAAAAAGTGCCTGTCCTACTGCATTTTTTTACATTGGAAATTTTGTGTAATTACTTGGGAAAATAAAAGTGGGTCAGTTAACCTGGCAGGAACCCCATGGAAAAGCAGCAGGCTGGTATTGTTAAATCTGACGTTTTTAGAGATTTTATGAGTTAAGGCAGAAAACGTGATGGTTGTACTGTGCAGAACTGTACAGAAAGCTGTATGTATAATAGTTTTGTACTGTACTTAACAAAGAGGATGAATGGAAAACAAAGGGAAATGTCAGTATGGCGTTGTCCAGAGTGTACTATTTAGAAACCCTTTACAAAAAGAGCATGACTATGAAGACAAAAAAAGAGTGTATGTGTTTTATCCATTCTGAGTGAATTGCTGAATCTCTTCTAAACACTTATTGTCAGGTCACTTATCAACCCTGTGTTTTTCTTGTTTTTTTTTTTATATAGTGTCGCCTCAGGGGAGCCTCTGCTTTCTTCTAAATAATAGAGATGCTTGTTTATGAAAAACAATGGTTACCTTAATTTTTTTTTATCAAATCGTACGAGTTGTTTTAACATGATATAGGATTGATCACCCAAAATAAACATTCTGACATGATTTTCATGAGTTTCTTCCTTCTGTTGAACACAAAGGAAGATTTTATTTTGAATGATGGAAAACAAGCAGCCATTGACTTCCATTGTAATTTTTTGTTCCTACTATGGAGGTCAATGTCTGTTTTTTACCATCCTTTTGTAAAGTGTGAGGAAATAGTGAGAAAATATTCACTTTTTGATGAACTTTTTCTTAAATTACTATACTTTTTCTTAAAACAGCTTGTGTAATTTGGATAAATAAGTCAGAGACATAATTAATTTGGTTTAATGTGCTTCTCTATCAGATTTAACAAGTATATGTACACTTAAAAAAAATCTGTAATTTTACAGTTTATTTACGGCAGCTGGGGTGCCGGAAAAACCCGTAATATAACACATGTTAAATTACAGAAATTTACTGTAAAACAACGGACATTAAATTACAGAAATTTACTGTAAAATAACCGGCATTAAATTACAGAAATTTACTGTAAAATAACGAACATTAAATTA
>CAIGQZ010000427.1:19101608-19114003 GCA_903798205.1 Danio tinwini
CTGAAGAGTATGTCCCCACTCAGGGACTCACCCCAAGAATGGTGGAGATGTTCGAGTCTGCAAACTCCTTCCCCTCGCAGGTGGAGGGTGCGGCAGTGCAGCCCGTGAAAGGTGTCCGCCAGCAAGTCAGGAGTGGACCCAAGAAGAAGAAAGACCTTGGGACTCTTGGTAGGTCTTGGGTTAAAATGACTATAGACTAGGGCTGCACAATATATCGTTTAAGCATCGTTATCACAATGTGTGTATCCGCAATAGTCATGTTGCAGGATTAGATTATTTGTTAAAGATATTATTATTTTTAAATAATTCTTACAATGACGACCATGTTATATAAAATTAGCTTGTTCAGTTTCTGTACCTGAGTACTATTAGACTCACCAGAAAACCATCAAGCGCTGTTTCTTTCGCTTTTATCTTTGCTCTGTTTTATTTCCATGTGCTTTGTAATTTATTATCATTTATGCAAACTCACTGCTTAGAAAAGAATTGATAATCCCAATTCAGATATAAATGAATGAAATCTTTCAAATACAGCTATTCAATTCATCTGATGAAATTATATTAATAACAGCAAAATATATTACAGAAAAATAATATATTGCTATGTCAGATTTTGTCCAGTATTGTGCAGCCCTGCTATAACCTCAAATTAAATCTATGAAACTAAGGAGTTCATGCTTAAATTGGTTGACTTTCCTACATTGTCAGGTTATGTTCTCGCTGTCTTCATGATGGCCATTATCATCCTACTTGGAGGAGGCATCACAATGGGATACTTCTATAAGCGGTCAGTATATAACCTGAAACACAATGTCCCTTCCTTGAGTGCACTTTTGACAGTTAAGATTGGAAATCCTTAAACATAATCCAGAAAAAAGCACTTCACTTCTTCAGAAAGAAGATGCTCAGTGAGATGAGATGTTTGACCAGTGGTTTGTAATTTATTTCTTGTGCAGTTCAAAATAGTTGAAGGCCAAATAGCCCTGGGGCCTGTTTTAGTAAGGAGGTTTAACCAACTCCGTTTAAACCTTTTCGGTTTCAGAATAGCTGATCTGAGTTGGGTCAATCAACTTTATGTAGACCAACTCAGAGTTAAGCGCGCACACCATGACCATAAAAAGGCATTATCAATGGGGCGCAGATATTACGAGTGACCATGGCAACATCTGAAAAAAAGAGACCAGCATTTCTTTCTCCTGCTGAACTTGATGTGCTCATGCATAGTTATAGCAAATATGACCATATATTTAAAAAAGCGACACCACTGCATCAGTGAGACAGAGACAGTTAGTGTGGGAAAACATAGCTGCTCAAGTTAATGCATAATTTTACATCAAATATAAATATTTAAGTATAATAAAAAAGTAATGTGTGATGTCTATAAATTTTTTTACACACGTTCCCACTTTTATACACGTTGATCGGTTTTAATAGATTTAAAAGTGCACTTGTGCCTCTATTATTGATCAAGTGATAGAGGTTGATATGACATTTAGAATGTAAGCGGAACTAAAAAATATTTTTTGAACGAATAATAATCCCATTAGTTAGAGTACATGTCGAAGGTCAGTGAATTTAAGCTAATTATTCATTATAAAAGGACAAGCCATTCTCGTACGTGACTTTGTTTTTTGTGTGACTGAAATGTAGGCAATAGCTATGTTTCCATCCAAAAATATTAATTAAATTTATATGCAAAACTTGAATAACGCATAAAAGATGTGCGAATAAAGCAGTGTTTCCATCCAATGAATCAAAGACAACAAAATCGTCACTTTTTGATTAACTGGCACCAAATATCAACAGTAAAAACAGAATTTACTGCAGTAGAAGAAGCTGCGTCTTTATTTTATAGGCTAAATGTACTTGCGCCTCAGAAGACAATTGACACACAATGAACACGTGGTGGCCTTTGAAGCCATGAGACGCGGAGAACAGATGCTCTTGACACGCTCAAGACTCTCTGGAGGTAATTAATAATATACACTAATACTGAAACGGTTGAGGCGTTTTAGAATGACCAAAACAACATTTCAGATGTTTTACAATGTGCTCAGCCTGCTGGTTTGTCTATTCACTAGAGGTATGAACCTACACTGGTCTCACGGTTCGGTTTGGTTACGATTATCATGCCATCGATTCGGTTCAATTCGATATCTCTGTGCATCACGGTGCATTGACGATGCTTTCCAAGTTTCCATATACAGTTTTATATTTTCTTCACAGCACAGC
This sequence comes from Danio tinwini, assembly GCA_903798205.1. Lineage (NCBI taxonomy): Eukaryota > Metazoa > Chordata > Actinopteri > Cypriniformes > Danionidae > Danio > Danio tinwini. The sequence continues at coordinate 19,103,841 of CAIGQZ010000427.1, forward strand.
TATTCTTGTATTAAAATGTATAAATATATTTAGATTTATATACTATTTATAAATCAAGTTTGTCCTTTAATACAAACAGTCAGATACATAAACTGTACCTTAAAACGACACAAGGATTTATAGCAAATAAACAAATATAAATTTCCTGCTCTCTTTCTGAGCCTTGTCTACCAGGTTTGTTCTTACACCCCTGTGATTGGTCTCGCACTCAACAGAAAGGGCTGTGATTGGCTCTTACCGGCCGGCGCTCTTCACAGATGAGTGACACTGATAATGGCAGCAACGATCACAGCTGATCCATGATAGACACGGAGGAGAAAACTGCAGAATTATTTCTGTAACAACCGAAAGGAGAGGAAAAGTTACGCCAGCAGGTCAAATGGGCCACAGTAAGAGAAAGAGAGAAATGAAGTTTACTTTCATTCTCTCAATCGCAGTGAAATGGGGGCTTCTGCTGTAAGTGTCAGTGAAAGACTGTCTAGCACACAACCACACACACACGCAGTGAAATTGTGCACCGTTTTTGCATTTTTAGGTAGTTGGAGCGTTGTAAATACTCTCGCTTGCATCCCTCGCCATAGTAAGCTACGGCGACATAGCGCATATGAGATAAATGACGTCAGTACATAATAACCGGTTTTGATTATAACTGAACCGATACCGAATTGTCCATGTCTGCATCGCGGTGCACCAAAGAAACTATTAATTTTGATCATCATCTCTTATAACAAACCTTTTTTTTAATGCACATACTGGAATTTGTTCAGTAAAAGGGTTTTCATCGCAGCATCTTTATCGAATAAAAGTTTATCCTACTCCGTTATTATGTGCATGTTTTTTATGCATATTTTCAAAAAATTATGTGCATCGTGATGTTTCCATCAGTCGTTTTTATGCACATATCCAAAATGAGCATCAAAATAGGTGGGTGGAAACGTAACGCTAAGGCGAGAAATACCACTTCGTCTTTAAAAAAGGGGAGGAGACCGACAGAAACTCTGAGTTTAGAGAATAAAACCTGCTCCTGACCAGGTTAGGTTCACAGAGTAAGTTACCACGGTAATTGACTCTGAGTTAAAGTTACCTTTCTTTCAGAAACAGGCTTAACTTACCCTGCTTTATCGCATTTGACAAACCTGCCATTTTGAAACGGCAAACCCAGAGTTTCTCTCATTTCAGGGTTAAAATACTCTTAGTTTTCACTTAACCTCCTTTCTGAAACAGGCCCTGGTGTTTGAGATAGTTTAATCTAGATTGTATTTAGCTGAATTTCTTATGGCATATACGTTATCTGTGAAACCAAGATAATTGATGTCATTGGGTTTTATACATGCTTTCAAGGTGCTAAAATGTCATGTTGGATGTCGAGTGTCAACATAGATGGACTTTAGCTGGAAACGCAAACCATGTTCTCATTACATCAGTGCTGGTTTCACTTTAATGCCATTAGACACATGAGAGAGATGGTTGGTGGGTGTAGATATTGGAGGCATCTTGACTGTCTATATTTAGGTGGTTGTTTTGACGTCTAGAAGTGGGTGTTGCATTTAGGAAGGAACAGACGGACTCTGAAAGCTGATATTCAGAGATATCGACTGTTTTGTGCATTTCTAATCAGAATATGCTCAAACCCATCTTGAACAAAATGTTCTTCAGATGCAGGTTTACATCAAGCCATCAAATTTGAAGGTTTCACTCTTTTAACTTTTGATGGTCTTGATCATATTTCAATGTAGATTTTGATGACACTATGTATGTTTAGTATAAAATATTCTATTGGAGTAATTATTAGTCATTGGATAGTGTGGTATTTTAATAATATAAAAAAAAATCTATTGATATATGAAATGGTCTTGATGGGTCACGCATGCTTCACCTTTTAATGCCTCTAAATAGATCACAGTAATCTTCTGTATCTAGGTCTGCAATCTGAGCAATTTCTCATCTCTATCTTGTAAGCAGTTTGACAGGACACACAGTATCCCTGCTCATTGAGTATTCGTGCGTCAGCTGATTATGTGTGTCATGTCATCATCTTTCTAGCCACTTATTGGCTCGTTATTTATAAGCAGGCAGGATGCTGGTTATGAAACGTTATGGTGTCACAGCACATGGATCTCCTCAAGCCATCAATTTACTTTGTGCCAGATTGCCTTTGCAATTTCATAAAGAGAAATTAAGCTGGTACCAGTAAGTTCAGTTCAGTCTACTGTAGACACGTGGGTAGGGAAGTGTAGGAGCATTGCATAACATGCTGCAGATCTGCTGTGCACTGTGTGAATGGATGAAATGGAGAGATGGAGTGAAAGGAAGGACAGTCGATGTGTTCGGTCTAGTGCTGCACAATACTAGGAGTATATGCCAAATGCAATTATTGAGCATCACAATAATGATTTTTCTTGTGATTTAACATCTCTAGAGGATTAACCAGTTATAGATTTTTTTTCTGATCTAATTAAATGGTTACTTTACCCAGAAATGACAATTCTGTTACTAATTACTCATGCTCATGCCCTGAGACCTTTCATATTTAGAACAGAAATCAAGACATTTTAGATGAAATCCAGGAGCTCTCTGACCATATGCAGCAAGGGTGCATTAACAGGTATGTGCCAAAAAATTAGAATATCGAGGGAAAGTCCATATATTTCTATAATTTGTTTCAAAAAGTGAAACTTGTGTTTTATATTAGTTCACTACACACAAAGTGAAATGTCAAGTCTTCATTTGTTTCAATTGGAATTATTATGCATTAAAGATGAAAAAAAAATTCAGTATTTCACAAAATGTGAATATTTAATGTGACCAATAAAAAAAGGATCTTAAACATGTTGGCCTACTGAAAAGTTTGTTAATGTATTGTATTATGTTCTCAGTACTTTGTTGGGCCTCCTTTTGCACTAATTACAGCATCAAGGTGGTGTGGCATGGAGGCGATCAGCCTTTGACACAGTTGAGTTGTTATGGTAGCCCAAGTTGCTTTGATTTCAGCTTTCAGCTCGTCTGCAATTTGGGGTCTTTGTTCCCTCATCTTCCTCTTGACAATAGCCCATAGATTTTTAATGGGGTTTAACAGGAGATGTTTTTAGTCAGTTTCCTGGCCAAAGAAGAACAGAGATACCATGGTCCTTAAACCAGGTAGCTTGGCACTGTGTGCAGGTGCCAAGTCCTGTTGGAAAATAAAATAATCCTCTCAAAAACCTTGTCGGCAGCAGGAAGTGCTATAAAATGTCCTGGTATAGAGCTGTGTTGACTGTGGATTGGAAAAAGACAATGGACCCACACCAGCATATGACATGGCTCTCCAAGCCATTGCCAACAGTGGGAACTTCACACTGGACATTAAGCAGCTTGACTTTTGTGTTTTCTGTTTTTGTGCTTCCTCCAGACTCTGGGATCTTAATTTCCAAATGAAATACAAAATTTGTATTTGTATTTAAAAATTAGGACTTGGAACCACTGGCCAAAAGACCAGTACTTTTTCTCTTTAGCCCAGCACAGACGTTTCTAACATAATTTTTGGTTCGGGAATGGCTTGACACATGGAATTCTATGTCATGCAGACATCTGTATGTGGTGGTTCTTGATGCTCTGACACCAGCCTCAGTCACCCTTGCTTGACAATCTTCTCAAGGCTGCAGTCATACTTGTGCACTTTTTCCAGCCACATTTTCCCTTCTTCTTAACACTATTAATATACTTAGATACTGCACTCTGTATGCATCTAGCCTCTTTTGCAATTGCCTTTTGAGACTTTTCGTCCTTATGGAGGGTTCCAATGATGGTCTTCTGCACAAACCAAGTCAGAAGTCTATCCCATGATTCGGAAGCTTACTAGGCCAGACTGAGACAATTTCAAGTCTTTGCATTAATTCGTGGGCTAGATTGAGACACTGAGAGCCTATAATGTTAAACTTTGTCATGATATTCTACTTTTGTAAAATACTGGATTTGGGATTTTTTTCATCTTTAATACATAATCATTAAAATTGTTACAAATGAAGGCTTAAAAAAATATCACTTTGTGTGTAGTGAACTAATATAAAACACAAGTTTCACTTTTTTTTTAAACAAATAATTGAAATAAATGAACTTTTCCTCTGTATTTCCTCTTTGACACATACCTGTAAAGTCCAGAAAAGAAACCAAAAACAATGTCAGAACTTTTCATGTGGTTTCAGTGGTTCTACTGTGTTCATACTATGGTTGTGTCGATAGACGATAGTATTGTGTATTGACAATAGGCAAAGATATTGCTGAGAGCTGAGGCCTATGATGAGTTCAAAGGCAGTATTTGGTTCATTTAGCATAAATGTAGATCTATTACATGTTTTAATTTCATTATTAAATAAAATGAATTATTATTAATATTATTATTATTATTAATGAATGAACTACAATTAATATGCCCAGCCTTAGCTGTACACATTGCAAGATGATTATAGACCTATTTCACATAAATCAGCATGCCAAAAATCAATTATTTCTCTCTTTTTTTTTTTTTTTTTTTTTGCATATCCAATTAGAATGGGTCAAGGTTTAAAGATCATCTTATTGATCAGATTAGGATAAATCGCCTATGTATGCCACACACAAATGCTGAAAAAAAATCTTTCAGATGGTTAAATTACTTATTTATTGCAAACTATTGAGATATCTATATTGTGAAATGCGCATTTGCAATATTTTGATAATTTCAAAGCATTGTGCAGCCCTAGTTCATTATTTTAACCTTTCTCCAGCATTCATCTCCCATTGTTTCGACCACTTCTAGGAATTGGAGAGTGATCCTTGAAACCTGTCTCTTTCTTGGCAGCCAGTGATGAATTAGATCTGGTCCTCTCCGTCTGCAGTCACTCATTTATATCTTGGTGCTAAAAATAGGGGCAAATCCCTCCTTCTGTCTGTAGTGCGTCACTGGTAAATTTATACTTTGGTCTAGCTCTAATAGATATGTATTGGAAATGGAAATGATCTTCGGATTATTGAGAGGAAATGAAGTGGAAGCACGACATAATAAGTTATTCATTACTATTATGTAATTCAGAAAAAATGTTGAATCTGTGCTGCAGAGATGGAGTGGTAAGTCTGGAGAACTCCTTTGAATATCCAGTGCTTAATGGCAGCAGAGAAAATCCATTGAAATGTTAAAAAATCTGGAACTTAAAGTGCTGTCATCTTGTCATTTAAGGATCATTAATTATTTATGCAACTATTTATCATGTACACAACCATGTCTGTGTATTTAAGTTGAATTAAAGTTGTAGTGTTTTGGATTTGATATTTTTGTAATTTTGAATATCAGTTGAGTGAGTCAAATATCAATGTTTGAAGCTTATATGGCTATAAACTGAACTACAACGACAATCAAAGATTCAATTCTGGAAAAAAGAAATAATAATACTACCACTACATAGTTATTGTTGGTCTACAGGATTTGCTATCAATAGGTGCATCTTTTGTTTATATACTGACACAACATCTTCAATAATACATTATAATTTAGAGTATTAATTTGCACAGAATAGCAACTGGTCAATATTAAAAATCCAGTTTTTTTTCTAATAATTATTGGGGAAAAATACAAATTTTAAGGTCAGAAGTCCAAGGTCCAATATGTATGGTCTGAATCCAAAGTATATTATTTAAAAGTGTTTTATTAATTACGTTTTTTTTTTTTTTTTTTTTTTTTTTTATAGTTACAAACATGAACAATATGAACAGTAAACAAAAACAACGGTCCCAACATATTTCCTGTTTTACATTTACAATTTCTATGGCTTCGGAGAATCCAAAAAGGTCCACATATTGATAGTTATGATAGCTGTTTTAACATTAAGTTATGATTGAATTGCCTCTTGATACAGTTATAAAATAGTTTGATAACAAGCAGGAAATGTTCATGGGCCAATGACATCAGGTTTTTGACCTTTTAAGCAAATTCACATTTTACTGATGGACACCAAACCCCCACAATCAACCACCAGATTACAGCATGTAATTTCTCAGACATTCCACAACCTGACAAACAACATTTCTAAAGGAGCACTGAACAGCAACAACAGATGCTGACAGGAGTAGCACACTGATCCAAAACAAGTCAAGTGTTGCTCTTTGTTTGTTGGCAATCGAACCAATTTCGAAAATTTAGGCTGCTTTCTATTATTTGAACTCACAACAAGTGACACAAAAATGGCTTAAATATTTATGCTGTTTCTTTTCTTTTCACAATATTATCATTTTGGTGTCGCAGTGGCGCAATAGGTAGTGCTGTCGCTTCACAGCAAGAAGGTCGCTGGTTCGAGCCTTGGCTTGTGGAGTTTGCGTGTTTTCCCTGCATTTGTGTGAGTTTCCTCCGGGTGCTCTGGTTTCTCCCACAGTCCAAAGACATGTGGTACAGGCTCAGAATCCCCCTGAGACCTTCTTTCATATGAGACATTTAAAGTTCAGAAAAGAAACCAAAAACAATGTCAGAATTTTCCATGTGGCTTCAGTGGTTCTACTGTGTTCATACAATGGTTGTGTTAATAGACGATAGTATTTTGTATTGACAATAGACAGATATCGGGAGAGCTGAGGCCTATGACTATTTTAAACATCAAAAATAATTGGTTAATTTTGCATGAATGTAGACCTATTACATGTATGCCTTTATTGTATGACTTAAAATGAGTTTATTATTATTATTAATTTCATCATTAATAATAAATCAACTACAATTAATATGCCCAGCCTTAGCTGTACACTATAATCAAAGATGACTACAGACCTATATTCGCTATTTTACATAAATCAGCATGCCAAAAATCGATTATTTCTCTCTTTTTGCATATGCAATTAATATGGGTCTGGCCTCAAAGATAGTATGTGCTTATTTATTACATTACAATCAGAATCAGAAAGAGTTAAGATGTTGAGTATACAGTGGATTGTACAACGGTCAAACATATACCCAGTTTACCTGCAGGTGTACAATACATGGTGTACTTTTAAAGAAGTGATCTGTACTTAGGCTGCACAATAATGGAAAAAATCTGACAATGCAAATTGTTTTTTTGTTTTTTTTCTAATTAAATATTGCTATATGATTACAATTTCACCAGATGGCTTGAATAGCTCTATTTGGGGAAAAAATCTTTAATTTAAATTGATTGGGGTGATTTTATTTTCTTTTTTTAAGGGTATAAAGCATGCATAAAAATGCCTTTTTAAAACACATGCAAAGTATTAAGTTTCGCTCTGTTATGGTTAAACTTTGCAATGACTCCTAAAATCTCATGTATTTTCAATTGTTGATCAACTATAATCCCAACTCAACATTGTATATCCTGAGATGTGACTGTTGCGGACACATACACATGAGCAATTTTGGAAGGGGAAATAAATGATAAAGTGCTCATTTAGGTTGTGCCGCTAAACAATATGCTAATTGTGGCCGTTAATGTTAAGTTAACATTATGCCAAGTCATCACAAATAAAACAATGCATGAGAAATGGCTTTGGCATGTTAGCTGCAGTGCACTACGCAACAAGCTATTGTAAACAAGATAATGTTAACTAGAAAAGTAATATTTAAGTTGCTAATATAGCAAATTCATGGCAAATTCCATCTCTAATCAGCATTGTTGCTGCAACTAATTTATGAATGAGTCTGCATCAACTACATTCAAGAGGATTGCTTTATTTAAAGTGAATAAAGTACCATACATAAAGGAGTTCAACATTAATTGAGCCGCAGCCAAAGATGAACTTGGAAAGCAGGCAGTGGGCAAAACCACTTTGAGGAAGGGAGAGGGAACTCAACTGTTTCTAAAAGCATTTTTTGCATTTTTTTTACTTGCACATATAATTTTCACAATGGATAGTGCCATTTATTATTATTATTATGGATGTGGGGGGGCATGTCCCTTTATCCCCCCAGGATTTATGCTCATGGTGTAGTCCTAATATCTGTGTGCAGCCTAAGTTATCTGATCAACAAAATGTGTTTTTTTTTTTTTTTTTTGCTGTAGGGGTCGTGACCTCAAGAAGCAGCATGAGCAGCGGGTTTATGAGCGTGAGATGCATCGGATCACACTTCCTCTCTCTGCCTTCGCCAACCCCACCTGTGAACTGGTGGACGAGAACACCATTGTCATCACAGCTGAACCCAACAACCAGACCCCCACTCAGGAGCCCGTGGAAGGGGCAGATCCCCTGATGGGGTCAGCGGGGACCCCCGGAGCCTGATGGATGAGCCCAATACGAGCCCCTAGATTAGAGGCTATTTAAGACGTGTGTGTATGCAGCAATGCAGAATCTCAGAGGACCAAACCCCATATCCACCTTCCTCTGCCTGTCGTCTCTTTTCTCTTTACCTTGACTTTATAGCACGGTTTGATGGTAAAGGTAGGGCATGTGCCCTGAGAGAGTGATGGAATTTTTTATTTCATCCCAGACTTATTCCCTAATTTTCTCAATGAAGCTAATGGGGGAAGTAGGACACGCAGGGATACACAAAAAATTGTGGTTTTGTATAAATATGCATGCCAGAGATTTACATGCAGAAAAATTGCAAGTGTATTTTGTGCATATCATTACAGGGCATGAATACTTCCCTCTTGACAAACTCCAAAAGAGAGGCAGACAGTCTTGTTAACTGCTTCATGTTCTTTTACGAAGGCTTGATGGATCGGATAATGGGTCGTTGCAGTGTTTTGAAAGAGAAGACAGTCCATTGTTATCTTTTTTGCATTTGTTTTTGTTCCTAATGCACTGGGGTAGAGAGTTGAAACTAAATATGTTGCTCTGCAGCTGGACTGTTCACTCCATAAAGAGCTTTGGTTTGCATCTAGAGCTTTGCCTTTTGATGGCTCTTTCCAGAAATCCATACTCATTAGGCAGATCGTGTGGCCTGAGATTGAGAGTTGAGCTAGGTGAAGGCTTTGACTAAATGAAAAGAAGGCTTTCTGCGGATCTAGTCTTTAGTAAATTATGTGTGAATGTATTATTGCTTCTGTGGCCACAATCTGATAGAAGAGCAAGAGAGCACTTGTCGTGACTTCAGCAAACCAATCAGAATATGGGTTTGATTTAGCAGCCTCTGGTAATGCACCATGCAGATGCGCTGAATAGGATGATGGAGATTGAAGCATGAGCCCCTGAGAAATGGATCTTGTGAGAATTGGGTTTTATTCCAATAAATCTAGAGAATCTGAAGGAGGATGACGATCAGAGTTATGTAATAAGAATAGCACTGTCTGAAATGGGACTTTTTTTTTTTTTTTTTACTTTGGATGTATAAATTGGTTTTCCCATTGTTCATTGGCTTGTACAACTGCTTAAGGTTACAGAAATGATTATTTTTTGGCAGATTGTACTGCTATTAAAATCAAATCAGTTTAAAGAAAATACGTTTGTCCTGTTTTAACATGTTCATGTGGTATTTTTTTTTTCAAGACAAGTTCATGGCATGTTCTGTGTATCATTTAGTATTTACTTTATGGGAGTAAAGAGATAAGGGCAGATCAGAATGAAATATTTGAATAGTGTGCATGCAGAGATCTGCTGAACTAAAATTTGTGGTCATATGGGGTCGTGTACAGTTGAAGTCAGAATTATTAGCCCCCCCTGTCAAAATCTTTTTTTTAATATTTCCCAAATGATGTTTAACAGAGCACGGAAATTTTTGCAGTATGTCTGATAATATAATTTCAAATTGAAAAAGTCTTATTTGGTTTATTTCGGCTAGAATAAAAGCAGTTTTAAATGTTTTAAACACCATTTTAAAGTCAAAATTATTAACCCCTTTAAGCTTTATATATTTTTTTCCTGATAGTCTACAGAACAAACCATCGTTATACAATATCTTGCCTAATTACCCTAACCTAATTAACCTAGTTAAGCCTTTAAATGTCACTTTAAGCTGTAAAGAAGTGTCTTGAAAAATATCTAGTCCAATATTATTTACTGTCATCATGGCAAAGATAAAATAAATCAGTTATTAGTGATGAGTTCTCGCTGTTAAACAGAAATTGAGGGAAAAACAACAGGGGAGCTAATAATTCTGACTTTAACTGCATATTAATGATCCCCAAGCCTGCATTTACTTGATTGTGTTTTTGATCATATCAGAAACATCAGTACTGAAAAATCATTTTGGTAAAAACAACTGAACTGCTTCT
>CAIGQZ010000427.1:19114403-19125559 GCA_903798205.1 Danio tinwini
AAGTGGTTGTAGACAATTTATATGGGCTGAATTTAAACAAATACATTAACATTGAACATTTACTCAATTTAATTTGTTTAAATTCAACAAATAAATTGTTTGCAACAATTTTGCAGACATAATTTTTTCAGTGTAAATACAGAGATCTTCTATACTACAGATATATAGTATATTTATATAGATAACTAGTATACTGTTCTAACTATGCCCAACAGCACGCTTTACTTGCCCAACAGCGCCTTCTTGTGGCTGATTAAACGCACACACAAAATGAAATTGATGGTGAAAGAGAACATACGAGGATTGCCATTACTAACTCGTCTTTATTCATGAAACATACATGTAAGAAATCCTGTGGCATACAAGTAGTGGTTATATTTTTATACATGTCAGTACCATTGACAGATAAGACTAGGGAAAAATGCTCTTTATACAGCTTTTCACATTCTACAAACATAGCAAACTACACATCCACATTATTCCAACATTTGGCAACACATCTTTACAAACATGAAAAATATATCCAGTTTTAATTTAAACACCTGTGATCAAAGTGAGGATGACATTCATTTTCTTTTTTCAAACATCCTCACAAAACGTCACAAATCCTTGCAGACTTTTTTTTATTACAGCCTGTTTCAGTTATGAGAAATTTTTGAAACAGCCAGTCAGGATCCAGCATTACGATCTCACTTATCATTTCACTTCAACTCCAGAGAAGTTTAGATACCGATACAGAATTTTCGTTTTTACTCCCTGCCAAGGTATATTTACAAGATGAGTCCTTGACAGAGGAATAGACAACTCCAGTTCTCAAATAGCTGATGTACCAAAAATGAGCTACAATATGAAAAAAACAAAAAAAAACAAAGCATTTCTGAGAAACCACACATATGAAACCAAATAAAAACTCAGAAACTTGTTACTTCATTTCGTAACAGTTTTGTCACGGTCTTCGGATTAAAGAGTAACATAGGACCTCAAGTGCTTGTGGTACAGAAACCATCAAGGGATTGAGTGCACAAAGGCAGCTGCAGAGGGCAGTGTGGAACAACAATTCATTTACATTCCTACAGTTTAGGTCACTTAAAAAAAAAAAGTCAACAAAACCTTATGAAGAGAAGAGGTTCAACATGACCGTCACATTTCAGCCTTTATTTTCACTGTATTATTTGTGATAATTAAGTAAATTTCCTTAATTATTATTGTGCGTTTAGACTCTTTAATTTTTGTCTATTTTAACATAATGAATTTGCATTATGGGGTGAAATGTGACAGGCAAATTTTTGGACTAGTTTCATTAGATTCATCAAACAAACTTTTGTAATTTATAAAGTCAAAAATCATTGTTTTGTAAATACTTAATAAGGTAGATGACACAACTTTCTGATATAACCTCATCAGAATGATCGATCAGAACTCATCTAGAGACAGGCACTCGTAATGGTTTCAGTTACCTGGTTAAATCATCAAATAAATCAGTTAGACCTGCTAATTCCAAATTAGACAGAAAAATAAAAAAATTTCCATCAGAAAGAAGCTGAAGCTCACTGAAATGTACCCGTTCCCTCAACAGAACCCTCAGTTCTAGAATGCCCTCAAAGTTCTACATGACGTGAGAGATCTCCAAAGGAACGCCAGCATCAGCATGTTGCCAGTATGCCAATTCAAGGTAAATGCTCTCATTCAGTTCTGTAAACTTATCAAATAACAATGTTTCCAGCTCAGCCTGCGCTGCTATTGGATTAGTTCCTGCTGTTTTCCTGGTTTTTCAGAGGCGATTTCACTGGGTCCATAAGTTCTTAAAAACTTCTGCTGAAGTTCGTCCAGTTCAGCAGGCAGAGGGATGTTTAACTCCTGATTCAGAGTTAATGCCTCGAAACAGTCCTCCAGCTTTTGAAAAGCAGGCCTGAAGACGACAGGAAGAGGAAAAAGGTAAGAACAGGAAGCGTTTCCGTCCATTACAGGGTGATGTTATACAGCATTGTTCCTACTATAGCTAAATACAACTACTACTCAGAAATAAGTGGTTTGTAAGATTTTGTATATTTTTGAAGGCTGCATTTAAATATTGTACAATGTATTGTAAAGTATAACATTTCAAAAAAACTGTAGTATTCTTTAAAAATTCTCTGCCTAAATAAGACAAAATAAAAACCAATATAAAAGATTTGAAACAAAAACAATTATAGCTTTGAAATTGCTCTGTTGCTTTATAAAATATTACTATAATTACTAAAAATAATCAGTTAATTAAATGATTCTAAAATACTGAACAGTTAAAGATTTAAAAATCTACAAAAGAAATCTTTAATAGGCCTAAAGATGATGATGATGATAATAATAATAATAATGCAAATCAAGCAATTAAATTTAACAAAAAATGCTAAACATGCATTTTTTCCCAATTTATTCAGTTTGTTTTTTCATTTATATTTTATTTTTTTCATTATTTATTTATTTATTTATTTATTTATATATTTTTACAAATCCCACCAGCCTTTTTGCCAGCATTTTTGAAGGTTTCCACATTAATTTGACGGCTCTTAGAATATTTTCTACTCTAAATATATGACTATTACACCCCAAAATAAAGAACCAATCACCTGCTTTTAAACAAAAAGCATGTATTCATGTTATATGACCACTTGAATGCAGATATGTTTGATCAAAAATAAATGAGTATATTTAAGTATATGCATTTTAATTTTTTTATTTTATACACACACACACACACACACACACACACAAGTACATGCTTAACTTCGTCCAGATTGTCGGTGGATCATTTTGTGATGGAGATTTTGCATTTTGTCCTCATAAAGAAGGGAGTAGGCTTAAGGAAAGTTGTAAACCTCTTTATATTTATATGCGGTCCTAACTACACTTCCTCTAATCATCTCTGTATTTTGTACCTAAGAGACCTAGAAGTCCCATAACTCATTCAGGACATGCGGGTGGATTATCAAAAAACCAATCAAGAAGTGTTGTCTTTCAATTGACAAGACAACGCTTAAACAATGGTCTTAAACTCAATTCCTGGAGGGCCACAGCTCTGCATAGTTTAGCTTCAACCACCTTCAACTCACACCTGCTTAATAATCTATAGTAGTCTTGAACACCTTGATTAGTTTGATCTAGGGATGCAACAATTATAGATTTTGGTTGTACGATTATAGTCTGAGGAATAATCACGGTTTCTTGATTGTTATGCATTCATTAATTTTAAAACACTATTGCAGCACAAAATAATAATAATAAAAACAAACAGTAGTCCATTTCTCTTTGAACTTAAAATAAGTGAAAAAAGTTGTTGACATTGTAAACATGAGTAAAAATGTTACACTGAAATATAAATGACAGAACAATGAATAAATAAATTGAAAAAACTGTATTTGTCTAATGTAAATCTATTATAAGTATTTAATTATGTAAGTATTTCCCTTTTAAAGAGAACAAATGTAGTGAAAAGCTGCTAAACCTCTGTCTAAAAGACTCTTTTGATCAACTATAATACAAAAATAGTTTGTTCCAAAAAGGAAAAAAATACAAAATGAAAATACTAGAGTAGAAATGTGTATATTCTATACAAAGTATGAAGCTGAATGGTCCGTCGACTTGCGATGCGTTTGCGACATTCTGAAAAGTGAAGATGTTTTCAACTAGGTGCGCCTTGAAGCCGCAAGTATCCATTGGAAATAACAAACTTGCGCATACAAAAGACATGATATGTGTATGATCCTTAGGTAATAGCCACAGTCAGCCATAGTTAATCCAGTGTGTATGTGTGTGTAATAGCCTCAGTGTACAAGTACAGAACTTTAAACTAGTGCACAGTTGGCATAACTTTTAGTTGCAGCAGTTTTGTTCCATGCAGAAACACTGTGATGAGAAGCCTCTATAATTAACCATGACGAATTAAAGTGCGGTTAATAGTGAAATCGGTTAATCATTGCATCCCTAGTTTGTTCAGTTGTGTTTGATTACAGTTGGAGCAAAACTGTGCAGAGCTGCAGCCCTTCAGGAATTGAGTTTGAGACTTATGACTTATAGCCAGTAAAACATGAGGTAAAACATCTTGTTTGCATTTGAATCTCACCTACAACATTACTGTTAAAAAAAACAATTGTGACTTACCGGTTGTCAGGAGTGAGGTCACAACAGGACACAGCCAATGCAAAGAAAGCAGGAGGACAGTGCTCAGGAAGAAACTTCTCGATGAACGTTCGCACATTTAGCCCAAAATCCATTGTTCTTGGAAGACACTCGGGATCTGCATAAACCTGACCAATAATCTATTCCAAAGGGAAGAGGAAGAAGAAGAAATGGAACAGAAATAAAGATGATGAAACTTTCAAGCATCCTCTTGCATAACAAAGAATGTAATGTAGCAGTTTTGACTCAAACCAGTTGAGCGTAACGCTTGCTTTTGGCATTCCCACATTCGTATGCAAGCGCTTGCATAAATGACAATTCTTAGAGCACATGCTGTCCTCATAAAGACGTGCTATAAAAAGGGAGATGTTTACAACAACAAAGGACTCTTACCTCACAAAGTACAATGCCAAAGGAGAAAATATCCACCTTCTCGTCATAGCGTTTACCTGTTTACACAGAGAAAAGAAATCAAGAAAAACAAGCCTATAGAACACAACCCAAAAACACCTTTGTTTCATTGCAGATAATGACAGTTACCTGGAGGAACACAAAAAAACATCAACACAATAGTCTAAGAAAAAAATATGTTTTATATAACTAAAAAAATATACTATATATTTTGTTGCTTCTCAAAACGAAACTGAGTATTTACAGGCATTAGATTAAGTGTACATATGACATTTACATACAACAGTCATGATATTTTTTACAAATACAGCATGTGAATAGTTTAATAAAATGCAGTTGTGTAAATTAATGACATCATTTACCATTCCAATTAAAGCACTAGCTGTCACTGTTTGACCTTTTGTGACTGCAAAGCACATTTTTAAATAAGCTAGTAGGGATGTACGATATCGGACAATAAATGCCATTTTTAATGTTATTGTTATCGGTCCGATATCCGAATAAGGCCGATATCTTTAAGCAGATAGATTACATAATTATACAGAACTGCCTGCCTCGCACATATGTCAGACCTGTCCAGTGCCCTAATGGAGCTTTCCTCTTTGTATATTCCTTTCCTCTTTGTATATTCCTTTAAAGTCCGTCCTTTCTTTGTGTGGTGTTGCTGTGCGTTAATAACTCAGTAAGTAACCAAATTCCTTATCATTGTAGATATGTTTGATAGAGTGTCATTGTGTATTTTGGTTTAAATCGCCTCAGGATAAATAATAAATGTGTAAACATAACAGCAGCAATATGCACGCTAAACAACTCGTTGGGTTATTTGTAATCTAATATGATTATTTATCAACGCGTTGCCTGTTATGTTTTTGTATATTGCATTTAGTTTGATAGGCATATTTATAATGATTATAACACACACAGTGATCTGATCTAACAGAAGCCCAATCAACAGCAGGGGAGAGTGTGCCAGTCACTAAATCCAGCATAGGGGTTCTTAACGGTCTGCCACATTCTGTCTTTATATTTTGCACTTTGTTTGTTAAAGTTATCTGTGCTCAATGCTCAGGTGTTGTCAAAATCTGAATACAAGGACAAATCTGACCCTTTGCCTGCATCACGCAGGGCCTGCAGTTAAAGTTTCAAACTCACAGTGGTTTATCATAGACCCTTCATCAATATTTTTTCCCACAATTGACAATAAGAATGAACATAGAAGTGTTGTTTGATTGACAAGCAGCACCTACATGTGTTCAAAAGAATCTAAAACGCCAAATGGGACGAACTTATGCTGCATTTTCTAAAGTAAAACATACTATCTGTATTTAGCTTTCGCCTGTACGCGTGGCTCTGAACTGTCAAACCACTTTTTCATACATTACATATTTGTACATACATTACTGTAACACATTATATTCAAGAACATTTAAGCTGGTTTCTGTTCCTAGTTCATTTTCATTTTATTTAAAATATTTAACTTCTTTATTAATTAAATCCCATTTTGTTGTTTAAAGGTTCAGGACACCCTGAAGTACTTTTTTGGAGATTTTAACAGATTTTGTGTGTTGAGCATCATTTAAGACAATGTTAGCACCTGTCAGCTTTAATTACTAAAAACTGAATAATTTTGAGCTTTTGTCAGCTAATTTCATCTTCTGAGTTTAAAATAATTTTTAAGCTTTGATTAAAATCGGTGACGTAGCGCGAATCTGCTAGTGGGGTGATGACGCGTCGGTTTCTCATTATTATTCATAGCGGAGTTTCTTATCTTATGAGAAGACCCTGCTTCTTAATTATTCATGAGAGCATGTGCTTTCCGAAGGCAAGGCAGACCTGCCAAGCTGTGAGATCCAATGACTGGGTGAGACCGCATCTTTGCACGGCACTGGTCGTATGTGTTTGTTTCCAATATCCACTGGGTTTGTTGCATGTTTTTCCCTGCAACACTGTCAGGGCCGATAAAGCAAAGCTGTTAGTTTGCAGCAAGTATTTTTGTCGGGAGAGCTGTAAGGACATTGGAGAATGGCGGACTTTGTCTTTTATCATTTGAGTTTGTTACCATTCAGACACATCGCCTATATCTGTGCTGCTGTGTTCACCATGTTTAAAATCCTCCAGATTACTGGCAGGGCTAATGGTTGGAATAGACAGGGCAAGAGTCCTGCACTGCTATCCACTGTGTCTGCATTCAGACCCAGGGATTGAGGAGGAGAGAAGTCCTCCTCCATTTATAGTGTTTATACAATAGTGTTTATATAAACATAATTATCTTTACGATATAACATATTGTGTTTATGTGTATATAAAATTACGAATAACATATGTAGCAGGGCATTAAATGACCTACTGTTCATTTCTTTGCATTTTACTTTATAAACTATAAAATCATGGATCTCTTCGTGGTTTGTCTCATTTTGTGAGCCCAGTCCTCTCTCTGCTCGCAGCACTCCACACCCATCTTGAAGCTTTTTTTTTTTTGCAACAATTAAGTTGAATGTTAATTTGCTATGCAAAGAAAAAGAAATAATTTATTTTGACATGCTGATTTATGTGAAATCTGGCGTATAGGTCTATATAATTCCCTCGCAATTTTGAAATTATAGCTTTTTTTGCTTTGAGCAGGCTATTCAGTTTAAAAGATCAGTTCAAGTTTTATAAACTTTTAAAAATAAATCAGTTGTTCACTGTCTAAAAATATAACATTTTGAAATGTTTCTATTTACTGGCTTATATATCGGTCTCCAAATCTTAAGAGCTATCAGTTATCGATATCAGCCAAAAAAATCCATATTGGTGCATCCCTAGAAGCTAGCACTGTTTAGTTTGATTAGTTGTTTGCTTAGAACCACCATGGTCCATAATATTTACGCGTTTTAATTTTTGACAACAATTCAGTATTAAAAGTGGTATTGATAATTGTACATTTACAAGTGTAAAATTGGACTTAAAATCCAATAAGATGTCAGGCCAGGATCAAATAATTAATGAATATTGTATCTTACAAGACTTGTAAAAAGTGTAATGAGATTGAAACAACTTTTGTATAAATCATTGCAAATATATTATCAGTGAAGCATTTGCACAATTTATTATGTGTTAATAGCAGCAGTTCACCCAAAAAAATTAATTGTCGTCATTTTCTCTCTCTTCACTTGTTCCAAACTTGTCTGTGTTTTTCTTGTGTTAAACAGATAATCTGAAGAAAGCTGGAAGCCTGTAACCATTTACTTCCATAGTATTTGTTTGTCCTACTATGGATGTCAGTTGTAACCTGTTTTCAGCTTTCTTTAAAACATCTTCGTTCAAGAGAATAAAGAAATTCAAAGTTTGTAACCAACTGCAGGTGAGTACATATTAATTTTTGGGTGAACTTTAATACGTGAACTTTAAAATCACTTTAATTGCCTCTCTTCTCACCATTGAGCATCTCTGGGGCCATCCAGTAAGGGTTCCCCACCACTGTGTAGCGTTTCTTGCGGTCAATGCGTCTAAACAGCCTTTTCTTATTGGTTGGTTTGTCAGGGGGAGGCTGCTTGACTTTGTCCTCCATGATTAACCGAGATAAGCCAAAATCTGCCACCACGACTGTGTTGTCCTGCAGAGGTCAGAAAAAGTAGAGCAAAGATGAACAGACAGAACAGATTCAGAGCTTAACATTGACATAAAAAGCGCAGATTGGTCATTCGAAGTCATTGTCAATGTGAAAAATGAAGAAAATTTAAAGAGTTCAGATGCAAAAGCCTCTGCCTTATGCCTTATGAAATTTTCCTCTCAAATTAGTGGGGGAAGGGGTTTTCAGACTTCCTTGTAGGTTCAGTATTTTCACACTTACGGCAAAGAATACGTTCTTTTCATGAACTTTAAATTGAAATAACTAAACAAAAACACTGGATGTTGTGGAAAAATGCTAATTTTAGAAGAATTTCAGACGGTACTAAGACGGTACTTTGCATCTGAACTCTTCATTTGTTTGTGCTGTGAATGTGACTTTATTCAATATTTTGCAGCAGTGTATTATCAGCTCTTATTTGCTTAAACTTGCATATTTGTGATGTTTGATCTCCTAAATGGATTTTCAAGGTCTTTTTTAAAATAATATACATGTTTATCAATAAATTGTGTAACATAACCAACTGTCTAAATCTAGAATAAACAAAATAGTGTCTTGTTGAGATGTGCAAATGTTCCTCCATTGGGAATTATTTTTAATAACAAAATAGAGCAAAAACAGTCAATATTGGCAATGTAAGACAGGTTTTGTAGATAAAATGTTTAATATAATTTTTCCCCATATAACCTTAAGAACTAAAGTTGGAGTTTCTTGCTTTTTCCAAAAATATTACCAGAATAAAACTTCTTCACAGGGGTAAAAGTATTACAGTCAAACAAAATGTTTAATGGACAGTGGCTTTTGACAGAAACACTTAAGAATTTTCTCCGGACAGTAAAAATGGAAGTCTTGAATGTCCAGTATGGCATCATCCTGTATAAATTACTTGAATCTTTGATGTCATTTCTCTACTAGAGACTCTTTTATACACTGACAGGTCGCATGAGCTTCAATTAGCACCAATTATTGCCAGAAATATTAGAAATATTTCACATCAGAAATATTATCACCAGAATTTTAGTACTTCTTAAGTTTGATGTTTCAATCAGACAACTTGTTTGGCTGGACAAGTAAATACTCCTTCACTTTCCCTTTCAAAAAAATTCCCTCATCCTGGACAAAAATCAGTATCGAGCCCTGAAATTGATGCTTCATCAAAGCTTATTAGAAATGAATTACAAGAAACATCCTATCACCAAAAATCAACGCTTTAATGATTTAACTTTCAAATGTTTATAAAAGTCCCAAAGGCATCTAGTTTGTTCTCTGTAAAAGTCTTCTTTAAATAACCTGTCATAAGTGATTCACGTAGAATATGCAGTCACTTCGGGTCAGTCAGGGTCAGACAGCATTTCCTGCCTTATCTTCTACCATTACCAAAACATCTGAGGAACCACTAACTAAACTATTCTCAAGTGTTAACAGCTCTTCTTCACCCTTCACTGAGCTTTCTTTTTCTGCTCAAGTGTTCTTACATAACTTGTTTTCGGGTCTACTTTAGACTTTTAGTTTTTTTTGTTTGTGCTGACACAAGCCTGTCAGCTATCCTTGATTATGAAAACCTGTTTCTAGGCCCTGAACTTCCTAAAGCAAAGCCAAATAAGTGTAGACTTTGATCTGAGTTAATATGTGGAATGGGTGAAAATCCTCCCTTACCAGTTTGACCAGGCAATTGTGAGAGTTGAGATCGCGATGTATGATGCTCATTGAATGCAGATATGCCTGAAAATGAGAAGTTTACAAAAAATGTAATCAGATAAGACAGAAAAAGGGGTTGTGTCTGAAGTAAAACAGATCTGGCTTAGACATCTACAGCTTCTTGTTCATCACTACAACAAAAATAAGACCAAATGAAATGATGCATCACAACAGAGCTTGGCAACAAGACATAACAAAACCTCTTACAAAACAATTACTCAGGCTTTTGTTTAAGTGTACATGGTCTTTGAGATTAAGGTAACACTGTGTACCAAGCATGATGTTTTTCAGTGTGAAGTAATGTGTGTGTGCTTGAATGCACTATGGAAGTGAAAACACTGAGTAGCTCCAATTGGATAATGCAACAAATTGGTTTATGCAAGCAACTAATTCCTAATATTACATTTTTGTCTGGTTCCAGAATCGATATTCAGCAATATTAGAACTCCTACAGCCTCCTCACTCTTCTGTAATACTCCACCCACATAGTGACAGCAGATCAATACTCACTATAGTTTGACAAATATCACAGCTGTTGGACAATGTACTTTTGAGGCTTTTTAAGGCGAGAATGTAGTTGTTTAGATTGCAACTATGTAGTTCATTTATAAAGACAGTGCCTATTTAAAATATGTATAATTCCGGAGATACAGTGCCATACACAGGATGGTGACAGAGACTGCATAATAAGCCCTTAGAGGAGGAAAAACTAGCGTAATTTTAAACTACAGCTGATCAATTCATTATAAAACTGGTAAGTGACTTTCTAAGTCAATCTCTTTCTTTTGTATGTTGAAGTGCTGTATTTTTACCATAGTAATTGTAGTGTGTTGAGTGCGAGATTTTATGAAGATATTAGGAATGTATGTAATTTGTGTTGGCCACTCTTTGTATAAACCTGAGTTCCTTTTTGGTTGGCCATATGTTTCTAATGCGTCTCCTGTTTTCGTTACTGCAGACTAGTTCAGTAAACAGAAAGAAAGAAGAAATGCACGCATGTTTAGCATTTTTCCTAATCGCAAACACAACTGTAATCTGGTAGTGTTTGTGTTGCTTTGGCTTTTTTAGGGTTAATTATTGTGATATCCCGATTGCAACAGAGAAATACTGGGAGAAATCTCTGTAGACTTATGGCATTTCATGCCATTCAGCCTTATAATTTTAAAATGTGAGAAAAATCACCTGCTTTGTGTTACCTGTCGCTAGAGAATCATTCAAATACTAAAGTGACGTTGGTGAAGTAGCAATGGTTTCTGCTGTTCTGACGTCAGCTGCAGATGTG
>CAIGQZ010000427.1:19125959-19150404 GCA_903798205.1 Danio tinwini
ACATATATATATATACATACATATATACATACATATATACATACACACACACACACACACACACACACACACACACACACACACACACACACACACACACACACACACACACACACACACACACAGTGTCTCACGCTGTGTCAACTCTAGCTTTTTTAAATTTAAGATTTTTTTTATAACAAAAGCTTATCTTGTTTTGCATTGCTATACGTGTGCAAACTCAGAAGCCCACTCACCATTCCAGATGCAATGCTCTTTGCAAAACTAACTCTCTGTTCCCATGGGAATGAGTCCTGTAAGGATTGAGAGACAGAGAGGAAGAGATGAATTGCTGGCGTACTTTATAACCACATTATAATACAGGCCAGTGTAACTGCATGCCATGCCGTCCGTGAATTAGAGAGGAAATCGTCGCATGGCAGTGGCTTATTACAGACACAAATTACTCAAACACAGACACATTTTATATAAAACATCATGCACTAGAGACATCATGGAAGGCTCAACAAGAGAGATATATCATCTGTGAACCTTATGAAACCCGTATTTAAAGCAAACCCAGTGGGTGATCTGGAAAACATTCTCACTAGTATATCCCTCACCTGGAAACACTTCATACCTCTTATCTCTCATTCGCTGCAACCACAAAACTGCATTTCTCCCTCTCATTTTACTGACTGTTTACATTTTCCAGCCCCTATTCCCTGTTCCTCTCTACTCCTCCATGCAAAGTTCATCTCAGGTGAACAGAGACAGTGATAGACTAAAACGCTAACAGATGATCTACAGCCATTCTTCGAAGCAAGAGTAAAGGAAAAAATAGATTTTAAAACCAGGACGCACCGTGTCTCGGATGAAATCCTTCAGAGTGCCTCCCTCAATGAACTCCGTTATCAGATTAAGACGCTTGTCCTTGTACAAAACCCCAATGAACTTCAAAACGTGTGGGTGATCAAGACTTCTCATCACTTTTACCTGGAAAAGAGAGAGAGAGAGAGAGAGAGAGAGAGAGAGAGAGAGAGAGAGAAAACAAAGATGATTCACACTAAATACAGACTGGATAAATCTAGGACTAAGTCTCTTTTCCTTAAAAGAAAAAAAGGCAAACGCTACAGTAACATTGATCTGTTTTATCTGCCATTTAAATCACACTCTGATACTGACCCAGAGCACACAACAAAGGGATTGAAGGATATGGAGAGGTAAAGGGAAAAAAAAAATGAGGAGGTAATTGAGTGAAGGGAGAATTGGATCTTCTTACCTCCTTTAGGAATGTTTTCTGTGTCTCTTCATCACAGCGAATCAGCTCTTTCATGACCATCACCTCACCTGTGGCTTTATGGGTCACCTACAGGAGATCAAAAAGTATTTGTGGGAACTATGAAACACTTTTTTTTGGGTACACCTTACTAGTACCAGGTTGGACCCCCTTTTGCCTTTAGAGCTGCCTTAATATTCGTGGCATGGATTCAACAAGGTACTATATTTCTCAGAGATTTTGGTCTATATTGACATGATAGAATCATGCAGTAATGCAGATTTGTCGGCTGCACTTCTATGACGCGAATCTCATGTTCCACCACATCCTAAAGGTGCTCTATTAGATGGGATCTGGTGACTGTGGAGGCCATTTGAGTACAGTGAACTCATTGAAACCAGTCTGAGATGATTCGCGCTTTATGACATGGTGCGTTATCCTGCCTGAAGTAGCCATCAGAAGATAGGTA
This sequence comes from Danio tinwini, assembly GCA_903798205.1. Classification (NCBI taxonomy): domain Eukaryota; kingdom Metazoa; phylum Chordata; class Actinopteri; order Cypriniformes; family Danionidae; genus Danio; species Danio tinwini. The sequence continues at coordinate 19,127,687 of CAIGQZ010000427.1, forward strand.
CACTGTGGTCATAAAGGGATGGACATGGTCAGTAACAATACTCAGATAGACTGTGACATTGACACAATGCTCAGTTGATACTAATGGGTCCAAAGTGTGCAAAGAAAATATCCTCTACACCATTACACCACCAGCCTTAACCGTTGATACAAGGCAAGATGAATCAACAAGGCATTTGCGCCCACAGAACTGCCGCTGACTGGATACTTTCTCTTTTTCGGATTATTCTCTGTAAACCCTAGAGATGACTGTGTGTGAAAATCCCAGTAGATCAGCAGTTTCTGAAATACTCAGATCAGCTCGTCTGGCACCAAGAACCATGCTACTTTCAAAATCACTTAAATCACCTTTCTTTCCCATTCTGATGCTTTGTTTGAACTGCAGCAGATCGGCATGCATTGGATTGCTGCCATGTGATTGGCTAATTAAAAATTTGCATTAACAAGCAGTTGAACATAATAAAGTGGCCAGTGAGTGTAGTTTCTTTATTGTTCATGTACAGCAAAATATACAGACCAACGATTGGATTAATCAAACAAATTATGAGATGCCAAATAATTCTGAGATACAGTTAAAAAGCTCGTCTAGATATTTGGAAACCAGTGATGACATACACACTGCAATACACAGAAAATGAGCAACAGTTGTTAAAAATATGCACACCTTAATGGCCTGTCCAAAGAAGCCTTTGCCAAGGATTTCTCCATGGATGAGGTCACAGGGACGGAAGATGCGGTGGGAGCAGCTGGAAGGAGAGCGTAGAGATTCAGAGCGGCCGATATCTCGAGTCAGAACTAGAGGGTCCTTAGGAGATGAAGAGACTGGAGACTTGCAGATGCTGTTGCTACGTCTACAACAAACCAGTTTAAAGAATTAACAGGTCAACAAGGGAGTGATATATTTATTTTGCTCCATGTTTGTATGGACATGTTTTGAATGCTAAACCAACACAGAAGAATTAGTTACCTGAGGGACCTCCTCTTTAACGTCCCATTGTCCACTGCATCACTCCGCTCAATTTCAGAATCTCCTGGTGAAGAGAGACGCATACGGGACACTACAGGGACACCCAGCTGATTGCGAGGAGAGCCCAAACGGAGTCGGTCCAGACGCTGTCTGACTGGATCATATTCCATCAGCAGCTGCAGTGTCTGACTGGTCCGATGGATGAGGTCCTCGACCTTGAACAACCAATAAAAAAAAATTCTGAAGGTCACAACACTTTCTGCTTGTTTTTGATAAGCGACACAACAATACAAGCTAGAGGACAGTGTTAAGTCATGAAACTTAAACAATGAGCACAAATTCTGTTCACATAGATAACATTGATTTTTTTTTCTTCCAGTCAAAGCTGGTGCCACACAAAAGCTCTGAAGGTGCTAAGGATAAGCCCTTACTATGAACACAGAATTTAAAGTTATGCAATACAGAGGAACAATAGAATGCATTTAAGATTTAGTATTATCAGGCAGATGAATCTGGATATCCAGTAATGAAGATATCAAACAGCTTTCTGTAATCGTGCTCATGTTCCATTTTAGGACTTTTTTTCAGCATTTTCCATTTTTAGGATTATGGGACTTCAGGCTGCTCATTACAGCAGGCAGACTGCTGCCAAAGAAAGTCAGTCCAAAACCTCTATGTATGTGATTAAATAAAAGCACAAACTCCTGAAAGAAACAGAAGTGAGGAAGTGGAATTCAGACTTTAAGGAGTAATGGTGGGAAAATGAAATTACCTTTACAAATGCATGATGAGAATGCAAAGCATTTACACAGAAGTGGACAAGTCACTTCAGTACAAAAGTATACATGCACACACCTCCCAGCACAGGTATGCATTACAAAGTTAAACTTATGCTTGAGAATATGGATACCCCGATACAATGTTTTTCAAACCAAAAATTGGCCAATAAAGATACTGGTCTGAAATCAGATTTAATTCTAACATTATAACATTTTATATGTCTGATAATCTAAGGTATAGAAACAAATAGTTTATGCTTTTGGTAAAACATTAGATAGATTTATATATGAAAAGCAATGAGAGAATATGAGGTTTTTGAGTCACAGCATGCGGTTCTCCAGTACCTGCTGCCGCTTTGAAAAATTCAGAGCACAAAGGGAAGCCATCAATGATTTGTTGATCTTTGCAACATATTGAGTCTTTCCTTTTTAACTTCAGTTACTGTGTGCATGAAAAGCAGTTCATAGTGCTCCATACTACTGCAGTACTGTGATCTAGACACAGACACACAGCAGAATGTTACATGATTTAGAGCTAGTTAAAATAAAATCCTTTAATGAAAAACTATATGCATCCATCCAATGATCATTATATAAGGAACAAATCATCTTGTTTACATTTGAATGGTGAATTAGACGAATGAAGAATGATTGGCAAGCTCGGCGAAGGGAAGTGCTGATGTGAAATTGAATTTAACCACTAGAATATTCATTTGAACCTCACATTAATGATCAGATTACTTCCTGAATGGTGCTTTTATAATTTCTTTATGGCTTTTTGTTGTGCTGTACAATATCACAGAATAATATTTCCTTGATGACACCCGATATGGCAAAAAATCTCAGCTGAAATCTAATCTGACTATCAGCTTGAAGCATCCCTACTTGACTACTTATTTTTATTCATACTAAAACTATATATGTATTGCTTTTGTAGCATTAACACACCTAACTTGCAATTTGACAAAACATTACAGAAGTATGTCAACGAAGTTAGCAACGTGTCATATGGCTTATGCTAAGAAAACACATCAAAGTCATCTAACAAACACAGCCTGTTCTAGGGAGTATTGTAAATTCAGTGCACGACCAAAACGCAATTACCACGGTATGAAAGGAGTGTCACTGTATGTGCTGGGACAAGCTATGGTATGAGTTAATAGTTTATAAACACTTACCATGCCGTTCCTAAGTATTATCATACTGCTTTGACACGTACCCACTGGCACGATTTCACCTTACAGCAAAAGCAACTGAAGTTGTGATTGAAAGGGAAAGTACCTCTTCTTCCATCAGAGTTGTCACTGGGAGTCCATTGATCTCCAGGATTCGGTCCCCAACATGGATGGCGTTCCGAACCTCAGGACTAATATGCATCCCTCTGACCCTGTAGGGATAGGATTTTGGGAGATTTGCATCATAGTTGGTTAAGAATAAAGAGATAAATCTCATGTCTTTTTATAATGGTTTTAGGTTTTGAAAAACACAAAAACAGTGTCATGTTTGTGCCCTCAATCTAAAAACGAGCAGTCGTATCACCACAGTTATGCAACACATTCCATGTGGCATTAACAGTGTCTCTGGCATGGGGTGTGGTGGCATTGTGGTGAATCTGTGAGGTGATAAATAACTTCAGCAAGTCGCTATTATTCCAAGTGTTTTTTCAGTAATATGACTGCTAGCCAAACCAGGACTCAAATGAAGATCTCAAGCAAGGCATCAAGTGTTTTACATGTTAATTCTGAATGTCTTCACTTACTCCTTAACCTGGACGCTGGCCGTGGCACTGGTGCAGTCTCTAATTACACTGACAGAGAAGCCTCTTTTGCCATTGGTGGCAGCAGGCATGGATACCAGGGTCACTGTGTGGGGGAGCAGGTCTGATGGAGAGTCAGCCAAACCCCGCTTCTCCAACATTGGTGTCAGGACCACCTGCTTGTAGCATTTACCACTGGACGTAGGAAAAATAAGAGACAGAAATAGTGAGAAGTTGATGAGCCTCTCAGAAGATTTCAGAACAAGACCTGACAAGGGCAAGACATGTTATGAAACTCTCTGATGTGTGCCAACTTGCCTGTGTTTTTACTGGAAACAACAAATGAAGATAAACAACAGACAAATTGAGCATATACACAAAAAGCAAGTAAAGAAGTCCATTTCAAAACATTTATAATGAATTAAAAGGATTATGATTATGACATTTTATCAAACTGTTTAATTGTATGGTCCAGATCTAACATGCATAATTTCATACATACAATTTTAAATGTACTTTTGAAGATGTTTTTAATATTAATGATTGTCACGACGAGTTTGCAATCAAAATGTGGTTGTTTCTTCAAATTTGTACAAATTAAGTTTAAACTACATATATGTATGTAAAACCATTCTTGTCAATTGGTGTATTAAAATCAATGGGTGTATTAAAATGAATTCATGAACAATTTATAAACATAATGGCCAATAAAATCTACATTAAGGTTCCTTTCCAGTTAATTTTGAGTTAATCACCAATACAGTGTTGCTAAAATAAGGATGACAAGATATCTCAAACTTAATCAGGAATTGTTTTAATGGAAGGTGCCCCCCTATCATTAAAAAATAATAATAAATACAAAAATATACCTAATCACCTATATTATTCGATTTTCCAAGTACTGGACAAATGTATACAGTGCAATTTCACTCAAAAGTTCATACAAGTCTCATACAAGCTTTTGGTCACACTTTATTTTAAAGTATAATTATTGCTATTAACAGACCATTTACTAAGACCTTTAGTTTAATAAAAGTATTATTTTGCTGCTTAGTAACAGTTAGTGAGATTGTTGGGTTTAGGTATTGGTATAGGCATATAGAATAAAATCATACTTTATAAGTACTAATAAACAACCAATATCTTAATAATAAGAGGGTAATATACCAGTAGTTAATAGTAGGAATTGTTACTTAAAGTATTACCAAGATTTGTTTTCAAATTATTTTACAAAAAAGCATCTTCTCTGCAATGTTAAATGTTGAGCCTTACAAATGGTACCTGAGACAGTTGCTACATAAGGACATTGAATACTTAATTAAAAATCTGTGATCCTAGTATATAAAGCTAGGACATATTTACATTTTTTGTGATTTGTCAGGACACACCTCTCAAAACTGGGACATCTGGTCACCCTAGCTAAGATATCTAAAGTCAACAGAGGAATCATCACTATAATTGGTACTGCATACAGAATGGAGGACTGTAAATTAACTTACCAGTAAAGTTTTGTACGCTCCACTAAGGCATAGGTGTCTCTATCTTCAATCACCACCCTGCAGCTCAAACACACAAAGCATTCGGGGTGGTATTTATAGTCTCCTGCCACCTGAAACACACGAATAGCCCCATTCAGATTAGATCACTGCCGTACCGTCTGACGACTTCAAAAGCCCACACTGGACATCCCAAAAGAAAATCCTCAGTGCCAGGAACACCAGCCTTGATCGATATCCAAGAAAGTCTTTCTGGAATTCTCCTGTGCACTCAGTGTATTCTTGCTGCTATCTCTGCCAAGCCCAGGCGTGGTGGATCATGCTTTCATTGTGCTTCATCTGCTTTGCGTAGATGTACTGTCTTGGTTGAGTCTGCGTTCTATGACAGTGACGTGGGTGTGTGTTGTCTTTTTCTGTAACACCTGCAAGTGTCTGGGCCTGCCTGTTATCTGAAGTGACATAAGGCCACCGCCCCCTTCCTATATGCATAATCCTATGCCCTTAGACAACCCCTCAGTTGTGTCAATCCTTGTTTAAAGACCACCTACCTCTATCCAATGCTTTCGCTTTGATGGCCCCTATCATAAATCATAGAAAATGTAAAATTACATGAATGTAAGTTTGCATGAATCACATTAAAACAAACATACGAATCAAACACCCAAACAACTATTGAACTAGTGAATAATTTGCCAATTTCCTTTTTTTGCCTACTAATGTAATCCCCTTAAAGGTGCAGTAGGTGACTGTCTTCAGAAACCATTTTTTGTTGTGCTGCTTAAAAGTCTCTTCGCATTCCAATAGTACTGATTAAAGGTGCTGTATGTAAGATTTTGACTTCTAAAGCATAAAAATACCATACTATGTTTGCAGATATTTGAGAAACATGCCAAGTAAACATACTTGTTTATATGAAAAACAATGCTGAAGTCAGATATTCTGCTTTAAAAATATTTTTTCCACGCCAGAACGCTGTCTTTGTTTAGGTAATTTTAACCTGCCCAATGCCAGTTAAGCCAATTATATTTCAGCACCCCTGGTTGCCTTGGTGGAAAACCGCATATTTTGTTCATTCATTCAAAAAGGCTCTGAAAGCATGAGTCCTTGACCGAAATGCGACCTCCGGTAGACAGTAGCAGACTTCGAAATGAAAGGCAGATTCAGTTCCACATGAGGTTACTAATTAGCAAATGATATAAATATTACGAATGTAAACATTAGGTGAGCAGGTTAAATTGTAACCCCGTCCTAACAACATGCTTCATGACGAGATACGCAGTGATGAGCAATTTGCACCAGACGAAACACGACAGAAATTTAAATACAGCCATTTAGAAGCACAGAATAGTGCACTTACTAATGAAATGGTAAGGTTTATAATCTATTTAATACAACTCTCTTTAACATCATTAAATGTAGATGCTGAATCACTCATATGTGTTTAGCTCTAAAATTTAATTTCAAACTGTTTATTTTATTTTCAAGATCTGAGGTGAAATCTGCTTCTGCTTTCAGTAGTTTGGCAATAAATGTAATGTAAAATGGCATTCAAACTTGCATTATTAGCATTTAACATCTGAATAAAGCACATGAGGTGTATTTGAGGTGATCATTGTCAGTTTTTCTGTTGTTCAACTGTGAGAAATAGAATCCGTTTCTAGTATATCAATTCGAGGTGTTGGTTAGGACAAAAACTTCTTTTAATATGGAAAATATTTCCTCTATCAGGTGCCATTGCCTTTATTTAGAACACGCTTGCGTTTGTTTTGATCCAGGAGTGCAATACTTTGTGAATACTTAGTTCAACCACTGGGTGTCAATTTACATACTGCATCTTTAAACTAAATGATCTAAATGTATTTATATGTATTTTCATATTCTGGGTGAGACATAAGACTAAAAAATGTTTGTCTAATTAAAATTTGTCAGGCAGACAAGTAACTCAATTACGACAGGTTTCTCAAACTTTGAACAAATTAAAATGTGTATTTCTGCGAAGCCTTTTTACCCAGATAGATACGTCACTTGCACGTACACGTGAAGCATGGCCACCTACAGCTGACAGAGAGGGATATCAGGCAAACTCTGCATCAACCTGAAAGACTTCTTTCTGAAAGACCAACATGGCCTTGTATCAATGAAAATAAATATAGTTTTTGAAGGGGTTTCTACCAAAAATGCAGAATCAGAACTTTTCTAAATCCTGAAGCAAAATCAAAGTTTTGTATGCTGGAGGGAAATAAAGTTCTGCAGTTCAAAACAACAATCAGAAGGGTGACACTATGGCTGAAGTATTACTTTTAGACAAATATGTTTTAAAACTATTTTAGCCATGCAAAGCTTATGTAGATTGTGCTCTTTTTTTATGAATGTCGCCCACTGAAGCCAAACAGGGCTGCGCCAGGTTAGTACCTGGACGGAGACCACATAGAAAAGCTCTATACTTTAGGGACTATATACTGCCCAGTGAGCGCCGTCTTTCAGAGACGTTAAACCAAGGTTCTGATGTCCTTCGAAAAAGAGTACCCTAGCATCCTGGCCAAATTTGCCCACTGGCCTTTGTCCATCATGGCCTCATCCCCATATGATAATCATTATCTCCTCTCCACCAATCAGCTGGTGTGTGGTGTGCAGTCTGACGCAATATGGCTCCCATTCAGTCATCCAGGTGGATGCTGCTCACTGGTGGTGGATGAGGAGATTCCCCCTCAAACGTGTAAAGTGCTTTAAGTGTCCAGAAAAGCTTCTTCTTCTTAATATTATTATTATTATGCACCAAGGTGTTTTTTTAGCCACTGAAAATGTCAGGCAAATTATTGACTTCACGGAGTACCTTTTACAGCAGCAAAAGTAAAGTCAGTTAAATAGACCTAAGCTTTCATTTAGTTGTTCAAGTGTAAAACGAGATGAAAACAAGTGATGCACGAGGATTAGCGAGCACAATTGAAAATTAAGTCACTCGTTGTCTTAGTAATGCAAGTAAAATGTAAAAAGATGACCGGATATGTCTGTTTTTTGCACTCCTTTTTTTTATCTGATTTTTATTTAGTTAAATAACAAAACATAAGTAAATGTGATCTTCCGCCTAACCGGCTTCATTGAGGTGAAGTTTTATTTACATTCACACATTCATTCAGTTTTTGAACAGTGACAGCTTATTACACGCTCCCACTCTAACGTTACTTTGAATATTGGGTCTGAAATGGCATGTAGGAATGACCTCAAAACAACATTAGCACTATTTATTTGACTGTGAACAATGTTGTATTTTAAAGTCACTGGCTTATTATATGATTTCACTATTCAGAATTTGCAAACAATATTTTTCTAAAATTCTATTATTGAGAAAGTCCGGAATATAAAACCAACTTTACCCCAATGCCAGTTTTGACCTTTCAACAAGTACACTGGACAAAGTGCGTGTCTCCATAGTTTTCTAACTGGTAAATGACATGATCTAGTGTTATACAAGGTTGTCTATCGTCATTAGCTTTTGGCTTTGGACAGCAGGGGAGGGACGTCAATTTCCAAGCTATTATGGTAACGCTAGCATTTTGGCAGATCACCTACTGCACCTTTAGGAAACATCATAAAAATGTTAAATATTTGATATTGCTAATATATGATAATTATTTTTAACACCCGAGGATGTCCCCAAAAGAAAGCCTTATGAGATTTAGTTAAAGGGATAGTTCAGCCCATGAACTATGGGTATGGAAATAGGTAAAAATAGGTGTTTTTTGTCTAAACCTATTGTAAAATTAAACTCACAACTCAATGTCAAAATTAGACATTGTTGCTTCATGATCACTGGCTTAAAGTTGAAAGCTATAAACACATTTATTAAAGCAGCCTCAAATCTCGGAGTGTCCTCGTGTAAGTGTGCAGAAAGGTTGTTTAGCTTTAAGTATGGTGAAGGCTGCTTTCGGTTTCGGGTCACATAAAACAAACATTATCTTGAAAACTCATCAAGTGGCTTTCCCTCTATTCTATTCATAACAATATAGATTTTTTAACACCTCTTATGTTACTATTTGAAACAAATTTTTAAGCACTTAACAAATGAGGTTAACAAGAAATCTCTGAGCGAGTCATTCAAATTGAGTCACTTCATTTATAAATGAGTCGATTCGAACAAATCTGAATGAACAATTCAGTGACAAAGATAGAGGTTTGGCGCTACCCATTGGATATTTTAGTTTCAATGTATTTTAGCCGAAAATGATGTAATATTTTTTAATATATAAAAAAAATCAGATCATTAAAATAAATATAAATTGGCTTTGGCCATATGCATATTTTTGTATATGCAGTTATGTTTTGTGTCAGGCATTGTATGTTGTGTTTGTATTTTTCTTTTGTGTATGTCTAAAAAAATAACTAATAAAAACATGTTCGAGAAAAATAAATATAAATGTAAGGTTAAATATGACATCTTAGATGTGAATAGATGATATTTCAAAGAGACAGCATTTCAGTGTTGGTAATGGGCTTTGGCCAAACACATAATTAGAGTACTAGTAACACATAACAATAAAGTATTATACTATATGCTATGCTGTACTGTAGAATATTGTAACAAATAGCATCTTACATAATTTGATAAAGAAGTGTGTGCATGCAAAAAATGGAAAAAATGGTGGAAATGTTTGAAAATGCACCTGGAAAGAGCTTGAGAAGTCCTTAAATTTGACTTTGGAAAAGGTGTAAGAGGCCTGTGTCTTTGGAAATTACTCAGAGGTTACAGCATAGGTCAGAATTAGCTCTTTATCTCTCAAAACACTAAGTTTGATTAACCAATGAGATGTAATTGAATTAAATATGAATTTGGTTTACTGAAGCATATTTATTAAACAAACTACTGAAAATAGTAGACCCCCAATAGTCATTTCGTAGAATAATGGTCTTCTCCTGAGCTGCACATACACCAGCATATTCATGCAGCTCTGTGACTGGCTTTTCGGTGATCGTCTACTCTTCCCTGTTTAAATTTTAGAATATTGAATTTGATGCTCTGAATTTCTTCATCTTGAAAACTTGTAACTGTAATTTTACAAACTGGATATCTGCAGTCTATAGAATATATGAATTCAGAACACAAAAAATCTGAAGTTTGAAAATATCTATAAACATTTTCTTAGAAACATTGCAGCCTTAAAAAAATCTGTCTTTAATTTCAGATGTTCAATATTCAAGTTCGAAATAAGAAATTCAAATTCAAAACGACTTTCAACGGCATATCAAAATTCAGATTACAATTGTCAATAATTCAAATGAACAATTAAAATTTAGAATGTTTTGGCATATTATTAGCTCCATACATGCTGAGTTAATGATGACAATAAACTATATAAATCCCTTTAACTTCTAGGAATTTGTTTACCCCAAATAAATCAAAAGTAAATAACCGCACTACCAGATAAGTTTGGTGCTGTGACCAATTTTTTTCAAATGACAAGTACCAAAGAAAGTCTACACTCAATAATTCATTAAGTAAATCACAAGAGAAAACTGACAAAGGCACACAACCAAAACACGTTCTGTGATTTATTGAATAAATTATTGAGTGCAGAGCTTCTTTGGTAATTAACCCGAATAAAACATACACATTTTTACTAAACACTATTGATTGTAGCTTTCCTCCCCTAGTACACACAGTTTGCAGAACTTCATTTAAACAGTATGACAATGGCGCACACACACACTAATGTAAACTCAATATAAAAATAACTGCCAATCAGCAAAGATTATAAAACAGCACCAGACGTTTATTTTCTTATTTTGAATGGAAATTTATTTACCCAATAACCCTCTGGCTCTTCTTTTCATTCGGGTTGAATGGAGAAAGCATGAGGTCACGCTGAGGTTTTATTTAATGTGAACCACAAAAGAAAGATTAGCAGTTATGTTTACCGAGCTGTGAATCAATGGTCCCGGGGTTTGACTAACCAAATTCTTGAGTAATTTTCTCTGCTGGGTAAGCCACACCTCCTGGTGTAGACTAAAGATTTCAACAATCAGAGTTTAGAATTAGCAGACAGGCAATTCGAGGATTTTATGCCTACTTGGTTTTGGTCTCGCTGTATCTTCTACCATAACACAAAAATAATACTAATATCTGATTTAAAAAATATATATATATTGCATATAAAATAAAAACTGACTGTGTGGTAACTTCTTGGGGGAACTATGGGAGTGATGCAGCTACATTTTTACTGTCTACAATGCTTTGCTTTAGGGCAGTTAGTTGAACTACTTGACACTTGGTTCAACCTGTGAGTAAGCATGATGTCTTAAACTGGATTTGCGCTTACACGATTCATAAACGTCATTCCTGCTTGTATTTAACAGCAGAGTGTGAATGTGCATGTGAGAAAGCCTGTTTCCCAGCACACTGTAAAAGAGCCACCCCTCCCTAAGGACTCAGAGTCACATCACCACAACGAAGTGAACATAGATTTAAGAAAGAAAAAAACTACATCACATCTCATCTATTCAATTCATTTCTTCAACTAGAAATCAACGTGCCATAACATCAGTTTGAATAGAATGCAATAAATGCAGACTCCAAGATGAAGCAAAAAGGAGGGGAAAAAGAGAGAAGGAAGTGAACTGAACAATGAGGAACTATCCAGCAGCCAAAGAAAAGAATTTTCATTGTCATGGATGATCTATGAACAAATACACAAACACACTCAGACAAGCACTTCAGCGGTGAAGATGTGATTCCTTCTCTGTCTGTCTTTTAGAGGTTTTGACACCCTGCTGCCTGTGCGTCTTAGCCCACAACTGGCAGCGCACCACAACCAAAATACTTGGCATTCGTCAACCCGAGCCCAAACAGAAAAGGCCCATTATAAGTTTTGCTTGCTGGCAGATTCCCCACCTTTCTCCCTTTAGGCCATTTCTAAAAGATTTTTTTTTCTTGTGAACCGTGATTTGTTTATGTTAGAGATGGATTTGTAGGTCTCCCTCACATTGATGGGACTTCCATTAGCGCTTATGATTACAAAGCTCCTCATTGAAGCCCATGCAAAGGCATTCCAGACGCATGATGAAACAACACACAACACTGAGGCCATTCCAGCCTTCAGATCGCAGTCACACTGCTCACAGGAATGAGATCATTTATAACAGTCAGCAATAACAGCTAGTCTGAAACCAGACAGATTAACAAAGCTATGGCTCAAGTTTTTCTTTCTAGAGACACACAAACTAAGATCTAAAATAATATTACTAATAATAACTAAATGCTAAAATTAAACACACATATAAATGTTTTTTACTCAATAGTTATAATCAGTGTTGAGGAAAGTTACTTTTGACGGTAGTGCATTACAATATTACAATACACTCCCCTTAGCAAGTAACTAATTACATTACTTACTTTTTATGGAAAGTAATGTGTTACATTACTTTTGTGTTATTTTTGCATTACTTTTCTTTACCTGACTGAGGTTTGATCTCTTTCAGAACTTGCAGGTGTTTTTTCACGTTTTTTTTATAGAGAAGCTCTGCATTTAACAATCACCTAACCTACACCTTCATTTTCCTTTAAAAAATGTAGGATAAAATTATATTTTGAGAACTTTCTGAGCCCAGAGCTATACGTGCTGTATACTGTATACTATTGCTACTTTTGTATGTTATTAGTTAAGTAACTTCCCTGTCCATTAAGATAAAGATTGCAAAAAAGCCTAAGAGTACTAACATGAAATAATTTATATTAGGGCAAAAACAGATTTTAAACCTTTAAAATGCTTAATAACAAAATGAAAAGACCATATAAAAACCTCCCCAAATTTTATACATTGGATACATTTTTTCACGTGGCCTTAACAAATGTGTAAATCGTTTCCCAAAAGACTCCATCCAAGAATCCATTACAAAAATGATTATATATTACCCAACCCTCACAGATGACCTTTGGCAAATTTTAAATGTCAAAAGACATCAATCAGTATGATTTTAAGTGTATTGAATTATAATGACACTAGGCACATAAACCACCTTAAAACACTGCAAAAAATGCTTTTCTAAGATTTTTTTGTTTTGTTTGTAGTCCAAATATTTAAAATTCCTAAATCCTGAAGCCTTTTTCTAGACAAGCAAAACATACTGTCTTGTTTTTAGAAATAATTAAAAAAATTAAGTGAGTTTTTCCTTAAAACAAAAAAAATATCTTATGTCAAGAGGAAAAACTAAATTTGCTTACCACATTTTTTTTGCTTAAAAAAAAAAAAAACTAAATTCTGATATATTCATTCTTAAAACAAAAGTTTTTTTTATTTAAGATTTGGACTAGAAACATGCCCAAAGAAACAAAGAAAAGCATTTATTGCTGTGTATAGTACAACTAGGTCATAGCCATGCCAATATTCAATTTAGTGTCCTTGTAAACCACACAAACCTGTACACACACAGAGAGATATACAATATCAAGGGAACGTTACAGCTGTTTTTGTCAGTTTTATGAAAGCCATACCAAAAGAACATACTGTTGCTGTGAAATGAATTCAAATGACTTAAATTATGTATTGCAACAGCTAAGTCTCTTTGTATGAGAAATAGATTTTTAAATAAGATTATTAAATAAAGACTACATCAAATATGACAATTCTCAAATATAATAATGTTTGTTATGTCTAAGGGCTAAAAGACATTTGAAGTTAGTGGATGTTAAAAGTTTGTGTTGCTAAATTTGATTTACAATACATATTTGTGCAAATGGATTCGTTTCAAGCAACCTTTTGTATTAGGCTTCAAAATATTAACTTCAACTGACTTTTCTAACAATACTGATATTTTTTAATGGATTATATTTGGGTTTCACCGACCAACATGAGGTGAATGTAATTTCTGAGGTAAATTATCCCATAAAGGCTACAAAACAATCAATCAAGGACATCTCAGCATGAGGTCTGATGACTGTTTTGATAATCATACCTTTAAATGAATACTAAAGTAATGATGGAACAAACACAGCAGGGCTTTGGCCATTTATGAGACACCTCCAAATTTGGGCTTACAGATTTGTGAGATAAAAGTGTCAGTATATTGCTGATGTAAGAACTTCAAAAACACTTTGAGTGTTTCATACATTTTTCTGCCACAAGCATCCTGTTCACATTAAGAGTGAAAAAGAGAGTTTAAAGACTACCCAGCATCCTTTACCTTATCAGTGACCTCTTCAGTACTATGAAAAACATCTGCATTTATTGACTTTGCCTGCCTTCATTCAGCTCTCGTTTCATCTGTGTAAATATTTACCAAATAAGACAATGGCATTTTATCTAAGTGGTTCTTGCGCAGGTTAGCATTTGACTTGTGAAATCTTCTCAAGACCTTTCCACTGATAGCCAGTTTCTTTATTGTCTCTGTTTTTCCCCCTGAAAAAACGAACACACCAGGCAGTTCAAACAAGTTCACATGGCTTTACTTACCATGGCAGGTCCCGTCATAAGCAGTGAGCAGCCATGACACAATTCCCCAAATTTCTCACAGTAATGTTTGTGACAGAACAGCCTCCCCTCTTTCTCAAAGTACCAGTTTGTCAGGAGATCAAAGCAGACAGAACACCTGGAGGAACAAGAATGGAAAAAGTCTGTAAGTGAAACATTCTGTTTGCAAACATTTCTCTTGAGCAACTGATCTGAAATCAGCTCTCTGGGAGAGAGGAAAACCTGAGTGACTGAAATGTTTAGCTAGTGAGGATTGCTTTGTTGGGCCATAAACAGTACCAAAGCATGTGACCACTTTTAGTGTTTGACAAGTTCATCAAGTCCTTTGGATTTCACATGTTTTATTTTAAAAACTTCATTTACTCTTAATCATTTTCCTTCTTTTCTCTATGGAAGAATGCTTGATGCTTTTTTGTCATTTTAGAGCTTGACAGCTGCAAGAGTTGTTGATAAATACGTTTAGTATTGAAATTAAGCATACATTGAGGTTTGAAACAATATGAACACTGGGAAAATGTTATGACAAAAAGTCAAGACAACAAATATTTGTATGTTTATTTAACTTGTTTTAAAAAGTTAATTAGGTTATAACATTTTTTTTCAGTTATACAAAGTTTAACCTAATATTTTGAGTCCGTTTGATTTGATAATAATATTTTGAGTCAGTTATTTGAGATGACCTGAAAAGTTCATTTGATTCAACTAAAAAAGTTAAGTCAGCAAGAATGTTTTTTAGTGTAAATTATTTTATTATTCTGTGAACTTTTCCTTACGTTCCTTAAAAATAATAACAAAGAGAAGCAAAAACATGTTAAACTACTGTAGCATGTAACCAGTGGCTGAAGCATCTGTCAGTAATTGAAGTAGAACTGCACAATGTATCACAAAATTATCATTGTATCGCAATAATGGTATTTTCAATAAACGTATTGCAGACATATGTAAGGTAAGTTTATTTGTATAGCACATTTCATACACAATGGTAATTCAAAGTGCTTTATGTAAACAACAATAAAAAAACAAGAAAATAAAAATGATTAAAAACAGATAAAAATAGAATAAAATGTGCTAAAACGGGTTCTAAAAGAATGAAAGAGAAAAGAAAGACATAATAGTGGGCTCTCTCGGACGTAGCACAGTGCTCATTCAGTTAAGGCACAGCCAAACAGATGTGTTTTTATTCTTGATTTAAATGTACCCAATGTTGAATCACATCTGATCATTTCTGGAAGCTGATTCTAGCCATATGTGATAAATGATATTTATTTTATGCACTGACTGTTCATCTAAATTTGATCAGATGGAGCCTTCCTATCTTTATCCCTACCTCCCCAGAAGTTGCTGTTCTGTTATTTGCTGGAGTGGGCCAAATGTGAACCTAGCGCTGAAAATAAACACTTGCTGTGCTCCGCATAACTGAGTACAGCCCATTTTGAAAATGAATATTGTTATCCATTTCTCAGTGAATATAGGCAATGTATTTTGGTGCATTTAAACAAAACAGGTTCATTAATCAGATATATTTATTAAAATAATATTTTAGTCACCAAACATTTTTAGAAATTGAACGATAATACAATTAAATTCAAGCAAAATATTGCAACAAATAATTAAATTACAATTACAAATTACACAAAAAAAACTAATTTTTTCAAATGTTTTGCTGCTTTTGATTTTTCTTCTTTTTTTAAATTTATATTTAATATTTTTCTATAACATATAAGTTTGGCTGTACTAGTTTTTGGACCATTATCGTAAGTTATTTTGTTAGATAAGCTCAAGATTTGGCTTCAGTACTGACTAATCTAATGTATATGCATAAATATAATACTGTATAGCTTCCTATTAAAAATATGCATTTAAAAGATAGATTTGTGAGGGGTGTACTCGTATATGCTGAGCACTGTATGCCGGGATAGCTAATAGTAGCATTTTTCTAAAAAAATGTTATATTGTAAGAAATATCATTATTTTAATACTCAACAACAATATTGTATATCTTTCTAGTATCATGCAGTCCTAAACTGAAGATTCACAAAGTACATTTAAGACATATTTCATTGGTGTCTAAGATAAATCCACATCAGTGGTCAATGATGTCAAAGGAGACACATAAAGTACATACAAAAACATCTATTCATTCATGACAGAGACAAAGTCCAACCGGTCAACACACAAACACTACAGTTAAGGAATTTGGGATGTAAGCCAAAACGAGTCATGAAACTCTCTCATGCACACTCTCTCCTGTCAGACAACCTAGCTACAATTAGAACCTGATGTTGGGATACAAGCTATGCTACTTTTAACTCTTATCTATTTCCTAAAAAAAGAGAGAAAAACAAACCTAATTCAAGACCCAGACCTGCATAGCACTTGCACCTTGAGGCTTTTTTAAACAATAAAGGATAATTGTCCAGGGGAGACGGAAGGATACATGAAAAGGAAAAAGTTCCTCTTTACATGCCACAGCTTGTTTTGCCAGACTAGGTAGAGGTGAGGAGGGGGAGAACTGGGACCTACATCAGATGTGAAGCACATAATGGCACCATAACTTAGTACAGGGAAAAGAACAGCCTTAGAGGCAAATTGTAGTACCATGAAGAATGGCCAAAATATATCCTCTAAATGTGCACTATAAATACTCAGTGTAATTTTCACTGTATACCTGCTGTATTACCAATTCCAAAACAACTGTCTGCATAGATACAGTATACATACAATAGTCATATATAAACCTTTCACATGGTTACTTTTGTAGTATGCAGTGCTCAGCATATATAAGTACCCCCCTTACAAATTTCTCATATAAATTAATCTGTTAATTTACTATATAGAAAGCTTCACAATAATATATTTGTGCATATACATTAGATTAGTCAGTACTGAAGCCAAAACTAGAGCTAATCTGACAAAATAACTTATGATAATGGTTCAAAACTATTACACAAATTTATATGTTATAGAAAAATATTAAACATTTTTTAAAAAGCAAAATTAAAAATATATATATAATTGTTAATTTTGTAGTTTGTAATTTTGTTTTTCCAAAATTTTGCATGAATAGAAGTATAAATGTATTATCTTTCTAAAGATATTCAGTGACTAAAATATTAAGTATCCATTTAATAAATCTGTTTTGTTTGTTTTGTTTAAATGCACCAAAATATAAGACCTATATTTACTTATAAATGAATAAAAATATACATTTGCAAAACTCAATTCCTCAATTATGCTGAGGACTGTAATAAATATTTCTGGTTATTAAAACCAAAGAAAGTAGCAAAGCAACCACATAGCAATGCCCTGGCAAGACTCTGGTCAGTAAAGGAGGTAGACAGCCACCAAGTCTGAACCAAAGCAAAGTCCAAGCATCCAGGCAGGAAATCATCTCCAGGCCATGTTCCAGCAATACGATGTGCTTTATACCCACAATGAGGAAAACACGAATGCTCTCCAGTGCTGAACGGATTAACAATTAATCTTCTCAAATGCCCTATTAAAATTGATTTGGCACACGACATGAATGGCTTGGCCTGTGGAATAAATGGAAATATCTTAAGGATTTACTAACTTCTAGTAACTTTTTTCCCCACAACTTTAGAACTCTTTAAGAGTTAAAAACTTACAGAGATTTAACAGTTAAGTTAAGGCTTGCATGCTGAAGGCCAACCATCACTTGAAACCAACTCGACAAAATGCCAAAGGGAAGCGTCTGGCATGCAATGTTCTGCTGAAGGCCTCTCTCTTTGGTACGCCGTGTGCCAGAAAAAGGGAAATAGAGGGAAAAAAATGGGGAAAAATAAAAAAAATCCACTCAATGGAATGAACGTAGGGAGGATGTGGAAAAGCAACATAGTGCTGAGACGTTCTGATAATGATCACATTAGTGTGAGAAGGCCACCAAAGCCTCAAGCCTGTCGACAGAACGGCTGGATTTTGGCCATGTGCCCGGCTGTTGCCTTTGTTTGGAGGAATGTTGACAAGCTCTGTTTCTAGAGGGAGACACAATAAGCAGAGGGGGCAGAACCGCGACATCCAATCTAGGGACACCATTATGTTTGCCCGTTGGGTGAAACCTGCTCACGAGTTGAGCAACCTGTGTTTCGGCAATGACATCATAGCAGATGAAAAGGCATGTGAATCACCCTCTAGTAAACATGGTGAACTAGAACATCTGTAAGGACATGAGCAGGTGTGCACGCATGACATTACTTTCACCTGTGCACCAGATGCAAACTAGGCATGGGCCGGTAAAAGATTCAGACGGTATGATAACCTTAGATAAAAATATCATGGTATCGCGGTATTGTAATTACTGCTCTAGAATATGTTGTTTTTAAATGTCTGGGTAAAAAACACAATTGAACACAATATATTTTATTTTAAGAAACAATGAACATATTTTGGACCAGTAGCTTTAATGTGGAGGATCCATTTCAGCTGGAGATACTGTTGTCCTAAAAATAAAATAGGTTATTGTGAAAAACACATAAAAAAAAACAACATACATATTACGTTGGAACGGTATAACTATAGGATGGTATCGTTGAAGGGGGAACTGAAGGAGGACTGTATTGAAAGAGAAAACAGTTATAAATATTTGGGCATATGGCTTGATGAATGGTTAAGTTTTAATATCCAAATTGAAAATCTCGTAAAAAAGCTCAGGCCTAAATTGGCTTTTCTTTTTCGAAGCAAGAAAATGATCCAAAGCTGTTACCATTCAGACTATATGCATGCAAACCTGTCATTATTTAAAAAGCTGAACAGTATATATCATGCTGCAATACGATTTGTGACGAATGCATCTTCACGTACCCATCATCGTATTTTGCACAAAATAGTTCTCACCGCTAGGGCATTATCAGGTAAATTGCCATCTTATATTTGTAACCTTTTATATTATACTTGTAGTTATAGTACACAAAATTCTTAGAAATTACATTTAATTGTTCCTAGAGTTAATTGTTCCTAGACAATTAACTCTAGACAATTAACTCTAGGAACAGAATTTAATTGTTCCTAGAGTATGTACAGAGTTTGGTAAAACAGCATTTTCCACCTTTGGCCCTACATCATGGAATGAAATGCAGAGTGTTATGTTAGAAACAATTCTATCGCTAAATATTTTTAAAAATCATTTGAAGTCTTACCTGGAAGAATCATGTGAATGTTTTGTGTAAATTTTAATTAGTGATATTTTATGTATGTGTATTTTTGTATCTGAAACTTTTTGTGCTGCCATTTTGGCCAGGACCCCTTGGTTAAAGAGATTTATATCTCAATGGGAAATTCCTGGTAAAATAAAGGATAAATAAAAAACACAAAGTTTTAGCGGTTTAAACCTTGAAAGTGGTTATCATCCCGTGCCTAATGCAAGCCCAACATTTTGGTCACTAAATTAAAAAATTTGTATTACCACTTGGATTGTCCAAATGGCTAATACCCAGGGATGGGCAAAAATACATTGAAATGTATTTTAAAATAAAATACCAAAATACCTCCTTTTTATAAACGACAAAATAAAGCAGCCACAAATGTATCAAAATAAAATACTGTATTTTTTTGTATTATAAAAATACTACAAAATACTTTTACAAGCAAGCATGAAACTTCTTTGCAAACCTTCCATGATAAGGCCTATTCGATGAATCCCTTCACTGTTAAACAAAGTAAACAATATTTGATAACAACAGCTTTTCTCTGAGCAAGTTTTAGCAGATTCTCTGACACCTCGTTCACCTTTACTCTTACTATACATGAGTAGATATCTATAAATTTTTGTACTTGTTTAATTTTATTCATTTTGTATATTTTTTGTACAAATTTTAAACATAAAGCCCTGTTCACTGCAAATAATAAGTTAGAATATAGTACTATATCTGTTGATTATGTCAGTAAAATTGATATAATCTCTGTATAATTATTATTCACCCTCTTGACATTCTTATATTTTAAAAGAGTGATATATGAAGTGTTTCTTTTTTTTTTCACAGGATTTTTCACGAATCAATTTTTTTTTATTGAACTCTTCAATAGCATGTATGCATAAGTATGTCGAAAGACTTTTAATTTGTCAGTAGCCTGGGTCAAGCTCTTCCGATCAACTGTATGCCATTACAAAATCGTCACATTAAGGTCTGTTTTCCTTAAAAATCAACAATCTTCAATGGCTGAGTTAGATCCGATATAAAGTGGGTCTCAGAATTTACAAGAAGCACTGCATTAAATTACATTTCACCCCGCTAAGTCTTTAAAATATGAACATTTTACCCCAGTATATTCAATAAAGATTCTGTGCTAGCCTGCTAATCCTGACAGGCATGTGCATGTAAACAAGAGTTATCAATTTTTGCAAATAACCTCTTCATATACCCTGCTGATGCCATATAACCCGAGTCAGGTGTTTTTGACTAGTCTGTATAGACTGAATTGCTGTATTATTTAATATTAGTGTTTCATATATTGGTCCACTTTGACATCTTTAGGCAGACATCTTTCCTCTTCATTAACTATACTACAGGACATTTAAACAGCCAGCAAAGAATTGTAGGTATCGCCATGATGTGATGCGTAATTTATGATAATGATAATAATAATCTTCGATATATAAATACATTTTCTGTTCTAATCTCAGATCTAGGCAAATAACTCAAAGCTACAATCAGAGGCCGCATTTTTATGATGTCATCACATAGACTTCTTACAAAGTATTTTACAGTATTTTGAAACTAAAATACAAGACACTAAAGTATTTTGATACAAAATTTCAAGCCATTTTCATCATCCCTATCAAATACAAATTTCAAAATACTAGTTTGTATTTGAAATAGGTATTTGAAATACATTATCATAAATACTGCCCATCCCTGCTAATACCTACACAAGGGTCTAAATGTTCAAAAGAATTTAGAAACTGCAATACTGTAATGCGATTAAACAAACAGTTTAAAAACACAAGGATTTTTGATATGTGCTTAAGATACAGGATTATTATTATTTTAAATTTCCTTAAACTTTAACTTTACACAAACATTGGGTGATGGAGTAATAAATTATTAAAAAAATACTTTTTAAATCTTAAATTCTAATATTTCACAATCATTACTCTTTAACTTCATTTGGTTTAACAAATACAGCTTTAGTAAGCCTAAGAGACAACTTTCGAAAACATCCTCAAATCGACTGTGACTGGGGCATTTAAATAATGACCTAAAATACTAGCATTATAAACTATTTTTACATCTCCATTGACTCAGAGAAGAAAACGGCTACTCTATTTCCTGTTCCAGTTTACACCAAGGCAGAAAAACCAGCATCAGGTGAAATAAAAGAAATTAGCCAAACCTTGACATGCACTCCAAGAAAAACAAGACAGATAAAGAACAAACACTCCTCACTTCCTTCATTCCACTAGCATTCACATTACCAAAAACACATTCAGCAACCTGCTCTTGTCCCTGTCACGTCTATTAGCTCAGATCTACCTCATTCACTACTACCTGTTAAAATAAATAAAGGAAGCAAACATAAAAACTAACATTCAAATAGCCATGTTCAAAAGCCTAAAATAAAAAAGAACTCATGCTAACGAAATGATTAAAAGGTCCTTGTGCCTAAAGAAGTTACATTAATCTTAAATCTGTATTTTACTATTGGATTCTTAAATCCATGTATTAATTATAAAAAGGAATACAATACAAATAAATACAATTTAATTTAGTTGAGAAATTTCAACAAATAGTTATGCAATAGTTAAGATGGTATTCAAAATTTGGGGTAAGAAACTAAAAGCAGAAAGTAAAAGTAAAGAGGAAAATTAAGAACCAGGATGCATTTGGAAGACATTCCAGCCCCTCCCATAATTATAGTCAGACTAGTCATTAAAGCATAAAAAAGTTCAGGCTGTCCCGCTAATCACAATAGGGGCATTAGTTGGACATTTGACAGAAACAGCTCTGCAGAAAATGAAAAAATATAGTGTTGTATGTC
Organism: Danio tinwini; assembly: GCA_903798205.1. Classification (NCBI taxonomy): domain Eukaryota; kingdom Metazoa; phylum Chordata; class Actinopteri; order Cypriniformes; family Danionidae; genus Danio; species Danio tinwini. The sequence continues at coordinate 19,150,140 of CAIGQZ010000427.1, forward strand.
TAGAGGAGCTATGAGCCGATGTCTGGGAATGTGATGGCTAACCAGAGTGGAGACCCTACCTGCACCGCTTACAGGAAAACAGGGAATGACTGCCATGACATAAAAAGGATTCCAGAGGTACAAAGCGTCACAACCAATTAAACTAATAATAAATAAACACCTAAAAGTAGTAAATCACTAAATGTATTACTTGTGTGTAATCAATCACCAAGACAGTGGCAATGGACCTTGTGATGGTTTTAAGCCAGAGACAACAAGCTATATA
>CAIGQZ010000427.1:19161908-19186610 GCA_903798205.1 Danio tinwini
TATTATTATTATTATTATTATTATTATTATTATTATTATTATTATTATTCTCACGGCCAAATTCTTACTAAGGAAAGTTGAATGTGCTGGCCAGTTATTTATAATTTGCCTAATAAATGACAATAGGTTTGTATTCATTTAAAACTGATTCTTTTTTATCTAATTGTATACTATGTAATAAACTTGCATTTAAAAAAATAAGTATTTATATATATATTTATTCTAAATCTAGGAATTATTTTGGTGCGTCAAAAAGTCCATCGATAAGCACCAAGCTGGCTACGGGCCTGCAGTGGATTTATGTAATTAATTTCCCCATTTTTAACACAACCTACAAACCCATTTGCATAGTATAAAAAATTACACCAATGCTTTCATATTTTAGGATGGAGATACTTTGCACGAGGATATCTTGAAAGAAAATTCAGTTATGGGCAGGTTCCCTTTTCAAAATCTGCCTTTCCCCTATCATTTGCTTAAAGCACCGCCTCTCCCAACTCGATTTCTGCAAACTCATCATGAAACGGCAGCGCATTCACTCCATGCATTTACCCACTGCCTTTACTCCATGCGAGAAAAAGGCACATATATTACTTGTAAACTTAAACCATTAGGTAGCTAAATTTAAATTGAATTATTGAAACACACGTCTACAACATGGGCAATGCTTTATACACTATAGCTACAATATGTTCAGTTATAGTCTAACATCAACATCCATTAAACTATCATATTTAAAACCTTTTATCATCTGTAGTGTATAGTGTTTGGTTTCGTTTATTCGGTAATATGGGATGCATTCATTTTACAAGAAGCAAACAAACCGCTACACGTGCATTAAATTATATGACTCGGTTTTTAATTCGCACGTGAGGAATGAATACAGATGGCGCTTGAAAACGTTCACAGCCGACCACGTCACTCAGTGGGCGTGACCGCTATGTAACGTAGGAAACTATAGTTTGGGGGCAGGTCTTAAAAATTGTGTAACTGAGCTACATAAGCATATAACAACTTGAACAACTTACGCGTTGTATGCACTCGGAACTGTTAGAAAACGACGCGGTATCGTGTTGTTTAATATATTTAAGTAGCCGAATATATTCTGTGTTAATACAGTGTCCGTGTCGTTTGGTAACGTTATACCGGCAAATTGCAACAGTATCGAGCTGATTTGCTTTGAGAAGTGTTGCAGCCCTATATGTCCATTAAACTGCTGTCTTAAAAATTGTGCTGTTCGGTTATAACGGTATCTAGGCACCGTACGCTTATTCCGCTGTAAAAAGCTGGTAATGATGGGTCTGGGATCTGAGAACAAGACAGCAAGCACATCTAGTAAATTTGCATTGCAGCAGATTGGAGAGAGAAAAGAGGAGGAAGAGCTCGCCAGGACGACACCAGACAGTGCTGAAGCCACGAGGCTGGCAAAGGTCGAGCAGCAGGCAGCGGAACCCAGAGAGACGTGGGGTCGCCGGCTGGAGTTCGTGCTTGCCACAATCGGTTATGCGGTTGGTTTGGGAAACGTGTGGCGCTTTCCCTACCTGTGTTACAGGAGCGGCGGAGGTGAGTGACAAACCGATACACATGTTCTCCTCCTCCTGCTGCTCTCATTGGGGTAAAATTAGTTTTATAGTCGCACATTCGTGCGTTCTCTTTAATGGTATCATTTCAGAAAATGATACTTTGCTAATTGTTAACCGGGAAATCAAATTGGCAGCCAATGGTCATCAAAGAAGCCTACAGCATTGTTCACAGTTAATTAAATAGTGCTAATTAATGTGATAGGATTTCAGACCTAATATTTAAAATAACGTGGTAAATAATAAAGGGACCGTGTAATGCTTAAAAATGAACGAACGTGCGAATAAAACCAACTTTACCTCAGTTGCTCTCTCATAAGAGCAACTGACGGCTGATGCCATGCTGATGTAAACATAGCAATAGCTTAAATAAAATATCCATTATAATTTAGTGAACAGTAACTAAAGTGCCCAGAATTATGTCTATTGATTTGTAAATATTGGCAATGAATTGAAATGATATTGCTGACTCAAAAACGGGAACAAAGTTTTGAATTATTTTAAAGTTTTGAGTGTGGTCGACCTGAAGGAAGCCATTTTGTGGTCATGTGACTTTAAATAATACCGAAAAGAGTCCTTTATGCATAACTGTACGTCAAGGTCATAAATAAAAAAATTATATACCACATAACGCTGACCTTTTTTATGAAAAGGCACTTTTGTCTTCATTGCAAATAGAGCTACGCTTATGAAATTTTAAAACAGCCTGGCATTTTTAAAACAGTTTTTTTTTGCCAATAACTGTATTTTTCTCATTGGCTGTTTTTTTTGTTTGTTTCTACTATTGATGTCAGTGACTGCTGGTTTCTTCATAATATTTTTTGTTTTGTTTTCAACAGAGGAAAGAAATTAAAAATATTATTTTGAGTAAATGATGAGTTTTGATCTTGGGGTGACTTGTTGTTTTAAAAAAATAATTAAAATGATTTTTTTCGTGACTTTTTTTTTTTGACAATTACAATTTTGTTGTTTTTTTTTTTATCTGAGGCTATATTTGTAGCAGTTGTTTTTCTACCATTGGCTATTTGTTTAGTTTTCTCACACCAGCCTTTGTTTTATGTTTGCAATGCATTGGTTATACTTTTTTCTTTTGAACATTTTTCTATTGTTAATCATTTTCTTAAACTATATTCATTAACTTAGAATTGGTTGCTGTTTCCATGAATATTCATAAATCGTAAAATGTCCTTATTGGGTTGGCAAAATGTCATATAAGATTTTCATCATGTTTCAGAAAAAAACATGCAAAGGTGATTTGAAATGTAAAAAAAAATAAAAAATTCTTCTAAATCCTCTAATATGCACCGTGCCAAGCTTTATTCCAAAAAAAAAAAAATGCAGTTATTGCACAGTGACCTGTGATAATTAGGTAAACATGTTATATAGGTTACATGTCGCAAAGTTCACAGCAGATAACCTTGCCTCCCTTTTGCTCTGTGTTTGTATAGCACCATAGTGTTTTGTCCATCATATATTATCATCGGCCATGTGAATGTTTGCTTTCTGCAACTGTATTTACACAGACAGTAAAACCATTTAAATTTTATTTTTATATCTATATTTTTTAAATCCGTAAGAACAGATTTGTGTCAAGATTGAATATGTAAAAGGGCTGCACAATATTGTTTTATCTGCAATATACAAAACATATAATAAACAAATTTGCAAACAGACTGTAAATACACTAGAGCAAAGATACAAATTAAATAAACAGTGCTTTGCCGGTTTTCTTAGGATTCATTCAGTATTTAGACTAGCACAATATTGGAAAAGTTTGACATTGCGACATTTTCCCTGCAATACATATTGTGACATAAATACAATTTCACCACATGACTTAAATAGCTCTATTTGAAAAGTCATTACTTTAAGCTTCAAACATTATAATTTTATGTGCTATTAAACTCTCTTGAAATGCTTAAAAACATGTACAAATGATAAACTTTCACTACATTATGCTTAAACCTTCTAATGACAAAATTTTTAACCTGATAAACTGCAATTCTGACCGGACATTGCACATGCTACGATACAACTATTGTGAATGTGTACATTGCGTTATCGATGATGAAATATTATATTGTGCAGCCCTAATTTGTTAACACGAAATCATCTTGACCTTCTAAAAAAACACTTCCGCAGTAAAATTGCATTCATGTGAGTTGCAAGCAAATGGCTTTGACCTCACAATTCAAAATAATGAAATTACAATTAATACATTAAATTACAAAGCTGTCTGGTTGTTAACATCCAATTCATTCATCCCTGTCTAATGAAACATTTGTGATCATTAACAAAAATACTGTCAGTTTTGTTTTAATAATAATTATTATTCATGGTTTTTTTACCATTTTGGTATGTTGCAGGTGCTTTCTTGATTCCCTACTTGATCATGTTGTTTCTCTGTGGTATCCCACTGCTGTTTATGGAGTTCACTGTTGGTCAGTACACCCGCTTGGGCCCGGTCCACGCTCTGGCTCAAATATGTCCACTTTTCAAAGGTGAGTGGTCCACATGCCTCAGCATCTCACATTTCTGTGTTCAATTCTACCATGCAAACACAGTCCAGCAAATGAGTGTTTTTATAAGACTTTCCAAGATATCAATCACACAAATTGCCTGCTTTTCAAGTTTCAACATGGTTGATGATGATTTGGTGTAAAATTAGTTCAAGACAACTCAATGTTTCATGAAAAATCAATGAGATCAAAAACGTATTGTTATATATTCCTTGTAAAATGTTATAGACTGCTTTGCCAGCTTTATTATTTGCTTTATTAGGGATTTTTGTTTTTTTTGCTGGTAACGTTAGGTTAGTTTGTCAACCGTGTGAATGCTGCTCAACATATAACACTGAGTTGGCATTTTGCTGTACTGTGTTTATTAAATCCACCCATCTCTCTGCATTGATCAAGCATTGATACTGAGTGCAAAGCTCATTTTCTTAACTTTATGTTGGATGTTCTTTTTGTAATGTCTGGACGTGTCTGTGTCTCTTAATTCCTGATGATATGGTGACGGCTGATCTCTTGTTGTGCTTGATTACTGGACCACTTTTCTAGACTTGATTCGGCTCAAATAATTTCTTTTAGAATCCTAATCACTTTTAAATGAGCTGATATATATATATTGGCATTATCTTGCATGAGATTAACTAGGTTTATATATTATAATTTAAGTGTTAAAAGCTATTAGTAATTAGTTACTAATTAATTAATTAATTAATTAATTAATTAGAATTATTAGTAACTTATACCGTTATGGTATCTAATAAGCTAATACAATAATGCCAATATGCGCACCTTTTGTAAAGCTGCTTGAAACAACAATTATAGTGAAAAGCGCTATATAAATAAACTTGAATTGAATAAACATTTATCTTTATATTTATGTGTTATGGAATAAAAGAGCATCACATCCTTATGATTTTCCTAGCAAAAAAGTTTCAATTTCAATTAGTCCAAATCTTGCATAAACAACCTAAACGAGTAAGGAAAAAAGTTTTAATGCACATTGGTTAGTATTTGATACATAATTTTTTTTTTTAAATAGCCCCTTTAGGTGAATAACAATGTAGAAGATAAAATAATCTCATTTTCAAATCATCAGTCAAATCAAGTCTTTCATTTGAAACACTAATTATAAATATTTTGGTTTATTTATTTATTTATTTGTTTCAGCTTGTGTTTTCATATTGTGATGTAATAAAATATTGGAGAAAGAAGACACAAAATATAAAATTACAAAATTAATGTAATTCCATTTTTATGGAAATTTTTATAGAAAATGGAATTTTACTGCAACCAAAGTGGACCAAATGTGAATGGTTACCATTAGTTCAGAGTTCAGCCATCACCATTCATTGTTTGGGTTTCTTTCCTTTTTTTTTTACTTTGACATTTTTTCACCTGCTAACTTAAGACTTCTCTCCTCTAAGACAGAGATAGTCTACCCGGTCAAATCTTTTGGGTCCGTCCTATGATATAGCGCTCATTTCAGCCGATTACGGCACCTTGCTAGCAGAGGGACTGGAGCAGGTAGTTCTTTCTGTATATTCTTTTGACTGAAATGTACTCTAGTGTCAAATTCTTTGTGATGTTTCTGACAACTCTCCAGCAAAAGTGAGTAACGGACCATTCTGTTGCTCTACTATTTACTATACTATTGATTTACTGTCCATCTTGTAAAAATATTTGGAATGGAATTGCAATGACTGATTGTGCACTCTTCCATAACAGGAAGAAGAGAGAGTGATTAGTCCATCTTTATGTTGAGTCATACAGCACTAATGTGTTTATACTTGATCTAGGACTGCATGTGATTTCAAAGCGAAGATAAATTTAATGTTAACATATTCTGTACAAGAAAACCGATGGATCATGAAGTAGATGAGTTCTTCTTAGAAATAAATTCAATTTTTTTAAACAATAAGGCAATTTAAGAAATAAACAGATACTTTTCAGTATCTGCATAAAGCGTCTGTCTATATTACAGTATTTATCAAGTTTTTTTGTTAATATTAAGAATTTTCTATTGAAATTAAATTATAATTTACAAAGCCAGTCTTCCTGCCAATTCACAGCTTTAAATTGTAACCTTAAATGAAACATACAATACATGATGCCTCTTTTAGTGGTATGTGATGCTCTAAATTAGAAATGCATAAAAAACTGTTTAATAACTTCAGGTTTTACATAATGTAACATGCGCTAGATTTGACCATAGTCATAGTCGTAATACTGTTTACAATTACTGTTGATTTTGGATTTCCAGTAGGGTAATCAACCCGTAATGCCCATGGCTTTAAGTATTACTAAAGCGGTGGAATATTTAAGGCTTAAAGTCTGGAGGTTTAACCACTGTGGAGGGAATCTGTCTGACCGTAAAGGGCACCACAGAACATGCCAACAACAACATTCCTGTTTTCAGAGCTTTCTGCTATTCAGGGCTAAAACAACTAGTGAACATTCCATGTAGACAGTGGAAAAAGGCACACAATACCAAGATCCGCAGAGAGTGATGATAACTAATCCAAGGACTTAAAGCTGGCATCAAAACAGGGCAAAAACAAACTCTGTGAATTGTTGTCCTTCTAACCTATTGCTTTGGGTCACAAAATAACTGGGTCACACTTAAAAGACATCTATATCTGGATCTGTAACTATTAGAACTAAATGGTTTGGCAAGTAAATCATTAATAGACTACTAAGAATAGCTACAGCGCAGTTTCCTTTTCTTTTTGTAATTTTTTTTAATGGAAAAAACCCTAGTGGCTGTATGGGTCTTTTTATAAATGTCTATTTCTTTTTTGTCCATATTAAATATCTTAATCAAATTATCTTTCACTCCAGGCTTCTTTAGTCCTGATTGCAGCATGGCAGTATTGAGTCAAAATAACTGGAAGCAATGCTGTTGTCTTAGAATCAGCAGATACCGACATGAGCAGGTGTCACAAACCATTTTTCTAACCCAGGCTCATTCTGAAAACATACAGCTATATACATTTTTAGAGAGCGGCGAATATGTGCCAGGACCTACTTTTTTTTTTTTTTTTTTTTTCCCAGTTTTTGTTTTCACGAATCCACAAGAGGCCACTGTGTAAGTTTTTCTTGAGATCTCAAATTTCCCTCGAGAGTGCCATTCGCACCTGCTGATCTCTCGTAAATCCACCAGAGACTGCTTTCGGCTGACTGACTGAATGATTGACTGATTGACTGACCCACCCTCCTCCTTCCCTAAACCCAACCAATAGTATTTTAAAAAGCACAGATTAACCCCTCAGCTGGTAATCACGAAAAGGAACGGTGTCATACCGCCCCGTAATGTTTGTTTAAAAAATGTAATGCAGCCATACGTACTTTTGACTACATAATTCGAGATCTCCAGAAATGTATTTAGGGCTAGGTTTTCAGAATGAGCCTGTGTTGCATTTTATAACTTTTTCAAATAAATAAAAGCTTTTCCCATGGACCATTTAATACCCTGCATTTTCAGCCTAATAATAAATCAGAATCACATGTAAGCAGAAATGCTCAAAAATCATGTTTAGCTCTTCAATATTGTATTTTTGAATCCTAAGCTAGGTATAAGTTTGAAGAGCCTTACTGGATTCATTCATGCAATCCTCAATAAAAAAGCTAGCCTTTCTAATTCAGATCTCTCAGAAACCTCTTGCATAAGGTCTCTGGAGGCATAAGAAGCCCCTGCTGTTTTGGACGACCATCAAAAATATTCACTAAGAAGGAATAACAAAAGGATCCTGAGAAACTGAGGAAAAGTTTTCTTTTGTTAGCGCATGTTTGGAAATGCTGTCAAACAGAGCTCTCTTAATATAACTTGAAACAAAAACAGCTGTTTTAAAGATTTGTTTTCTTCTGTTCTTGTGGAACAGAAACTGGAACTTTAACATAAAATGAACTTTTGATGGTGCAAAGTTTAAAAACTAAACATCTCAAAGCCTCTCAAGAGCACTAGGTGCTGTGGACGTGGTGGTAGGAAAGGGTGACATCCTCTTACTCTTTATTTGTCTGTCCTCAGGTGTGGGACTGGCCACCGTGGTGATTTCTTATGTGCTCTGCACCTACTACAACGTGCTTATGACCTGGGCTCTGTACTACTTGCTTCACTCATTCAGTCCTTCATTACCATGGCAGTCCTGCAACAACACGTGGAACACAGTTGGCAACTGCTCCACTGGTTTTCCAGGCAATGCCACACATCTGAAATCAGCCAGTCAGCAGTTCTTTGAGTAAGTGCAAACTTTATTTATTTAAAAGTAGGCTTATGCTGGTATCACAATATACTGTATTATCTCTATATTGACCTAAGCTACTAAAAAGGTTACTTTAATATAGGGCTGGGTGATTAATCGAAAAGTAAATGAGATCGACGTTCAGATCCTATAATTGATAAAATTTTTCAAGGTCAAATTTTTCAATTACTTTCCCTACCATGTGTGGAGTCTTGTGACGCCGATCTGTTAAGGCTAATTTATACTTATTATATTATGATTAATACTTATTATATTATTCTGATATTATACTTCTGCCAAACACAAGTGTATGGTCCGGCACAGCCATCGCATTGCACCACTCAAAAAATTTAACTACACATCATAACGACGCATAACAAAAGCATTGGGATTGGTTTGTTTTGTAGCAATGACGAGAGTGGTAGGTGCAGAGAGCCACATGTTAGGCAATGTGTGTTTTAATTTCAGTTGTTCAATGTTGATGTTCAATAAATGATCATAGATAGTAGATCATGTGTGTTTACTTCAATTTTTTTAAAATCAAGTAATGCACCTTTCATTTAAAAATCTCTCACTTGTAATATGTGAGCATATTTACTGTACAAATAGTGAGGGAACGATGAGGGCAAAAACATAAAATAGATAAATAAAATAATCCTTCAATATTCTTAATTGAGTTAAAATGTTCAATTATTCCAGATTTAGATTTTAGGCCAAATCCCCAGCCTTACTTTAACAGAAAAAAACTGTAAAATAGTGTATTGGTTTATTGTGTATACATGTTCATACTCAAATGCTTCAAATAATTTAAAGTGTAAAAGGATGATAAAGTACAATAGATAACATTTTACAATAGTCTCATTTGTAAACGTTAGTTAAAGCATGAATTAATTAGTTAATGAAATAATCATGTCTATTAATTCAATTCAATTCAATTCATCTTTATTTGTATAGCGCTTATACAATGTAGATTGTGTCAAAGCAGCTTCACATGGAAGTTTATAGTGAATTGAAAGTGTCAGTTCAGTTTTCAGTGTTTAAGTTCAGTTTAGTTTAGCTCAGTTCAGTGTGGTTTAATAATCACTACTGAGAGTCCAAACACTGAGGAGCAATTCCATCGATGCGCAGCTCTACAGATCCCGAACCATGCAAGCCAGTGGCGACAGCGGCGAGGAAAAAACTTCACCAATTGGCGAAAGTGAAGAATTTAAAAAACCTCGAGAGAAACCAGGCTCAGTTGGGCACGACCATTTCTCCTATGGCCAAACGTCTTGTGCAGAGCTGCAGTCTAGGCGCAGTAGCTGGACCTCCGTGAAGACACGTCTGACCTTGGAGCATCACAGGAATCAGTCTTATGCTTTCCATCATGACCACCACAGCAGCAGCTCAGGATACGGCCTGGTCTGGAAACCTTGGGATCGTCTCGTCGCTGGTCTTGGATCGCATCAGTGGCACTGCATAGTCTGAGGGTCTCGAGATGAGTACCCCCAGGTGGAAATACAGAATAAGGAGAATAATTAGCGTAGCTGCTGTTCATAGTGTATATAAACAAGAAGCAAAATCGTGTGTGGGGCACATCATGCGTCATACCGCTATGTAATGCACTGAGTGTATGCTTTGCTAAAAAGATAGGTCTTTAATCTAGTTTTGAAGAGTGAGAGTGTGTCTGAGCCTCGGACATTATCAGGAAGGCTATTCCAGAGTTTAGGGGCCATATATGAGAAGGCTCGACCTCCTTTACTCGATTTAGCTATTCTAGGTACTACAAGAAGCCCTGAGTTTTGAGATCTTAAAGAGCGGGTTGGATTGTAGCGAGACAAGAGGTTGGTTAAATAAACAGGAGCTAGATTATTTAAGGCTTTATAGGTAAGAAGCAATATTTTAAATTCAATACGAAACTTAACAGGCAGCCAGTGTAAGGAGGATAAAATTGGGGTCATATGATCATATTTTCTAGACCTGGTAAGAACTCTGGCAGCTGCATTTTGTACTAGCTGAAGTTTGTTAATAGAGGATGCTGGGCAACCAGCAAACAGAGCATTACAGTAATCCAGCCTAGAAGTCATGAAAGCATGAACTAGCTTTTCTGCATCTGAGATGGATAGCATATTTCGCAATTTAGCAATATTTCTTAGATGAAAGAAGGCAGTTTTTGTGACATGGGATATATGATTTTTAAAGGTTAAATTGCTGTCTAACATGACACCCAGATCTTTTATAGTAGAGCTAACGCTAACTTTGTATCCCTCTAATTGCAGGTCGAGTTGTGAGAACTGCTGTGTGCAGGATTTAGGCCCAATAAGTAATAATTCTGTTTTGTCTGAGTTTAAGAGAAGAAAATTGTTGGTCATCCAGTCTTTAACATCTTTAATACACTCAGTTAGCTTAGACAGTTTAGACATCTCATCCGGTTTAGTTGAAATGTATAATTGAGTATCATCTGCATAGCAGTGAAAACTGATCCCATGTTTTCTAATAATGTCCCCCAGGGGAAGCATGTATATTGTAAACAGCAAAGGGCCTAAAACTGATCCTTGAGGGACCCCGTACTTTACCAGTCTTACTTGTGAAAGTTGTCCATTAATATTCACAAACTGGTAACGATCAGCTAAGTATGACCTAAACCATTGAAGAGCCTGTTCTTGGACACCTGTAGAATATAAGCGGTCTATGAGGATATTGTGATCAATTGTGTCAAAAGCGGCGCTAAGATCTAGTAGAACTAATAGTGAGATGCACCCTTGGTCAGCAGCTAAGAGTAAATCGTTGGTTATTTTCACTAATGCGGTTTCTGTGCTGTGATGAGGCCTGAAACCTGACTGAAACACTTCAAAAATATTGTTCATCTGCAGAAAGGAGCATAATTGGGTAGAAACAACTTTTTCAAGTATTTTAGACATAAACGGAAGATTTGAAATAGGCCTATAATTAGCTAGGTTGCTGGGGTCCAGTTGTGGTTTCTTAATAATAGGTTTAATAACAGCTAGCTTGTAAGGATTTGGAACATGGCCTAAAGCTAAAGAAGAGTTGATAACGTTAAGGAGAGGTTCTCCTATAACAGGTAGCAAATCTTTCAGTAATTTTGTTGGAATTGGATCTAACATACATGTAGCTGGTTTGGAACTATTTATAATTTTATCTAGCTCTTCCTGTTCTATGATTTTAAAGCATTGTAGGTTATTTTGATTCAGTGGAATGTTTACTGGATCTGGAGTATAAGGTGGTGCAGAAAGTTTAACATCTTCAATTATAGTTGCTATATTAAAGTTAGTTACTCCATAAAATGATTACAACTTTTAGACTTTTTTTGAATTATTATTAGGCATTAACTAATAGATTAACATCATTTAAGATAAATAAAAGCTTTTGTATCTTTCATCATGGTAATTAATTTTAATAAATTAAATCTCATTGTACAGTGTTAACAAACAATATGCTTATAAATAATTCAGTCAACATTTTACTACAACAGTAGTTGGCCAGATTAAAATGCGAAAACGATCTGGTTTGAAAATAAACAGCCTGTTATGTCTTCAAGCATTTGGTGCTTTAAAGAAAAACGACTAGTAAAACAATAATCTCAGTGTTCTGAGAGTAATCGCTCTAGCAGTTTAAATAATAATTCATTTTTATGGTGTTTTGGAAGTGTCTGCAATATCAATATTTTGCATGTTCATTATCACAACATATTAAATAACTAAATACAGTGGTCCCTCGTTATCCGCGGGAGTTCTAAAAATAACACCCAATAGGTGAAATCTGCGAAGTAGTCCGCTTTATTTTTTACAATTATTATAGATGTTCTAAGGCTGCAAACCCCTCACTTTATGCTCTTTTCTCACACAGGCATTAACATTTTCACACTTTTCTCTCTTGTTTAAACACTCAAAGTTCAAACCTTCGTAGGAAATTAAGTTCAGTTTTAAAGAACAAAACCAAAAATCAAAACCATTTGATCTTCGTTTATTTATTCCGTAATGGTGCCCAAGCGCTGCCTAACTTCTACTTTCCTTTAGCATGTCTAGAAGTTCAACTTTTTGTGTGACGTTAGCATCTTCCTCTGTCTTTTGGGTGCTACCACAGGTGCTTTTGAGGGTGCATATTGTTTCATCGACATTGTGGGGAGAAAACTTGCATACGTACAGCACAGAGTCAGACTGATAGCAATCAAACTCAAAGATTTATGAAAATTTGGCAAGCTAAACTCATTTTGTACCGTAGGAGACACGGTACGGAGGAGATTGATTGACAATGGTTTACAGCCAGACAGGACGCAAAACACAATGCGCTAATTAGGACGCAGAACACAATGTGCTGTAGAAAAAAAGCATGTCAAATTGCATATAAAAAAAAAAATCAGCAAAACTGCAAGTCCGCGAAAAGTCAACCGTTATAGCGAGGGACCACTGTATTGTCACATGTCTAGTTAACAGTTTATTTGACATCTTAACTTTGCCAGAGCTTGATTATAGTTGTGTACTGTATGTATTGTCTGTCTGTATTGGGGACACTTCATGTTTTGTAATAAGACTTTCCAGTGTTTGCATAAAAAGATTGTGTATATATACACACAGATTATAGACCTTTTTCTTAGAACGGACAATTACCCATTATGCTTTGCGTGTATGCGCAAGGAAAATGCTTAAAAACTTCCGGTCGGCAGCTGATGCGTGTAAACAGTCGCATTCTGACAGCTTTGAAACAATAGTTTTAATCTATTTTACCTGCTTTTATCATCTTTAAACTATTACTGTTGTCGATCAGCACCACCTCCTGGATTGATCATTTAAAAAAATGTGATCTAATAGGATGGAAAACAACTGCTGCGAGGCATATTTCCCTCGTTGTCAGACGGCATCTTGTGCTGTTTAAATGAAGCCTTGTCATCGCTAGAGTCAACAGTTTCTCTTTCTTTCAAATATATAACCAACCCAAACAAATATAGTTCACCAAAATGTTTTATACACACACGTAGCCTACTGTACTGTCCCATTAACACACTGATTTAATAACAGTGACAAAGTGAAAATAGTGACGTTTTGAAATGACAGAAAAACACAAACCGTGGTAAATACAACACACTAAATGAAACATAAACGGCTCACGATTAGAATGAACAGCAAATTAGCCTGAAGAGTATCAGTAACTGACTTTTATTGGTCATTTTTGTAAATTGCATGACTTACACTACGTAAGTCATGCAACACTCTGTAGTCCACTCAAAACGCAATTGAAACCCATTTTTCGGAGCGCAAATTACCAGTTGTAAACACTGTAAATGGAAGTTCTAAACATTGTACCGGAAGACGCTGGTCACTATGGCGCCCTCCATGCAGCAGCCAAGAAAAAGGTCTATAGGCTGATAGGTTCTTTTATATGACTTCTGCAAGCAGTGGCATCATGCAGTGAATATTGTGTTACTCGATGGTGTGCCTGTGCTTTTTAAAGTTATAATGTTTGTTTGTGTATGTGTGTTTTTCAGTCATAAGGTGCTAGAAATGACCTCTGGAATTGAGCGTGCTGGAGGGGTTCGCTGGGAACTCTTTGGCCTTCTAGTCCTGGCCTGGGGCATTGTTTATTTCTGTATCTTTAAAGGGGTCAAATCCACCGGAAAGGTCCGAGTTTAGAGTTCACATAAATTCTAAATAAAAATGACAGATGATGAAATGTTTGGAATGATCTGAATTAAGCCTTCAATATGGGTTATCATTGAATAATTTAAAACATAAACTGTTAATGAATTTCAATCTAGTTGTTAAGAACTTTTTTAAATAAATAATTGTTTTGTTCTTTTTTTATCAATAATTTAAATTCTTTTATTGATTTGCTCCATAGGTTGTGTACTTCACAGCAACATTTCCTTATTTCATATTGTTTGCATTGCTGGTCAATAATGTCCAGTTGCCTGGAGCAAAAAATGGAATCCTCTTCTTTCTCATGCCGAACTGGAGTAAACTGCTGGAGGTGCAGGTAATATCATTTGAGTAAACACTCATGAGTCACAGAGAAGTTGCTGCTCAAGATTAGATTAGAGCTTATATGCAGAACTACCATATCATTACTGCAGTACCACTTATAAACAACTACATTGTTGTGGAAACTGTGGCTGTTTACTATTTGACATATAATTGACACTTTGTGCAGCTAATCAGCAGGTCCGGAGCAAGTGTGAAATAATAATTTTAAAACCTTCAAATCTTCACAACATGTATTACAATTAGGACATTATATAATTTGAATATTTTTCCTTTTTGTGTTGTACATGTACAAATTCTCATACAAAATGTGGAACCCAGTAATTATACTGTACAATGTTGTTATTATTATTATTATTATTATTATTATTATTATATAATATCTGATTACTATAGGGTTAGTGGAATTCTGAATGTTACTACAAATACATGTTTGTATACAATAACAAAATATGGACACAAATGAAAACTTGTATGTTTTTGTTAATCATATGTTGTAGGTGTGGGTCAGTGCAGCTGCTCAGATCTTTAACTCCATTGGCATCTCCTTTGGTTCCATGATATCTATGGCCAGTTACAACAAATACAACAACAACATCCTTAGGTGAGAGATATAGCTATGGTGCGTTTTCATAATACAACACAGAAGTATAGGTGGTGATTTTTTTACAATTTAAAAATTAATTTTTACTTCAAATGAATTCCATTAAATGTAAAATTAAAGTAAGCCTTCCTTCTTTAGCTTTTATGCTTACTGCACTGAACAGAGCGAAAAGGGTTTGTTATTTTCCTGAAGGCCACAAATCTCTTCATCAGTATTCATTCTCATTTTACAGGGACACGTTTATTGTCTCTCTGGCTAATTCAGCCACAAGCATCGTGGCCGGTTTTGTTATTTTCTCTGCCATTGGGTACATGGCCCACATTCACAACCTACCTGTAGATGACATTGCCACAGATGGTAAGAGTTTATTATTATTATTATTATTATTATTTTCTCTGTATTATCAGTTTTTGCAGCTACTGTAGTCCTCCCATCATCTTGTGTGTTTGCACACAATTCTTCAAATCACTTTGAAATGAAAAACTATTTACTGTCAGATTTTCAAAAATCACAGCTCAGCACATTTATCTTTCTTATAGTTTGGTATTTATAGTTCTTATTAAAGATCTACATAAAGCTCAAAGTCAGTCCAAAGGGAGTTATTCCCTATACAGTAACTGCAAGGACTGTTTCTAAACTCTTTTAAATGCCTCCGTTTAATTGCAGAATTTTCATTTAGATTTAGATTAAATAATTAACTCACACAAAACAAAAAAAATAAAATAACCGTGGGCAACATGGTGATGCAGTGGGTAGCACAATTGCCTCACAGCAAGAAGGTCGGCTTGGCCAGTTGGCCTTTCTGTGTGGAGTTTGCATGTTCTCCCCGTGTTTGTGTGGGTTTCCCCCACAAGTCCAAAATCATGTGCTATAGGTGAATTGGGTAGGCTAAGTTGTCTGTAGTGTATGTGTGTGAATAACTATGTATGGATGTTTCCCAGTGATGGATTACAGCTGGAAGGGCATCCGCTGCGTAAAACATATGCTGGATAAGTTGGCAGTTCATTCTGCTGTGTGCGACCCCAGATTTTTAAAGGGACTAAGCCGAAAAGAAAATGAATGAATAAAAAAAAACAAAAACTGTATAGACATTTAAAAATGACAGTCACAAAAACAGCAATTTATTGTGAATTTAAATGTAAAATGAAAACCAAAAAAGTAATACTTAAATAACACTGCTGTACACAAGGAGGTCTATCATAGCTAAATTATAACATTTACCATGTCATGTATGGACATACATAAGTAAACACAGGATTTTTGCAATCTCCAGAATTTCCTTAATATGTACAATATATCCTATGCACGTTCCTCTCTTTAATGTTGCTCTGACACATTGAATACCAGTCATTTTATTATTAAATGTTTATATTAAATTGTCAATGATTCTTTTTACTTTTGATTGATTTACTTTTTACAGCAAACTTTTTTTTATTTACAGTAAAACATTTTCATTTGGCTGTGGATGCTCACATTTTGAGTGTCTACAGCTTGACCGGATGTGCAAGTAATAATGCGCCACTGAAGTAGGCACGTCTAGTTTTATTTAGGTTAACAATAAATCTAATAATTGATTATTAATGTAAATCATGATAGATTTATGGGAATTTGTGGATAATAACTTTTTATTAATCCAAATCCTAATCTATGGTAATCTGAGCAAATTAGGACACTGGCAGTGTGAACTCTGCTGTAAGATATTAATAAGAGTTAAAGTTATTGTTCACCCAAAAATTTAAATCAACTCATTATTTACTCACTCTCATGTGAATTTAGACCTTATGAGTTTCTTTCTTCTGCTGAACACAAAATAAGATATAAAGTATTGAAAAAAGCTGAAAGTAGGAAAAACAAGTACTATGGATGACAATGTCGTTTCCAGCTTTCTTTAAAAAAAAATTCTTTTGTGTTCAAGGGAATAAAGAAAACCAAACAGGTTTTGGAATGAGTAAAGAGTGAGTAAATCATGACAGAATTTATTCTTTTGTATGAACTATCCCTTTAATATAAACATGTGCACTTAACGAAGACAGAAAAAGACCTTGCAAGCTAATGAAATGAGAATGCTGTGAGGAAATTTCAGTTTCATTTATGAAGCAGGATAATATATAAAAATGGTCTTGTTCTGTAACACCAGAGAGAGAATAAGTGAGAGGAGGTGAAGGGTAGATTGAGTTATGCCAGAGAGCAAGAATAAAATAGACTATTCATGGAAGAAACCAAATCAGGAGGAAACAAGGAAAGGTGGGCAGAGATGAACAGTATGAATACAAAAAAACAATGATAAACAATGTCCTTGAGTTGTGAGCTGCCCTCAGGACAACTGCACAGTGGTTTACAAAATCATTAATTTTGCCTTTACTGTATATTACAGAATTGTTTATTAAAACATTATTCAAGATCAACAGTTCATACCAGTATAAACCAGAATACTGGTATATAACTTAAAACAGAATGCTACTTCCTTGTGAAAGCTTAACAGCTGATGAACACTGTTCTGCTTCAGAAAACTGATTAGTTTGCACCACTGTTTTTTTTTTTTTTTTGTAATTCTGTATTTTGTAGCAATACCTTTTTCTCCTCAGAGAAAACATCTTTGCCTCATTTATGGTCAAATTCTCAACATGATTTCACACAGCAGTCAACCTTCATCTCAGAACAGCAGGCAGATCTTTTCATCTAAGAAATGCAGATATAATTGCACTGTTCATTGTTTTTTATCATATCAAATGGTTTAATGTCACTGTCGCTTTCATTCTTTCACTCTTTGTCTCATGAAGAAAAAAATACAGCAGCACAGCTTTTTTTTTCTCTTAACACTTCTTTAAACATGTTAAGCTGGTGGTACCACGCATGTATTGGTGTATGTAAACATCAATTACTGTAGATTTGACAAAAGTGAAAGATTTGTTTTTTTTTTTTTGTTGGCCATGAACTTTGTAAGCAGCGCTTATGTCGGCATAACAAAGTGGATTATCAAGAAACTGAACAAAAAGCAGGTTATGTGGCATACTGGGTACTTTATGCATATGGATAACCATCAACATTCATGTATGTGGAATATAAGTGGCTATAGAGCTGATAGGTTGAGGTTAAGTTTAGTGTTTGGATTTCAAATTTATGATACTCTAGTTGGTATGAAAGATTTCGAACAAAATTATATAGTAAATGTATTTTAATAATAAAGCACTGTCATGACATAAATCCAGTAGGTAGTGCTGTCGCCTCACAGCAAGAAGGTTGCTGGTTTGAGCCTCGGCTGGGTCAGTTGGCGTTTTTGTGTGGAGTTGTCCTTGTGCTCCGGTTTCCCCCACAGTCCAAAGACATGCAGTACAGTTGAATTGGGTGAGCTAAATTGTCTGTAGTGTATGGGTGTAAATGAGGGTGTATGGATGTTTCCCAGAGATGGGTTGCAGCTGGAAGGGCATCCGCTGTGTAAAACACGTGCTGGATAAGTTGGCGGTTCATTCCGCTGTGGCGACCCCTGATTAATAAAGGGACTAAGCTGAAAAGAAAATGAATGAATGAATGAATGAAAAACATAAATCAATGTTTATTTTATTGAAATTGATATAATATACTGTTGAAGTCAGAATTATTAGCCCCCCTTTGAATTTTTTTTTCCTTTTTTTAAATATTTTCCAAATGATGTTTCACAGAGCAAGAAATTTTCAAAGTATGGCAAAGTTATTTCCTAATAATTCAAGGGGCTATTAGTTCTGACGTCAACTGTATATATAATTTTAGTTTTCCTTTATTCTCACACATTGTGGATCTACATTCAAAAGACTAAATGTGATTTCATTTGATGCATGGGACATTTTACAAATAATGTATTTAAAAAAAAAAGTATTTTTAAAATGTATTTTTAAAATAATGTATTTTTTAAAAATGCAGACAAATTTGCACCATACAACCACTGTAAAAACAATGGCTAAAAATGTAGATAGTTAAGTATCTTTGCGAGCACAGACAATTTATTTTCAGTCAATCAGTCTGTCTTTTTTTATTTGGATATTAAACATCAAATAATACACAGTAGTAATTCATTCATTCATTTTTCTTTTTGGCTTAGTCCCTTTATTAATCAGGGGTTGCCACAGCGGAATGAACCGCCAACTTATCCAGCATATGTTTTACGCAGCGGATGCCTTTCCAGCTGCAACCATCTGTACACTCATTCACACACATACACATTCACCTATAGCCCATGCTTTTGGACTTTTTGGACTGGGGGAAACCGGAGCACCCGGAGGAAACCCATGTCAACACGGGGAGACTATGCAAACACCATACAGAAATGGCAACTGACCCAGCTGGGGCTCGAAGCAGCGACCTTTTTGCTGTGAGGTGATCGTGCTACCCACTGCGCCATCATGCTGCCCACAGTAACCATGCTCATCAATACTTTTTTAATTCAAATTTCTTTGTTATCCTGAATTAAAATGAGATCTCTTCTCTGATTGTGTGACAACCTGTCACTCATATGAAAATCAACCGGTACCAAATTACAGCAATACAATACATTTTTGGCAGGAAGGTACTGTAATGAAGGGTGTGACAACAAGTTCAACATTTCAAAAGCAGCTTTATTAAAACAAAGGGATGGTCAGACAAGTAGGGTCAACAGGAGCAAATGGTACTAAAAGGGGTAATCCAATA
Source organism: Danio tinwini (assembly GCA_903798205.1). Lineage (NCBI taxonomy): Eukaryota > Metazoa > Chordata > Actinopteri > Cypriniformes > Danionidae > Danio > Danio tinwini. The sequence continues at coordinate 19,181,481 of CAIGQZ010000427.1, forward strand.
GACAAATGTAAAAAGGCAGGCAATGGTCAGGGCAGGCAAACACTTCATAATCCAAAGCAGTCCAAAATCAAAACATGGAAAATACAACAACAGGGAAAACTGCTGGGTGATACACACTTAAACTGCGTTCACACTGGACATTTCTCTTCACAGACTTCCATTCATACACACGTGAGCGCATCAGACTGAAAACACAAGCTTGTGCGACAATTTTCGTTGCGAATTTCAAGCTTGGTGATCTCTGACCTGCGAAATCGCATCACTTGACTGCCTGAGGATCAAAACATGACCTCTCTGGACAGAAATGTAAAATATGGACCAATCGCTCACTTTTTTTAATGTTTAATCCCACTCCTTTTCTCAGCACCGTACAACAGAATTTCGCATGCTCAAACTCTAGTGTGCCCACAGCTAACAGTGATACAAGACTGAGCAGAGAATGTGTGTGAAAGAGGTGCTTATATTAGATGCTTCCCAAATTGCATACTTATGCACTATTCTACACCATTTTGTAGTATAAATAGTGTAAATAGTGCGTTCACACTGAGAACTCAAAAAAGAACAAGAGCACTTTAATTACCCGCATGATGCACTCATTCAACTGATGAAATGAAGTGTGGAATGTTGGACACTTCACACAATTAACAGCCACTGCTTTGCTGCACACATGTTGGATAACTTATTTACAGTGTTCTCTTACGAGAGTGATTGTACCGCCTACTGATAGTGAATGCGGTTTTACTCATGATAGATTTTATTTGGTAGTTTGGTCATTTATTTCACTAATTTGGCAACCGTCAAACATCATAAGGGAAACGGTTTGAATTTCCGCTTAGTAAAATAACCATTAGTGTTCCATTTGGGACGACACTACATACATAAACTATGCTGTTGAGTGTGTAAGTGCATAAATGCATAGTGTGCCATTTGGGACGCAGCTATTGTGTGTGTAATCTGTAAATTAACTGCAGGTGTGTGTGTGTAATTAAAGTTCATGAACATCAGGTGTAAGGTGTTGAGGATTATTTGATCTGCAGTCTGGTTCAGTGGCAAATGTGAAGTGTAGAGTGCCCTCTAGTGTGTCTGGTGACATTCAACTTGATGACAAGTGGTGACTGGTACGGTCAGAATTAGGGATAATCAATGTGAAAACATAGATCCATCCTGTCTTGCTGGTAGTGTAGAGCAGTGGTCACCAAACTTGTTCCTGGAGGGCCGGTGTCCTTCAGATTTTAGCTCCAACCCTAATCAAACACACCTGAACAAGCTAATCAAGGTCTTACTAGGTATACTTGAAACATCCAGGCAGGTGTGTTAAAGCAAGTTGTAGCTAAACCCTGCAGGGACACCGGCCCTCCAGGACCGTGGTTGGTGACCCCTGGTGTAGAGGTTGTTTTATTTGCACCCTTGTGCTCACAGTACCAATTAAGAATCATTTAAAGGCCATTCAATTCTACCTGAGTATTATTGCTGGCCATGATAATCATCCCTTTGAACACATGTTGTAGTGGCTATTTCAGGCAATATGATCCACCATGTTACAAAGCTCAAATCATCTGAAACTGAATTCTCTAAACATGAAAGTGAGTTCATTATCGCTAGATCTCAATCACAGAGCACCTTTGGAATCTGCTGGAACTGGATATTCACATACTGTAATAGATGTGCAGTCAACAAATCTGCAGCAATGACATGACGCCACCATGTCAGTATAGACCAATAATTCTGAGGAATGCTTTCAGCACCTTGCTTGATCCATGTCATGAAGAATTACAGCATTTCTAATGGTAAAGAACCCAACCCAGTTGTTGCAAGAATAAAATCGCTAGGGAGTGTTCATCTCAATAGGGAAGAAAGGGCTATTTCCATTTCATGCCAACTTTAAAGATTAGAAGAGATAATAATAAAATTGGTCACGGCATGCTGCTTGTGTTTGTTTCCATGGTGACACTTGAATTCACTGCACTGCAGAGAATAAAAACACACACATTTTTAAAGCAATAAAGGTTTTGGTTAAAACGTTGTGCATGTGGCAGCTTGTTAAAACTGTTTTCTGGAACGCTCCCTGTTGTCATCCTCCTCTTGATCAGTGATATTTTGTTTGTTTGTTTTTTGCAGGGCCTGGTCTGGTGTTTGTGGTGTATCCTGAGGTATTCTCCACCATGCCAGTCTCTCAGCTTTGGGCTCCTCTGTTTTTCATCATGTTGCTGTGCCTCGGACTGGACAGTCAGGTAAAATAGGCCTCAAAGAACTTGCGTGCTCTAATAAGCAGCCTTTGTGTAACTAGTACATTCAAAAAAGCAGGCAGCTACCTTTAAAACAAACCATTCACATGAGACATGCCTTTGTTTTTAACTGTTCTCTCTGTATGCGCAATACATTTTGCAGTGGCCTCACTTTTTCAACATTCATTCGTTTATTCATTTTCCTTCGGCTTAATCCCGAATTTATCAGGGACTGCCACAGTGGAATGAACCACCAACTTCTCTGGCATATGTTTTACACAGCAAATCTTTTTCAACATTCATTCCTTCATTTTCCTTTGGCTTAATCCGTTTATTTATAAGGGGTCACCACAGCGGAATGAACTGCCAACTTATCCAGCATATGTTTTATGCGGCTGATGCCCTTCCAGTCACAGTACTGGGAAACACCCATACACACTCATTCACACACATGCACTGCATGCACAATTTAGCTTATTTAATTCACTTATACTGCCTGTCTTTGGACTGTGGTGGAAACCGGAACACCTGGAGGAAACCGACGTGAACAGGGGGGAACACATGCAAACTCCAACTGGCCCAGCCGGGGCTTGAACCAGCTACTTTCTTGCTGTGAAGCGACAGTGCAAACCACTGAGCCACTGTCTCCCCTTTTTTAACATCTTATGCTTAAAAGAATGCACTGCTTCATGTAGTATATTTAAGTCTAATCTAATAAATATTAGATACATTAAAGCACATTGCATTCTGGGGAAGTGCGGTGGCGCAGTGGGTAGCGATGTCACCTCAAAGCAAAAAGGTTGCTGGTTCGAGCCTCGGCTGAACCAGTTGGCATTTCTGTGTGGAGTTTGCATGTTCTCACCGAGTTCGCAAGGGCTCCTCCGGGTGCTCCGGTTTTCCCCACAGTCCAATGACATACGCTATAGGTGAATTAGGCTAAATTGACCGTAGTGTATGTGTGTGAATGAGTGTGTATGGGTGTTTCCCAGTGATGGGTTGCAGCTGGAAGGGCATCCGCTGCGTAAAACATATGCTGGAAAAGTTGCCGGTTCATTCCACTGTGGCAACCTCAGATTAATAAAGGGACTAAGCCGAAAACAAAATAAATGAATGAACATTGCATTCTGCAGTTTTCTTTCTTGCATAGTATATGTGATGCTGGCTGCCTTGGTAAATTTTGGCAAAAGCCACAGATGGTAAATTGGCTTATTTTGTCTTCTTTCATTGGTATTATCAGTTCCTGCAGCTGTAGGCCCAGTCCCTCCCATGACCTTGTAGATTCTCAAGGTTTGCTGACAAGCAGGAAATTCGCTAAATCTGTTGGAATAAAGAGAGATTATTTTTATCATCTGTTTTTATTGCTCTGATTATGAACAGCCTAAATCATAATTCAGAGGACTACGCATGCTTCTAAAATTCTCTCTTAGCTTTGAAAAATCTGATTGCAAAAAAGGCTAAAAAGATTATAGATACCTGGTTTTATACACTGTAAAACATTATATGATCAGTTAGTCCTGACAGCATCTGTTTTTAGGTCATTGTAACTTATAAAATTAAGTTAGAACATGATTAACTTAGTCTAAGTTACGCAAGCTGTTTTAAGTCAGTTTAACATAGTATTAGTTCAATGGACTCAAAAGGTTAATTTGATTCAGCTTAAATTTAAGGGATTTTTTTTTACAGTATAACATATGTACAATGTATATGCATAATTTATTTACTTTTTTAATATATTTTGAAATGTTGGCTTTTTTTTGTAATTTTATGTGTGTATTTGTGCAGTTTGCCATGGTGGAAGTAGCTGTGACCTTCATCATGGATGGTTTTGGCAAGAAAGTTTTGCAAGTTTTTAAGAGGAAGGAACTGGTTGTTCTGGCTGTTTGCAGCTTTGGCTTTCTTCTCGGGATTCCACACATTACAAGGGTAAATATACTCTAGCTTCACATTATAAACAAATACTGTGTAGAGATGTTTCTATATTTGGATCATTTTAGATTTTGTTTTTCAACTGTTCCTGGAGAACTTGACCTAAAAATAATTCAATTTTAATAATATGGATTTCATGTAAAATATTGTTATGTATATGTTATGTACTTATAAGTGACTTATACATTTATATGTAAAATACAGTAAGTCTGTATATAAACAAGTCCTGTTTTTCTGTTTTAAAATGGTTTGTGGGTATGATGTTCATTTTGAAAAGATTGATTTATGTCCATCAGTTAAACTATACAAGTAATAAAAGGCAACATTTGTCTTTATATTTTAAACAACGTTTTAATGTGTGTAAAATGCGGTGTTTACTGTGTGAATGAGCATTTTTGAGTAATGGTTTGTTTTTATTGAACTGAACAGTTTGAAGTGATTTGTTGATCTCTAGATTTTTTTATATATAGAATAATGAACAATTAACAATAAATAATATTGTGTGTAGGGTGGGATATATGTGTTTCAGCTGATGGATCACTACACAGCTGTGGTGTCTCTGATGTTTCTGGCCTTCTTCGAGGTGCTTGCTGTCACTCTCATATTTGGTGAATGTCACATCCTTTTGTTTGTACTTGACATCATAGAAAGATCAGATCAAATCTGGCCACTGTACAGTACTGCTGCACCTACTGAGATCCAAAGATACAAAGGTTCACGTTTTTCTATCTTGCTTTCTCTCTCGCACGTGCAGGAGTGAAGCGGCTCAATATAATGGTGGAGAACATGCTGGGAAAGAAACCAAACCTCTTTTTCCAGATCTGCTGGCAGTTCCTGTCACCTATGCTTGTGCTGGTAAGGGAAAACAAATCTGATAAAATTGTCATCCTATGTTGATCTATGGTTCAGAGTAAATTGCTTTATAGATCTGATTCATTGATTCTACAATTTAAAGTAGTCCACCTTTGCCCCACAAATA
>CAIGQZ010000427.1:19187010-19245339 GCA_903798205.1 Danio tinwini
ATTTGAATGTTTGGTTAAAACTAGTGTAGAGCGCCATCTGCTGTTAAAAACTAAGCTCAATTGATGCATTCTGGCAGAATCGATTTATCAAATGATTTTTATTTTTGCCACAGCTCTAAAGTATTCTATTAATAATCTATGACAACTATGACAAAATATAATTTTTTCGAAACTTTCTTGACTGGATGGCCCTTTACAGGGGATCCAGGATCCCTTAATTCCCTAAATTTCCCTAAAAAATAATTTATTAGGTTACAAAAATACATTTTATAACTCTCCTAGAGTTTACCATTTTTTTTATCCATTCAGTTGATCTCTGTGTCTGGTAAGAGGACTTTTAGCTTAAAATCACATAGACCATTGAATCGGATTAGAATTTTTAATAATTAGAAGAGTGTTAATAATTTTCCTATTTAAAGCTTGACTCTTCTGTAACAACATTGTATACTAAGACCAACAACAAAAATGAAAAGTGGCTGTTTTCTTTACCAATATGGCTAGGAAATATAAGCTATTATAATAATTAACTATGCAACCATGGAGACATTTGTGAGAGACTATTCAAAAATATTTTTAATTAGTGCTTATCATTGCGCCTGCTGCAACCATGGAACTGCAGCAAAGTTCCTTGATTATTACTCTAGGATTATAGTTCCTACTACACACTAAACAATATAACTACAGGAGAGTAAAGCTTTAAATAGGAAAATAATCAAAACTCTGGTCATTTTTGAGTGAGATGGTAATGGCTTAATCCAATTCAATGATCTACTCTAAGCTAAAAGTGTTTACGCCAGACCCAGAGATCAGCTGAATGGATTAAAATATGGTTAAACCCAACCATTTAACTCTAGAGGATTTGTAAAATGAGCCCATTTCCAAAAAGAGTGGAAGGTTTATTTAAGCAACATTAAAAGCATCTGACATTTGTTGATTATAGTAGATATTTATAAAGTCCTGTTCAGTGCTTTATTGTTGATAGCAGTGTTTCAAAACAGGTATAAACAATAAAAAACACATCCTTTAAATATGAGACAAATTCTGCAGTAAAGCAGCTCTATAGAACATTATCATTTCATTATTCAGCTCAAGTCAGTTTAATGATGAAGTTCAGTTTAGTTGCAGGAAAGATCTCCAATTGTGAAACTGGTTGAGCTCTAAGCAGCTAAACAGAAGGCAATCATGAACAATGGTTCAGTGGAGGCCTGTTCAAGTGCTCATCTAATAATAATGTGTCTCTGTCTGTAGGGCATTTTGATCTCCAGTATTGTTAAGTATACTCCAGCTCGATACAGCAAGTCCTACACGTACCCGCTGTGGGCAGAAGTGTTGGGCTGGTCCATCTCTCTGGTCTCTATCATTTGGATTCCTCTGGGGGCTCTTCATGAGCTTTGGACCACCGAAGGCTCTCTGCTGCAGGTATGCGCAGTCCACAAACATCACTTTATCAATATTTGCTTTGTTTCTCTGTGTCAAAATGAACCCAATTCCACTCTCTATCTCTGTCACAGAGGTTGAAAAAATCCATAACTCCGACTGTAGATCTGGAGTCTGTTTCAGAGAAACCATCTGCTGAGTCTATTGCATTGTTTATTGCTCCATAGGCACTAGTGTGTGTATGTGTATTTCTAAAATGTTCATTTATAAGAAGTGCAAAGATAATCTGCTTAAACTGTAAAAAAAGTTTTTAATAGTGTATTTATATTCTGATTAGTACATTTCAGATTAATGCTTGAAAGAACTCAATGCTTAAAATGATCCCAGATTTACAAAATGGCATTAATATTAATGCCAGTTTTTTATAACTGAGTTTTTATATGTATTTATTATTTGATTGTGACATCTTTGTAAAGTAAAAAAACGAAAACTTAGAACAAACATTAGAGATGTTATGCATATTTTTCTTCAAGTTAAGAAATGTCAGATATATGACAACCTAATGAGAGAGAAATACGATTTTTGTTGGTTTTACCTTTGTGTTTTTATATGCTTCGTTAAGCTTTGAAATGATTACGTTTTGAGTTTGAGCCTTGCTGAAATATTTCCTTTAATACACTGATTTAAAGACTGACGAAACCCTGAAATTATGTAGATTGTTAGGGACAAATGACTTGATTTTAAAAAACATATTAGTTTAGAAGTCAGAATCTGATGCCACTGCACTGTCAAGCACCTGCACACACAAAAAACAAGCAAATTATTTGAAATTTTACCCGAAATGTCAGCATCAGTTTATGGCACAGCAACGTTCACTTTCACAAGCTTAAGAAAAAGTAGATTTTGTAGATCATGGAAAAAGGAAGAAATGCAAGTGTTTTCTAATGCCTTTGTGTTCACGATTACATGAACTGAACAACACTTTTACAGCTGCTTTAAACTCATGCAGGTTTTGCCCTCTACTTTGTTACTTGAATTGTGGCACATATTCTATATAGTTCAAACATATTCGGATTGTTTATTGAAAAAAAAACTGCACACGTTTACAAAAAAAAGTAAGTAAAAGGAAAATGGTTGTAAGTAAAAATGTGTGTGCCCTTTTTAGCAAGCACTTTGTTGTCACCTTAAAGGCCTAAGCATTCTGATAAATAGGGGTTGTTAATAAAAAACATGTTTACTGTTTTTACTAATTTCTTTTAACATATACAGTTTTGCAGTTTAGTCATTTCTTTTAAAATTGTGAACCAAAGTTTATATCAAAATTGCCTTGAGATTAAAATGAGAGGAATGCATATTTAAAAAATAAAATATTTAGTTTTAAATTAACAATTAGCAAATTTATCAGAGAAAATGGTTTACACTGAAGGATTAAAATTTGAGACTGTTTAGTAAGGAGACAGAACAAAGCAATACAGATATTGTATAATTAATCTAATGAGAAAACCTTCCCAGCAAGCATTTTTTGTTTTTAAAAGATGTTTAATAGATGTCTAAACATAGTCGTCTTGGCTAAAAGGAGGCTAATTTTGAGCTGTCAGTGAAAATCTAATAGATGTCTAAGAATAGGCCAAAAATTGACTAGTCCTCAAATAAACAGAAATGACTGACTACACATATAAAGTCTGTCTAATCTGTCTATTTGACGACTAGTCTAGTTTTGGCCTTTCCTTAGATGTCTATTAGATTTTCACTGACAGCCCACGTTTAGCCTTGATTTGGCCAACCTGTTTACGTAGACGTCTAATAAACAAAATTGTTTGCTGGGTTATTACTGCTGTCATTTCTTAATCCATACAATATGCACATGTCATATGTTTTTGTATGTTATGTGTTAAACCTAGTTTTGTTTTGTTAAAACCAAAAATATCTGAGAAGGATAATCTTTCATAATCACTGTTGTTTTCTATTTTGTCATAGATTGTGTATGAGGGTGATGTTTTTTTTTTATATATATATATTTAAACATTTAAATGTTTTTGTCTTATGACTGTCCGTTTTATATGCAAGCTGTCTTATCAAAATAAAAGGCATTGTTTTGTTGTCAGTTTCTCATTTGTTTTGATTGTGTATGTGATATAATGAGTAGATTTATTAGTATTCCCACTTCACCACAAGATGTCACTTCAGCACAACTAAACTACTGATCTCAACAGCTTTTATTTATCTCAAACACAGGCAGTCCATTCATTCATTCATTCATTCAGTCATTCATTTATTTTCTTTTTGGCTCAGTCGTTTTATTAATCAGTGGTTGGGACAGCAAAATAAGCTGCCAACTTATCCAGCATATGTTTTTACGCAATGGATGCCCTTCCAGCCGCAACCCATACACTTGCATTCACACACATACACTACGGCCAATTTTAGCTTATTCAATTCACCTATAGCGCATGTCTTTGGACTTGTGGGGAAAACCGGAGCACCCGGAGGAAACCCATGCCAACACAGGGAGAACATGCAAACTCTACGAAACGATTTCATTTTTCATTTACATTGTTTATTTTTCAGATAACTTTGACAGATGTGTTGTCATTTCAATCATAAAACATTCGTTCTGACCAATTTCACGGAAAGATTTTATAAGTAGTTTTGCACTTTAAATAATCCACACAATCCATTTATGTTTTCCCAACACAAGTTGATTAAATTTGTCCAATTTAAGTGGACTAAACATAAAACTCCAAAATTCCAAAAAACAAAAAATGCTTTATAATCAATCATCAGCTAAGTGTGAACTCTTGAAAGGTTATTTATTATTATAATTTATCTATAGGGCAGGGGTGCCCAAACTTTTTCTTATGAAGGGCCAAAATCCAAACTTAATTGAGAGCTGTGGGCTGAAGGTAAATATAGCAAACTATATAACATTGAAGTTGCCATGGGTAATTTTCTAATTTATTTCAAAATAATTAAAAACATAAAGAAAAGATAACTTCTACTGTATTTACTAATGCATTCTAATTTTTAGAAAATGTTTATTATTTTAATAAACTTTGCCTTGATTTGCATGCTAATGTCTTCTGCTTTGTCCCCTATTTATTAAGGGACACTATGTACATCTTTTAAAAATCTGTTAGTTTTATTTACAACCTTTCATTAAAACATTTCATTTCACTTTTGTTTGTTTTTTGTAGCTCACCAATAAAACAAACAGACAAAAGGTTATATTAAAATAAAAATTAGAATCTCTGTTAAAGGCATTCTCCAACCCTTTCCAGTCATTTCCTTCTGGGGGGGCCAGTTTGGGCATCTCTGATCTAAGGGAATAAAAAGAAGTAGGATTTGAAATACTGTTGTATTTACATTATTATAAAAATTGACTAAACATTGACTTTGTGTTCCTTTCAATTTATTATTTGTTACAGCATGTTTTATTAGATTACAAATTTGTCTTCATGAAACTAAAATGTTTATGTTGTAAATAAATACTTTAAGGACGTCACGGTGGCGCAGTGGGTAGCACAATCGATTTACAGCAAGAAGATCACTGGTTCAAGCCCCGGCTGGATCAGTTGGCATTTCTGTGTAGAATTTGCATGAACCTTCCCCACAGTCCAAAGACATGCTCTATAGGTGAATTAAATAAGCTAAATTAGTCGTAGTGTATGTGTGTGAATGGGTGTTTCCCAGTGTTGGGTTGCGGCTGGAAGGGCATCTGCTGCGTGAAATATATACACTGTGGCGACCCCCGGTTATTAAAGACACTAAGCCAAAAAGAAAATGAATGAATTATTGCAACCCAAATAAGTACCACAAATTTAGCACCACTTCACTTCTGCATGAGCACTTATTGTTTGTACCATCCAATGCACACTAGAGGTTATATAATCTGAACAACTTGATTTATTGCATTTCCAGTGTCTGTTCTCTGTATAACTAAAGAGCAGAAGCACTAATAGTAGTCAGTTGAGGCTGCAGTTTGGATGGCAGATCAATATACCCTGGCTCAATGCAACGGCAGGCTGGATGCCACCACAGAGGCTCATTTACAGCCAGCAGCAGATCAATACACTGCAGCCTGAAACACTGTGCACAGTCAGAGGACAAGGACATTCGAGTGTGTGTGTTATTTTCGCCAGTATCTGCCTTTTTCTTATGTCCCATGATGAGTTGCGCCAAATATAGGACTAACTTCCCTCAAACTATAAACTTTCTGTAAAATGTTTTTAAAAAGTTTGTTCAGTGAGGTGGCATTATCCCTCACTGAGTTCAATTAGCCGATCTAAAAAGGCAACTAATTAGATTTAAAGGGATAGTGTAAATTTAAAATGTAAATTCTCTCATCATTTAGCCTACTCCTCATTCACTTGTTTCAAACCTGTTTTAGTTTCTTATTATTCACAAAAGATACACTCACCAGCCACTTTAATAAGTACACCTTACCAATTTGAACCCCCTTTTGCCTTCAGAACTGCCCTAATCCTTCATGCCATAGATTCAACAAGGTACTGGAAATATTTTGGTCCATATTGACATGATAGCATCATGCAGTTGCTGCAGATCTGTCGGCTGGCAGGATGGATCCATGCTTTCATGTTGTTGATGCCAAATTCTGACCCTATCACCTGAATGTCGCAGCAGAAATTGAGACTCATCAGACTAGGCAACGTTTTTTCCAATCTTGTCCAGTTTTGGTGAGCCTGTGCGAATTGTAGCCTCAGTTTCCTGTTCTTAGCTGACAGGAGTGGTACTCTGTGTGGTCTTTTGCTGCTGTAGCCCATCCGCCTCAAGGTTGGACTAATTGTGCATTCAGAGATGCTCTTCTGCATTACTCAGTTGTAACGAGTGGTTATTTGAGTTACTGTTGCCTTTTTTATCAGCTGGAACCAGTCTGGCCATTCTCCTCTGACCTCTGGCATCTACAAGGCATTTGCGCCCACAGAACTGCCGCTCACTGGATATTTTCTCTTTTTGTGAGCTGGCTCCGAAATTCTCAGACCAGCAGATTGTCTTGACCATGTATACATGCCTAAAGGCATTGAGTTGCTGCCATGTGATTGGCTGATTAGAAATTTGTGTTAACAAGCAGTTGGACTGGTGTACCTAATAAAGTGGCCGGCGAGTGTATTGTGAGACTCAAAGATTTAACCACTCCAGGGTGATTAAATTTTCATTTTTGCGTGAACTATCCCAATTACTTTAGCAGACCATGAATATCCCCAAAAAATTGAAGCAAGTCTTTCCTTTGCAATAGTACAGACATTATTAAATATTACTGTTTACTGTAAGGAATACAAACAGAAACTAGATACTAATGTCATGTTAAAATATAAGGTACAACACTATTTTCATAATCGATAATAATAATCACTACATATGTGGATTGTTTGTAGTTCTTTTTTGATTTGTTTCAGTTATTTTGAAAGGAAGCTCCCCAAACCGAAAATACAACCCCTAATTTGAAACACAAGGGTCACGTGTAAATAAAAAGGTGGGTAATCATAATCTATGTAGACTTTGTGTGTGATGTTGGGAATTGATACCTCTGTGACCTGACAGGACTGAATGCAATGAGAGAGGAGCTCGGGGAAGAGCACAGGTCTTTGGAGAACTGCCCTATGGCTTGGCTAATCTTTCTATGACCTCCAACTGACCTGTGGGATCTTTTTACAAATGAAGCCAGGGCAGATCGGCCTTCTCTTTTTCTTGTCTGGCGTGGGAGAGCGCAGGTGTGTCGTATCACAGTCAGTGTCGCTGCAGGCAAGAGTTCACATCCAGACGAAGGGGAAATCAGGCATAAAGGGAAATGAAGACACATGTCGCTCTTTTCCCCTCCTCACACACACATACACACACACACACACACACACACACACGCGCACACACACACAGGCTGTTCGGATGGGGGAAAAACATCTGAGCATTGGTTCTGATTTTATACACTGCCTTTGGTTCAGTGTCTTTTACTGAAATATCAGCTGGAGCTTCTGTGGGATGGAGTCTGGATTTTCAGTTAAGGTGGCAAAAACTGTAGTTGTGTTGACTTTTGTTTTCACTGCACACTAAACTTGAGCAGACTCTCGACAGAAATTGGAGATGGGAATGTCTGAGTTGTGCGGTTAACCCATTTTTGCCAGGGTCCAAGTCTCTTCACTAGACCTGAAGAGAAACTGTCGGTTCTTTTCCTTCCCTGATCTGGGGTTCTCCTGGGGTGCGGCCTTAGGCACCAGCTTTTATAAGGGTGGTCTTGTAACCACACTCACGAGCCGAGTTGACCAATGAGAAGTTAACTCCCCCGAGGCACGTTTTATAAGCTGCATCCCAAATGGCACACTATGTACTTATGCACTTTCACACTCAACAGCATAGTGTATGTATGTAGTGTCGTCCCAAATGGAACACTAATGTTTTTTTACTAAGCGGAAGTTTAAACCGTTTCCCTGATGATGTTTGCCGGTTGCCAAATTAGTAGCTGCTTCCCAAATGGCACACTATGCACTATGCCCTAATGCACTATGAACTTATGCACTTACACACTCAACAGCGTAGTATATGTATGTAGTGTCATCCCAAATGGAACACTAATGGTTATTTTACTAAGCGGAAGTTCAAACCGTTGATGTTTGATGGTTGCCAAATTAGTGAAATAAATGACCAAACTACCAAATAATACCTGCCATGAGTATAACCACATTCACCATCAGGAGGCGCTATAATCACTCTTGTAGGAGAATTTTGCTTTCACAATCCAAAATAAATAATGTTATCTAACATATGCGCCCGATAGCTCCGCCCCTTCCGCTAAGTGAGCAAAGCTGCGGTTGTTGAGGGCGTGAAGTGTCCATCGTTCGACTCTTCATTTTACCGGTTGAATGAGTGCATCATCTGGGTAATTAAAGTGCACGTATTCTTTTTAGAGTTTTTAGTGTGAACATACATACACTATTTATACTACAAAACGGCGTAGAATAGTGCAGAAGTATGCGATTTGGGACGCACCTATAGTCTTTTGTTCTAAAGCATCTTGATTTGCATAAGCATTCCAGGTGTACGCTGATGTAGAAATGGTTCAAGTTTCTGAAAATGTTAATATGTTGCACATGTATTAACATTAAATGTAAACAATCATTCAGTTTCACCAAATTAGCTTTGCAGGGACATCAAACATGAACCATCCATGGTCTTGTTCAGCTGTGGTAGTGTTAAAACACCAATTGCAGGAGTATTAAAACCATAATCCTACACTCTCAGAAATAAAGGTACGTGAGCTGTCACTGGGGTGGTACCTTTTCAAAAGGTACACATTTGTACTTGAAGGGTCCTTATTGGAACCTCAAATGTATATATTAGTACCTAAAAATTTTAGAAGGACCACTTAAGTACTTTTTAGGAACTAATATGTACCATTGAGGTATTAATATGGACTTTTAGGGTACAAATTTGTACCTTTTGAAAAGGTACCACCCCATTGACAGCTCTCGTACCTTTATTTCTGAGAGTGTATACATGAGCAAGAGACTTGTTGCAAAACACCTAATTGGTGATTACACATAAAGAGAGAATAAAGGTTTACATTAAAAGCATCAGTCTTAAGCAAGGAGCGAATAGAAGTTTGACCATGTCTATGTGTCAATTTCTGAGCATTTCTTCATGTCGTAAATACCTTGGAACCGTATTACACACTGACAATCCAGTCTTTTTTTTGGGTAGGAGAGGTTAATGGTGTATTCTGTGGAATAAAGTAAAATAATTGTGTCTGATTGGCCACATTTGTTACACATGAATATGACCAAATAAACCAAGTTAAGTTCGAAAACACCACAGGAAGCTATAAGCACTTTAGAAAGTGTCTTTGGCCCAGTTTACACTTGGTATGTGTTTTTGTTGATTATGTGTATGTGATTTGATCGATTGCATCTCAAAAATAGGTGAAACACGTTTCTGGCTACACTTGGTGGTTTAGTTAGTTTCTCTTGTCAGAGTCTATGTGGAAGATCTATGTAAGTCTATGTAGAATACAGTTGAAGTCAGAATTATTAGCCCCCTTGAATTATTAGCTCCCTGTTTATTCCTCCCGCCCCCTATTTCTGTTTATTTTTCGCAACACATTTCTAACCATAATAGTTTTAATAACTCATTTCTAATAACTGATTTATTTTATCTGTGCCATGATGACAGTAAATAATATTTTACTAGATATTTTTCAAGACACTTCATACAGCTTAAAGTGACATTTAAAGGCTTAACTAGGTTAATTAGGTTAACTAGGCAGGTTAGGGTAATTAGGCAAGTTATTGTGTAATGATGGTTTGTTCTGTAGATCGGAAAAAAATATAGCTTTAAGGGGCTAATAATTTTGACCTTAAAATGTTTTTATTTTTATTTTTTTAACTGCTTTTATTCTAGCCGAAATAAAACAAATAAGACTTTCTCCAGAAGAAAAAATATTATCAGACATACTGTGAAAATTTCCTTGCTCTGTTAAACATCATTTTAAATATTTAAAAAAGAAAAAATTAAAAGGGGGGGCTAATAATTCAGACTTCAACTGTATGTGTGGGCTTTTTGGTTTTCTTCTGTCTAATATAGCATAATGAGCAATTAGCCAGCTAAAATTATCCAACGGAAAACAAACCCACAAATCATTTCTTCATGGACAGCTGCAAAACTACCCAGAATGCTGTGTATTTTTTTTTGATTGATTTTGGAATAGACAGTATGTGAAATTTTCTCAGCGTAAAATGTTTTAGCGCAGTTGAATTAGATGAAGCGCACAAAATTAGATGTAGTTTATCCTTAAATCTGAGAATGAGGTCAGCCTCTGCACAATAAATATTTCCTCTGCGATGCTAATCAAGAAAGACAGCAGTCAAACAAATGATCCAGCCAGTGAGTAAGAGTTGAAGCTACTGTGTATTTGCATCAGGAATGAAGGGCAGCTGTGTTGATGTTCACAGCTGAGTGTTCACTATTGCCAGTCTCTGTGTTTGTGCCTGTCTTAGGGTTTACTGAAGGGGAAGGTCTGGATGTTTGTGTAGCGAAGCTGTGTGTCTGAAAACAAAGTGATAAGGACAAATCAGAGAAGCTCAGAGGACACAAGGAGAGAGAAATAAAGCACGGCTCAAAATACTCCCTTGGTCACCTTTCGTCTTACCTTTCAGTCTGTCTTTCTCCCATCCGTCACCGCAGTAGATTCTCTGTCTTCAGTCGTTCTGACAGGCTGCTGATGCTGATGAAGGAGTCTCTGTAGGAACAAAGATCAAATTCAAAAGGAAAACAAGGACATTTTGGAAATTATTAATGTCTGGAAAGTTTGATGGGATGAAATGTTATTCATCTGGCACTCAGATTGAACAAAGTTTACAAAGAATGAGTGTGCTGTCCTACGCTGGATGTTTCATGTTTGTGCATTTGGATGGGAAAAATGCAATTCTGCTTTCACGTTTGTATGATCATGGCCACTGCATATTTATTACAAACCCAGAATGAATGTCCATTGAATGAAACATGAATGAACTTACACATATTTATACATATATATATATTTTACACATACTGTATATTTTACAATGTAAACCTGTCATCAGATTCGATATGAACTGCAGGACAAGCACAAGTGGATGGAGAATGTTAGGCCTATGGTTCGATTATTTATTTATTTATTTATTTATTTATTTTATTTTTTATTTGTTTTTACAGAGAACTGTAAGAACAATTTTTTATTTTACTATGTTACCAGCATGCTAATAGTTGCTACTCGGTTTAAGCATGTTGATGGCATTAGCAATAGTTATGTACACAGAAAAAAATACTATTGTAATTAATAATAAATACTATAGTATTTTTGAACTATAATTAGTTGCTGTTGTAATAGAAATATAAACACTTAAAAACATAACTCATTAGTTATCCATCCAATCAATTTGTTTAGCACCAACCAAAAAAAACTATTTACACAATTAAATGCAATTGACTTGGTCCAACATGATTTTATCAAATATAAGTTTAAATGCATTTGTATTTTTAGTTAACTTAAACTCAAATGTCTGATAATATCATATACAGTTGAAGAATTTTTTTTTCTTTTTTTAAATATTTCCCAAGTGATGTTTAACAGAGCAAGGAAATTTTCACATGCAGTATGTCTGATTATATTTTTTTCTTCTGGAGAAAGTCTTATTTGTTTTATTTTAGCTTGAATAAAAGCAGTTTTTAATTTTTTAAAACCATTTTAAGGTCAAAATTATTAGCCCTTTTAAGCTATATATTTTTCCGATAGTCTACAGAACAAACCATCGTTATATAATAACTTGCCCAATTACCCTAACCTGATTAGTTAAACTAATTAACCTAGTTAAGCCTTTAAATGTCACTTTAAGCTGTATAGAAGTGTCTTGAAAAATATCTAGTAAAATATTATTTACTGTCATTATGGCAAAGATAAAATAAATCAGTTATTAGAAATGAATTATTAAAACTATTATGATTAGAAATGTGTTAAAAAATCTTCTCTCCATTAAACAGAAAATGGGGAAAGAAATAAACAGGGGGGCTAATAATTCTGACTTCAACTGTATGTCTATTATGTGTCGTACATAAAAAGTTATCCTAAATTAACTAAAAGAGCTATTTTAAGCAAATATCATGATATACATATACAGTTGATTGAGACTGAGCTCAGAAGTAATTTTAGGACAGTTATTGCTCACTGGTCGAAGCAACAAACTGCAATATTGTTAATTAAGCTGCCAACACCCAAAGCATGGGTGCTTCTGCAAGGTGGTAATCTTAAAACTCAAAGCATTACATGAAAATATTCTAAATCTTCAAACTGAATATTAAACTCTAACAAGTCTTTCTATTAACTTTAAACACCTAAGATTACTTTTATTGTCAACATTTCCCTCTCTTAATTTAATCCCACCCAAAGCATGCTGGGAACTACAAATCCCCTAATCAGGTAGTTGGACCAACACAATTCTTTAATATTGTCCCAACACAAAATGCTTACGTTAACTTAATGGTTTACACATTTAAGTGGACTGAACATAAAACAAATAAATTGGCCAAAGGAATTACAAGAATTGTGTTGTTTTAGCTCATTTTAAACAGGTAGTTTGAACAAGCAGCAGAAATCCTTTTTTTTTTTTGAGTGTACAATATATAAACATGACATATAGCTGCAAAGATGGAGTTTACTGTAGTAAAACCTAAAGTATGTGCTACTTATTACAATTAAAGTATATTTCAGTTTATACGTTTACAACTGTTAATATTAAAGTATCCTGTAGCATTTTTTAACAAAATTGTAAATACTATGATACTCAAAAAATATATTTTTGCTGTTCGTTCAAACTACTTATTTAAAATAAGCTGAATCAACACGCTTCTTGAGTTTTTAACAAGACAAATTATTAAGAAAAAACTATTATGTTAATTTATTAGTTTGTGTTGGGACAACATGAAGGAATTGTGTGTAAAAAAATTCTGGGTTCCACACAATTTCTTTATGTTGTCCCAACACAAATCGATTGTTAACCTAATCAGATTTACACATTTAAGTGGATTGAACATAAAACAAATAAATCAGCCAAAACATTACAAGAACTGTGTTGTTTCAACTGATTTAAATAAGTAGTTTGAACAGGCACCAAAGGTCATGTTTTGAGTGCAGTATAATACTTTACTATAGTTCAAAAAACTATACCCAAATAACAAAATATCTCTGGCCCAGCTCTGGCCCACACAATCAGCCTTTGCTTGGCCCACATGCCGCAGTGTATTACGGTATGACTGGACTAAGTCTGGCTTCCAGACAAGAGCCAAACATGGACCATATCTGGGACAAGTTAATAACCAACTAAGCCTGAACTGGACCAGATATGTTGGTGTGACACAACTACAATGAAATTGATAAACCCATGAATCATTGCACTTTAGGCGTGCTATGAGCATCATTTTTCTCAAAGTGACCTGATTGGTACAATTTTTTCGTTATTTGAAAATAATAAAAATGTATTTTAAATGTGAGTCAAGACAGACCAAGCTCACATGGCCCACATATCAATTATTAAAATCTGGGCCAAATACTACATTTTACATCTGGCCCAAGTATTGTGTGCCGCCTTAAAGACCAGGGCCATGTTTGGCCCACATGCTGTATGCCAGTGGCGGATAAATGCCTGCTGTGCCAGATTTATGCCAAATCTGGGCTAGAAATCTTTGCTACCTGGGTAGTATTTACTAAACAAATACTATAGTATTTTTTCATGTGTATTGGATCTCAGTTATGCTAAAAAAACTAGCTGCATTTTATATTGAAGTAGCTTCTGGCTCCTAAAAAAAATTGAAAAAAAAAAAAGAATAAAGAATTTGTTAAATTTTACTATTAAATTCTAAGTCTGGGACAAGAGTAGAAGCGTACAAAATATATACCCTGCTATAAATATGAATATATACACTCACTGGCCACTTTATTAGGTACAACTTACTAGTAATGGGTTGGACCCCCTTTTGCCTTTAGAACTGCCTTTATCTTTCGTGGCATGGATTCAACAAGGTACTGGAAATATTCCTCAGAGATTTTGGTCCATATTGATATGATAGCATCATTTAGTTGCTGCAGATTGGTCTGCTGCACATCCATGATTCGAATCTCCCATTCCACCACATCCCAAAGGTGCTCTATTAGATTGAGATCTGGTGACTGTGGAGGCCATTTGAATAGAGTGAACGCATCGTCATGTTCAAGAAACCAGTCTGAGATGATTTGCACTTTATGACATGGTGCGTTATCCTGCTGGAAGTAGCTGTCAGAAGATGGGTTCACTGTGATCATAAAGGGATGGACATGGTCAGCAACAAAACTCAGGTAGGCTGTGGCAGTGACATGATGCTCAATTGGTACTAATGGGCCAAAAGTGTGCCAAGAAAATATCCCCCACACCATCACACCACTACCTCCAGCCTGAACCATTGATACAAGGCAGGATGGATCCATGCTTTCATGTTGTTGATGTCAAATTCTGAATCTACCATCCGAATGTATCAGCAGAAGTCGTCATCAGACCGGGCAACATTTTTTCAATCTTCTTTTGTACAATTTTTATGTCTTGACCATGTCTACATGCCTAAATGCATTGAGTTGCTGCCATGTTATTGGCTGATTAGAAATTTGTGTTTACGAGCAGTTGAACAGGTGTACCTAATAAAGTGGCTGGTGAGCGTAGAATAGCATATGATGGTAAAATGTGTGTGAGATATTACATATAGATGTAATGGCAAATACAGGTCCCTGTTACATCAACTTGACATCTTGGTTGCCTATATTTAGGCTCAACTAGAGAATGATGGATTAGAGGTCAAGGTCTTGATCTAGTACTATCACTGCCTGGATGTACCAAACATGTCAGAGAACCATCATCCCCATTCAGAGTCAACTATATTTCCAGAGTCCTGTCCATGTTTTTTTTTATTCTTCTCCCCATCTGCTGCATTGCACAACCCTCTGCAAAAGCATTTGGAAAAGAAAAAAAAGATATTTTGCAGATTTACATTTGTTGGCAGTTGAAATGTTGGTTTTGTAAGCAGTAAACATGCAGATGTGACCTTTGGATGAAAGAGTGCTATGATGCCTCTGCTTACTATGGTTATGAGTCTGCAAAGAACATTTGTGGTGGGTTTGTGTGTATGTGTACAGACTATAAACCAGGCTGTGCTCTCCTAAAATAGAGCTTGCCTAAAGTCTGCATATCTGTGTGTCTCCGCTGTTCACAGGATTTTAGCTGAGAGCAGATCTTTGAGTTTTCGCCTCTAGTCAGCTAATTGTATCTGTGTAATTTTTTGGATAGGTTTTTCCTCCCACTCTGCATAACAATGTTAGCGAGTGTATTGTTTGCCACAGCATTCTGAGAGAGAGAGAGAGAGAGAGAGAGAGAGAGTGAATATAATTTTTTCCTCTCTGCTTAGGAAACAGCAACAATAGATTGTGCTGACCTCAGTTTTGACCTTTTTCTGGTTACAGCAAATCAGCAAATGAATGCAATCCTTTATTACAACATGATCATAGCCTTAACTTCTGCAGAAGTAGAGCAAAGCACTTTCTCTGAACTGTGCATCTCAATAATAGCATCCTGCTTATCAGCTCTTAAACAGATAGTACTGTTAAAAATACTGTTGTGAATAAGGTGTTTGTTCAATGTCATATGAGCTTTGTGTTTGGATGGGATGTCACAAAAAAAGGCTTTTTCGTAATTCATAATTAAAGGGATAGTTCAACCCCCAAAAATTGTCATCATTTTCTCTCCCTTCACTTGTTCCAAAACTAACTAACAAAACTAGGTTTTTTTTTCTGTTAAACACAAATGAAGATGTTTAGAAGAAACCTGAAAACCAGTAACCATTGACTTCCATAGTAATTGTTTTTCTTAAGTCAATGGTTACAGGTTTTCTTTTTCTGGCTCTAGTTAAGCGTTTCAAAAATTATCCAAATATATTGATTCTCACACAGAACTGAACTCGCAATACTAGTGATATATAGAGAAAACTGGTTTGAGTAAACTGTCCTGTCATTGACCAATAAACACCTGTTTATGTTTTGGATTTCGCCCATGTTAGTAATCAAGACTTACTGGGTTCGAAAAGAAATGAAATGTATTTGCATTAGTGTGTAGCCTTCAAAGCTGCCTATAGATTCCATACATATTTCAATCAATCTTGCTATTGGTTGAGCTAGAATGTGATTGACAGATTTAGGCTGATTGCTCTTAGTCAACATTGTGACAGATATAATTCCATGAATGTCATATTTTCAATAATAACCGGGTTTATTTAATTACTTATTTGTTTGTTTTGCATTGCTCCTCTCATCTTTTACTCACGGCAAACTAATGGGTGAAGGGGCATAGCTATGCCGTCTAAGATGTGGATTAGATTTACAGTATGTGCAAACTTGATCATCGCATAAATCATTTGCAAATAAAGCATCTAATGAGATCAAGGAGAACAAATCACTCTCTTTATCACTCCATGATAAACTGGCACCAAAAATCAAAAAGAAAAATGAAAATGTGACAGTTGACGATAAACAATAGATGACAGTTCTGGGAGGTAATAATAATGAACCACTTTAATGACAGACTTTGGTTCGAAATGTGTGAATGCTCATTAATATCGTCCGTCAGATCCATATGTTATATGTCTGATCTGTTAAAACAAAATACATTTTTGATGGAATTTATTCCGTAAATGTGTTTCCATTGTAGTTTATACACACTGTGTCTGTTAGCATAAAATGTTTATCCTACTCAGTTGTTCATATTTATTCTACAAATTTTACATTTCTGCACATCTTGGTGGTACAGTAGATGAGTGGTTAGCATGGTTGCATCACATGAGGTCTTATAGCCCTTTCCTGACCTGTGAGCAGCCACAATGTGCAGCCGCAGGTCCTCAATGAGCTCCTTTGTTTTAGCCATGACTGTCCACAAACCAACAGCAGAGAGCTTTTTTTTTCACCTGTTGCATTGATTAAAACAGCTGATCCCAATGAATCAGGGTAATTAGGATGCGTTAGAACAGCTTGGACTATTCTGAATGGTATAGAGCAGGGGCGTCCAAACTCGGTCCTGGAGAACTGGTGTCCTGCAAAGTTTAGTTCCAACCCCAATCATTTTCCACATTTTGGCTGGCTTATCAAGCTTTTACTAGAAACATCCTTGCAGGTGTGTTGAAGCTAAAATCTACAGGACAAGTTTGGACACCCCTGGTATAGAGCTTTGGATTTTCCCATAGAGTGTGACAGTTTGCAAAAGGTAGGAATCATTTTGGACATGCCACTTTTTGTTCAAATGCAAATAAAAGCTGCAATGATGCTCTTGTACATCGTCTTATTATCTATTGGGAGAAGCCTGTGTCACTTTCTGTCAAAAAAGACTTGCTGGTTGAATAACAGTAACTTTAAGTCAGAATTTGCCAGGGGTAATATTACAGCAAATTATTTCTGTCTCTTCCGTAAAAATATTTTGCAGCGACACAGAGACCACGGAGGATTGTCATTACCCAACATTCAGCGTTATTACTGGGCAGCTAATATTCGAGCTATGTTATACTGGTCAAATTCATCAAATGACAGCGGCCCTAATTAGTTATCCTTAGAAAACACATCAAGTCGTTTAACCTCTCTCCATGCTCTGCTTTGCTCAAATTTTCCGACACCTAAATCTTTATCTAAATATTCATTAAACCCAGTTGTCAAACGCTCACTTGAAATATGGACACAATTTAGAAGTTTTGCACTTAAAGAACTATCAGCTTATGCCCCCATAGCAAGAAATCATATGTTCACCCCCTCTACTATAGACAAAACTTTTGATATCTGCTTTATGAAAGGTCTCAAGACATTAAAATATATGTTTATTGAAGGACAATTTGACTCATTCCAAGAAGTAAAAGTTAAGTTTCAAATTCCAAATTCTCATTTCTTTGGATACCTCCAGCTGCAAAGTTTTGTATCCTCCTCAATGAGCCACTATCCATCACTGCCTCCCTCCTCCCTGCTTGATTCTATTATAGAGCTAAGCCCATACTCAAAGAGACTTATTGGCAAAATATATTATATAGTTAATTCCTACAATCTGAAACCCCTAGTACAATTAAAAAGAAACTGGAAGGTGGAACTAGAGACAGAGCTATCAGAAGATATGTGGCAATCCGTTTTAGACAATATCCACTCATCTTCAATTTGTTTAAAACATAGAGCAATTTAAAGTAGTACATGGATTACATTGGTCCAAAGTGAAACTAGCCAAATTTAAACCGAACATAGAGCCTAATTGTCACCGATGTAATATTGAGCCAGCTACTTTATCTCATATGTTTTGGGCTTGTTCAAAATTAAAGGATTTCTGTCAGCTGATATTTAAATTTCTCTCTGACGCATTAAATTCCTATATAGAACCATAATTTCAATTTTTGGGATAACACCACAGTCCTTATGTTTTAACAAAAGCAAGATAAATGTGATTGCCTTTGCTACGCTTTTAGCTAGAAGAATAATATTGCTGAAATGGAAGGGAAAAACTCCCTCCAACATTTAAGTAATGGCTTATAGAATTCATACTCCACCTGACCTTAGCAAAAATACAATATACTGTAGGAGGTCGTACTGATATATTTTTTCTCATCTGGCAACCAGTTTTAGATCACATAAAGAAGATGAACCCTTCAGTCATTTTAGAAGAGTAGAACCTTTCCTTAATATGTATATATATAAATATATTTCTTATTTATGAGAGTAAAATATGTTTTACATAATATTATTATTTATTTGTATTTTATCTTAATATCATTTTATATATTTTTATAGAACCTAAATGTAAATATGTGCAACGGGTTTTGTTTGTTTGTTGTGTAAAAAAAAGAAAAAGAGAAAAGCTATTTGTACTTTGTTTCATATCTACTATGTTCAATTGAAATACTTTTGAAAAAAAAAAAGTATTTCTGTCTCTACACTATAGGGTTGACTCCTGGTCACAGGTTTCCAATTACAGCAGAGGTTTTAACTTCATAATATATGTCTTTCATTTTCTGCTTTAATACGTTGCCTGTTTAAAGCTTAAAGCTCTTGTACATCGTCTTATTATCTATTGGGAGAAGCCTGTGTCACTTTCGGTCAAAAAAGACTTGCTGGTTGAATAACAGTAACTTTAAGTCAGAACTTGCCTGGGGTATGAATACATTCGGGCTTGACTGTAGGTAGATTGGATAAATTAAATTGGCCCTGTGTGAATGTGAGTGTGGAAGTTTCCCAACACTAAGGGTTGAACTCTCAGTGATAAGTTGTGGCTGGAAGGGCAGCCGCTGTGTAAAACTTACACCAGAGTAATTGATGGTTTATTCTGCTGTGGCGGCCACTGATAAAGCAGGGAAAAAGCTGAAGGAAAGTGAGTGTGTAATATTTTAAAATCAGCATAAAAATAGGTTGGTGGAAAGTAATATGTGCTAGCAAACTAAACATAGTAAATTTTGATTTTATGCAGACTTTAAATATAACCATGGTATTTTTTTCCTACTGAAAATTACAATATAAAGATGGTCAGAATATTCCTGATTTCCCTGACAAATGTACACTACAGTTTTTAGAGCACTGGTGTTTTCTTATGTCACTTTAAATAGGTTTGACATTTGTCAGGTCACCTGTTCTGGTGTTTATTTGACTTTTTTGTATGTGGTTTTCGCTTTTTGGTAGTGATGCAAACCTTATTCTAGTTTTTGATGTCCTACCAGCGTTTTTATTGATTAAAGTACCCATCTGTCCATGTTAGATAGCAGGACTATGTTTTTTTTTGTGGGGGCATTTTTTTCAAGTGCCCAAAGAGTTTTCTCATTTCCTCTGAGGGTCTTTCTTCTTTGCTGGTGCTTCTCTCTATGGGCGTCCCATATAGAAAGCTGAATGAGATTTAAGCCCTTATTTTCCCCCAGTCTGCAATGCAGATAGTGGACTGCCCTCATCATCCCCTGAGCCCTGAGCCAATCACACACCCCAGCACAGTCACCGTGAGCTGCTTCATCCTGGCACTGCACTTCTGCAACTAGAAAATGATTTTTGCCTGCCACTGTGGAAAAACACTGCCACTGTAACAAGTTCATGCTAATGAAATCTTAAAAAGTGAAAAACTGCTTGGCAGAAGAACAGTGGTAAGTGTATCTTTCTGATTTGAGGCTGAATTAACACACTCTTTTAAAACATTCATTTGAAGTGATGATTTTAAATTGACATTTGAAAATGATGTAGGTGTTTTGTTTTGGGTTTGGTTCTACACTGAAAAATGGTGGTATAATCAATCATTCATCAGGGATATTTATATTACTTTAGATTACTAAAATATTACCTTAGATGACTATTTTCAAGTTATATAAGAGTGAATTTGATATTTTAAGTCAGTATTATGCAGTTTAGGTTGAGATGGCATAAAGGTCAATGTATTCATGCTGGGCAGCAGCTCATTTTTCACAGTAAGGAGTTTTGGGTTGTTTGAGGTTCCTGCTAGGGTGTTTTGGGTGGTTTCAGGGTGCCCCTGTGGTGTTTTGCTTTGTTCTTTTTTGTTTGGTTTGGGTGCTTCTCTGTGTTTCTACACTGAAAAATTATTCAAAGATGAATGCTTGGATTTAATAAAATGTTTAATGTTAAGTGGTTATAAACAATATTTGGGCTAAATTTAAACAAACAAATTAAGTTGAACATTACTAAATTTAACTTGTTTGAAATTGTTTAAATTCAACACATAAATTGTTTGTAACAATTTGGCAGACATCATTTTTTTCAGTGTAGGATGCTTTTAGGGTGTTTTTGTGGTTCCAGGGTGCTACTGGGGTGTTTTGTGTCCTTCTCCTTAAGTGGTTGAAGAGTGCGAAAGCACTGTAAAAAGCAATAGGAAAAATGTCATGACAACATATGTGATTATGTTACTTTAACTTATTTTAATAACGTAATCAGGTTAACTGCATTTTTAAGTTATACAAAGCTTAATTTAATATGTTTAGTTAGTTTGGTTGATGTAAGTTGAGATGACTAGAAAAGTTAATTTGATTTAACTAAAAAAATGTAGGCAGCAACTATTTTTTTTACAGAGAGAGCATAGCGGGCTGCAATTCAAGAAAACACATGTAATTACAAAAAACACCAGCAAATTGATCAAATATCTTCATCAGTTTGACAGCACACAAGCTGGAAATCCTCACAACGTAAACACAAAAAAAAAATGCATTGCATTTTCTCACAATAAATGAAACGTGCTGCATTTTCTCACAGTGCAAACACATTAATGAAACGCGCTGCATTTTCTCACATCACAAAAAGAAAATGGCACAACACACAACAGAAATGTTTCAAGGGGACCCTAAAACCTGACGGACGCTTCTGTGCCGTGACAATTGCCCAAGGTGATCTTGGAAGAGTGAGTTTTTTTGTTTGTTTATTTTAATATCCCAATTCCCTTGTCTTTTATATATTTTATATATAAAAGATATTTAAAAATTTTAAATATAATATATTTTAGCCTAAATAACCATAACCTAAATAGCTGGGTCCGTCACGTTTTAGGGTCTCCTTGAAACATTTATGCTGTGTTGTGAAAAAAAGCTTTGCGTTTTTGTAAAATGTTTGTGTTGTGAGAAAATGCAGCACATTTTATTAATTGTTTGTGTTGCGTGAAAATGCAGCATGTTTTTTTAAAATGTGTTTGCGCATGTGCTGTCAAACCGATGAGGATCTTTTCTTAATTTGCTGGCATTTTTTTGTAATTGCATGTGTTTTCTTAAATTGTAGCACGTAAGCTCTCTCGGCCACCATATGTTACAGATTTCTATGATTTTTGGGTGGTTCTTAAGTAGTTCTATGATGTTTTGGGTGGTTCTAGTTTGCTGCCAGGTTGTTTTGGTTGTTTGACAAGGTGCTGTAAGGGTGCTTTGAGTAGTTTTTGGGTGCTCCTAGGTTGTTTTGAATGTTTCTAGAGGGCTCTTTGGGCTGTTCTATGGTGCTGCAAGGTTTATTTGTTTGTTTTTTTTTGTTTTTGATGGTGTTTCTGTGGTGTTTTGGGTGGTTTTTAGGGTGCTCCTGGGATGTTTTGCAAAATTCCTTTTTGTTTGGTTCCAGGGTGCTGTGGTTCTGTGATGCTGCGCTGTTTTGCATTATTCTCTTTAAGTGGTCCAAGGGTGCTTTCGAGTGTTTCTATTGTGCTGTTAAGGTGTTACAGATTTTCTAGAATGTTTTTTGTGTAGTTCTAGATTTCTAAGTTGTTTTAGGTGGTTCTAGGGTGCTGCCAGGTTGTTTTGGGTGTTTGGTAAGGTGGTACTAGGATAGTTTGAGTAGTTTTTGAGTGCTAGGGTGTTTCTAGGGTGGTTTTGGTTTTTTTATGGGTGGATCTAGAGCACTGCAAGAGGGTTTTGGATCGTTCTATGATGGTGCAAGAGTGTTTACCTTTGGTGGTGCTTTCTGTTTTGTTTTTCTTTGCCATATCCTCCTACTGGGTGAGTGCAAAGAAATGCATTACAATCATTCTGTTATTGAATGGATGATTTAGAGGCTGCTTTGTAAAGAATCATCTTTTTACAAATGAATGTAAAGCTAAATAGTGTGCTTGGCTTATCTTTCTTATCTTAATGCACACACACAAACGCACACACAGCAGTGTCTTTAAAATGTCTGCTTTCCATCCCTAGAAAGGTTTATGTAAACATAGCTTATGCTGTTGAAGCATGAGATAGACAGGTGAATCAATTGGCTGACCACGGTCATATTTTATGTACTAATAATACTGTCTACAAGTTAAATATTACAGCAAATTATTTCTGTCTCTACACTATAGGGTTGACTCCTGGTCACATGTTTCCAATTACAGCAGAGGTTTTAGCTTTATAATATATGTCTTTCATTTTCTGCTTTAATATTTTGCCTGGTTAAAGCTTTAATGTAATGTGAATATGTGTGTCTTGGGAAATAGGTCTCCATTTTCAGTCTGAATTACAGCATATGTGTGCAATATTTCTTGGATGCGCAATATATACAGCTCCAGGACTTCCTCTTATTGGACTGACCTCAGATTAAATATCCCGATCTGATCCAGTGTCAGGGTCCAAGTGAAATGCGATGTACTTGTAGAACATAAGAAGTCGTATATCAAGATGTGCTGGCAGGAAATGAGATCACTTAAATTACATGTATTGAATTTCAGCCCCCTTCAAACAACATTTAACTGTCTGCTGAGGTGGACGATTTTAAAAGTAAGAGGATTTGATGTCCACTTATTTATTTATTAGACATGAACTCTCAAAAACCCGATGATCATGTTCTCCAGCATGAACCGATAATGATCCACAAATGATCTCTGCGCAAAGCAGTTAAACTGTATTTTAAAAGCACACCAGTGTTACTGAATCAAGGAATTAATAATGAAACACAGTTATTATATCATTTTCTGCTTGATTTTTTTTCACACTGAACCCTAAAACTAAATGCAAAAAAAATTATTGTGTTTGAATATTGTAGCCTATTCGTCTGCATATATTTTTTTATCAGAGACTTGGTGGTAAAATAAATAAATAAATAAATAAATAAATAAATAAAGCAATTCAATGAATATAATATATATAAAAATAAGTTCTAAAAATACAGAAAATTTGGCTAAAATTAAAAATGAAATATAAGTAAATAAAAGTAAAACCATAAATGAAAATGACAACTGTATTTCAACTGTATCTGCTATACTAAAATAACCGAGAGGATAAAGAAAGTCTGTATTTTTACTTTTTTTTTTACAGGGAAATTCTTATGCAATGCTCATGACGGTTTTACACAGAATAAAGTGCAAATGAGACGTGGGTGAGTCAAAGCCTGAGCTAACATGGAAATGTCAGACACATTTCACACATGACTGCATGCCTACAAATCAGTGCATTGATTAGCATTTGTCAGCCTTGATTTAAATGTGTGATGCTGCACTGGGTCAATTCATCATGTTTTTATATTGCTGAAAATGAGCTGTGATATGGAGCGTATGTGCAGTGAATATATGAGCTGTCACTGGACCTCATCAGAGCTCCCATGATTCCCTGCTGTAAACTCAGAAGGGTATCGGCTCTCTTAGAGTCATTTCAACTATCAGCCATTATTACGACTATATTTAACGGTATAGTTCAATCCAAAACTGAACATTTTCTGTGAATGTACTCACCCTCAGGCCTTTTCAAATGTGTAAATTATACTTTTCTCTGCTGAAGAACATTACAGACATTTTTTTCTACTGAAACAGTAATCCTTGGTGATTTAAAAAGAGCAAGTCAATACTGACAATTTAAGAGTCAAAAATTAATACCTGTGACTTTGTTTTTCCCCTGCTGTGATGCCATAGAAAGAAAATAATTTTGATTCCTTAAAGAATCTTTAAGCAAACACATTTTAGCATAGAATAAGTTTAGTAACTTGCCTTATGAAGCTAATAGTTAGTGCTACGCTAAGATAAGCACAGTCAAAACATTTTTCTATAAAATATTTACAGACCTATTAATGGAAGCTTTTCTAGTACTGGGTTATGGCTGGAAGGGCATCCACTGCATAAAACATATGCTGTAATAGTTGGCGGTTCATTCTGCTGTGCTGACCCCTGATGCAAAAGGGACTAACCTAAAGTAAATGAATTAATTAATGGAAGTGTTGTGCACTGCCTAAGAGAGCTCAAGTGCACTGCAAGTTAAGAAAACGCATGCAAATAGATAAACACTAACAAATAAAGAAAACATCTTCATTAGCTCATGCACCAGCCATATCACCCTGCAGCCCAAGACCGGTTACTGACTGGAGGTACTGTAAGCAGGGCTGAGCCTGGTCAGTACCTAGATAGAAGACCACATGGGAAAAGTAGGTTACTGTTGGAAATTGTGTTAGTGAGGCCAACAGGGGGTGCTCAACCTGTGGTCTGTGGGAGTCCTAATGCCCTAGTATAGTGAAGGGGACACTTATGGAGTCAATCTAGGGCCATAAATACTTGCAAAATAAAAGAAGGTTTTGCAAACAAAAAATAACGTATTGAGCAAAAAATAAATAAATAAATAAATAATAATAATAATAAAGGCAAATCTCTAAAAATCGCAAGACATAAAATAAATTTTGCTAACAAAAATAAAGAACTGCAAATTAAAATCAAGCAAAGCAAAAAAAAAAAAAAATTATTAATGGCATATATTCAACCTTGAGTTTGCAATACTGTTTTCACTTTGCACTTCACCTTTCTGCGCGTTTCACTTTGTAGCCCTGATTTGACAAGGGGGCGGAGTCAAGGGAACTTGGGTATTTACGGCGGGTCCGGACCTGCCTCCATTTAAGCAACGTCATCACCTGGAGACAGTATCACTGAGGTGGTCTTACAGCCCAGTAGGTCCAGGCCTGCCATAAACGCCCATGTTTTTTTTTTTAATCTTGGGATTAAACAATCTCTTCAGCTCTCTGTGATCAGTTGCACCTTAAGAATGAGTTTAACAAGTTTAAAACATCTCTAAAACAGTGCATGTTTGTAATAAGGACAGTAAAATCACTTTGTGATTATTCACCACAGCCGCATGTCAATACAATTATAAAAGAAGATGCTTCAATCCTGGTTCATGGACTTATTTTGTACATTAACATAACAGATATCCATACAGCAGTGGATATTAACGTGCATCCTGTCACATTTGCCATGCAAAAACTTTGTAACGACATTGTGTGTGACTCATTGTTGTAAAAAGACTGAATTAACTCTACAACAAATACATCAAATAACTGTTGGGAAAGTTCTTAATGTAGTAAGGGAGATCTACTTCATTCTTGTCAGTCACTGTGCTGCTTATGCATGAGACGCAGCAGGAGAAGCTACACCCATCATAGCAATAGTGAGCAATCTCTTTGGCTCTGACACGCTCGTGGGAATGGTTTGCGGTGAGAACCAGCTCGTTTATATTAAAGGGACAGGCAATAAAAACAGCTACAAAGTGAAAACAGCTCAGATTTTCAATATACACAAAGGTATAACAAATAACCTGATAAGTGTTTTGAGCTGAAACTTTACAGACACATTCTGGAGACACAAAAGACTTATCTTAAATCTTGAAAAAGGGATAAAATACAGGTAGGTGGCTTTTAAATCATTTACTCACCCTTTACTTGTTCCAAACTTTACTTGTTTGACTTTCTTCTGTTTATTTCTGTTTCTTTCTTTTGTGTAGTTCTAGATTTATAGGTTGTTTGAGGTGGTTCTAGGGTGCTGCCAAGTTGTTTTGGGTGTTTGGTAAGGTGCTACTACTCCCTCAGAATTAAAGGTACGTGAGTTGTCACTGGGGTGGTACCTTTTCAAAAGGTACAAATTTGTACCTAAAAGGTCCATATTAATACCTCAAGGGTACATATTAGTACCTAAAAAGTACAAAAGTGTTCCTCTTAAAATTTGTAGTTACTAACATATACTTTTAAGGACCAATACAAATATGTACCTTTTGGAAAGGTACCACCCCAGTGATAGCTCTTGTACCTTTATTTCTGAGAGTGTAGGGTTTTATGAGTAGTTTTTTGGTGCTAGGGTGTTTCTAGGGTGGCTTTCTGGTTGCATTATGGGTGGATATCAATCCCTGCAGGAGGGGTTTAGCTTGTTTTAAGGTGCTCTTTGGATGGTTCTATGATGCTGCAAGAGTGTTTATCTTTGGAAGTACTGTGGTGTTTGTGAGCTTGCTACGGGTACTGCTTTGTTATTTATTTATTTATTTATTTATTTATTTATTTATTTTTGTAGTGTTTCTAGCGTACTGACAGGTTGTTTTTGGGTGGTTTTAGAGTGCCTAAAGGCCGTTTGGGTGGTTCTGTAATGTTTTTTTTGAGTGTTCCAAGGGTGCTTTGTATGGTTCTAGGGTGTTGCTTTCATTTTCACCTTAGAAGTTGACCTTAGTGAAGATGACATTTAGATCAATATGGCAATGTCTTCTTTCATGTTCAACAAAATAAAGAAACTAATAAATGTTTGTATCCACTTGACGGTGAACAAATAATGAGTAAATTTTTATTTTGGGTGAACTATTTCTTTAATATATTGAGTATATATTTGTATTTTTTTAGGGTTTGCATATGATAGTCTCGCATTAGTTCATATTAGTAACTCACCACTGGATGATTAACAGTTGAGTGGTGTAGGATGTTCTTTGTCGAAATAAGCCTCTTTAAGTCTTTCTGTTGGCTTTTGTTCTTCTATAATAGCCCTTTTTTTAGAAGACCGTTGCCCTTGAGGATCACGGCCTGAAATGACTGCAGTTATTAAGTCCTGCTTAATACCTCAAAGTCAATAATAATTGCAGAGACTGCTTTTATAAGCAAACTACGGCACTTAAAGCATTACCATGGCAAATAAATGCACTCATATGTGATGGAATAAAGAGTCTCAGAAATGTCTGGCAGACTGTCAATGGGTCTTATTCACGAAACACAAGCAGAACAAATTTGCCAGTAAAACATTTGGTACCAAATATTATGTAAATCATCGCACTGAACTGAATGCAGAAGGTTGTGTTCAAATGGTTTACGAGTAATTTACACAGAAATCCGTTCTCCTCATGTGTGTGAACAAGGCTCAAGCTTTTTTAAACCTGGAAATGTAGTCTGGCATGTGAGCAAATTTAAAAAGGCGTCATTTCAAAGTCCTCACTTTTCTAAAGCATTTAGGTCACCGCAATATTCACTGAGAAGGATTTTAGAGCAGAGGGAGTTCAGCCATATCTGAAAAGAGGAAAGTGCTGACTGGTATCTTGATACTGCAGGCTACCAATCCATAGCCGTCTCTCAGTGTTTTGTCTTATAAAAGCTGATCTGCTTTTGTGAGCCAAACAATGAAGCTTTTCTTAAGTTTTGATAACGATTCTTCATTCTAGAAGTCAAACTCTGAGCTCTAGCATGATACAGCAGAAATCAGCTATACTCTTGGTTCTATTTCTGTCGCGGGATTTGTGGATTAAAGGCGAGAGTTTAAGATAATCTCGTTATTTATTCATCTGACTGCTAATTAATTCTGCATGTGCCTTTAATAATTCACTCCGGCTTTTTTCTGTCGTTTTCAACGAGTGCTATAGGATGAATAATTCATTCTGACAGACTTTTCGGACTGTAATAATGTCCAAAATGTCCCTGTTTTTCCTTTGAATTTGAGCTGTGGATCTACAGAAAACCATTGATACTGAAATATTATATTGTTTAATCTGCATAATAGAGGTTTTATTCTGCTTGTTCAT
Organism: Danio tinwini; assembly: GCA_903798205.1. Classification (NCBI taxonomy): domain Eukaryota; kingdom Metazoa; phylum Chordata; class Actinopteri; order Cypriniformes; family Danionidae; genus Danio; species Danio tinwini. The sequence continues at coordinate 19,215,187 of CAIGQZ010000427.1, forward strand.
GTGATGTTTGACGTCTGTAATTTAATGAAATAGGTAACTTATCTTTGGTTTATGAATGTTTATAATATCTTGCTATGAGAAAAAAAATAGATATTTTATTTTTAAAAAAGTCGATCTTGAACTATTTAGTGTGGCATGAATCAAATCAATCAAATGTCATCATCTGAACAAAAGACATCTTTTCTTGCTTCTCATGCTGTATATGGTGCAAAACGTGTGTACCATAAAGCACATATGAAAATACAAACATTTGAATAAAGCAAAAATGTTTCTATTGTGTCAGGAAATTTCAACTTGAGCTAATTTCCTGCCAACCTCATGTTTAACCCTCATGACACTTTCAGACAGAGATGTATGGAGTATCATTAGGTCTCAAAAATATTTTTGTTAAATTATCTGTGAAGTTATATTAGTGTCCAAATATATTTTGCATACTCGTATGACTTTTGTTGATAAAATGATATAATTTATTTTGTTTACAAATGTTCTAGTTAATTTAGAACTATATTTAACTTTTTAGAGTGATTTTTGTTAGTAAAACAATAGATTTTACTGTTTTAAAAGGTCATTTACATTTTTACAGTCAAACAAAGAGAACTGAGATATGGAAATACAAGACTTTTTTGCAGACAAGCCTTGTATAACCTATAACTAGGCCCACACGGAATCTGAGCGGCGCACAGAATTCTGCAGATTTTTAGCCCATCATTGATTGTTTATTTAATTTTGTAAATGTGTGTAAGTTTTTATTCAGTTTGTTTGATTTAATTTCAGTAATATTATTGACTAATATGAAAATATTTATATGATTTATTTACAATACATTTTGTAAAGTTATATTTTCTTTCTTTTAATAGATATATTATATGGGAGACTTTTTTTTACCAAATAAAGTGGATCTAATTGGATTTGCATTGTAAACATTTTTAAAAAGTTAAAAAGGTATTACTTTTTTATTTCACATATTAAGTTTTTAGTTATGATACTCCCAAAATCATTCCGCATAAATCCACAGATTTTTAACAAATGTTTGCGCAGAAATAGCAAAAAATGTTTGCAGATTCCGTCTGGCCCTACCTATAACTCACTTACAGTATATTGCATAAATGGAGAACATGCTGTGCCTTTACTTTATACAATATCCAAGTTTGAATTCTGTAAGATTTATTTATTTATTTATTTATTTATTTTATTTTTTTTATAAGACATTTACGTTAGGAAAGATACATATTTGAAATAAATTTTGCTCCCAAGAACTTACTGTTTTTCAAAAAAAACACTCTTAAAAACATCCCATGTTTCTGGTTTCTTCAAAGATATTGTGCAATTCTGAATGTACTCGGAGTGTAGGTGAGTGGGCTTGACAAAATCTGTGTGTGGATATGTGTGTAAAAGTGTGCATACAAGTGTGTATCTGTATATGTATGAGTTTGTATAAATATACAGTAAACTCTGTAAAACCCAACAGTCAACTTTATCAAATGAAATGAGTGTAGTTAACTCAAAATTTACTGAAAGTTAATTCTATTCATTTAAAAAGAGTTTTGAACTCAATGTTGAAGGTAAGGAGTTAAATACTGTAAATACCTCATTACTTCAACTTAAATGGAGTAAGTTCACAAAACTCATATATATTCATTTTTAACTCAAATGGTTTATTGCAATCGGTTTCCTTAAACGGTTTGAGTTGCCTTAACTTATTGGGATTTACAGTACTCAGTTGGTTTAAGTTCTCTGTTTATCAGGCTTTACTGTGCTCAAATTGAATCATTTACTCAAATGGATTAAGTTCACAGTACTTATTAGGAATAGTTTTTGAACTTAAATGGTTTGTTGCAATCGGTTTCCTCAAATGGTTTGAGTTAACTTTTTGGGTTTTACAGTGTAGTATTTGTGATGAATGGCAATGGAGTTGGTTTTCCTGTTTGGTGTGGATGTGAATGCAGCAATTGCACTTGGTTGAACAACAAATGTGAACCTAACAAGTGGACCTAGACCTGCTTTAAGAGGTGGTCTCAATACGGTTTCAAACTAGCATTGGTGTGGTTCATTTCGTGGTGAGAACATGATCCAAACTTGAGCATACCACACTGCAAAAAGTACTGTGCATTTCTGGACTAAACCACCTGCGGACCAACTTCTGAGTTGTGATGCACTTTTGCCATTTTGCAGTGCATTAAAAAGTAGTTTTCAAGCTGCATTCGTGCTTCATTCTTTAAATTTACTGTTTGTCTGGACAGATACATACATACAAACTATAGACTAATGTGTTGTGCCGGTGTTCTGTTGAATTCATTTTCCTGCCTCCCATTCTAAAAGTAGATAGCACATTTTGATGACAAAATAAGCTACCTATCAGATTGTGCTACCTGCAAAACTTTTGATTTGAAGTGGTGTGATTTGAGGCTATAATATCTACTCCAGTCCCTAGCATAATGTGACGATTAGTATAAAATGTCAGGACACCGGCTTTTTACCCTTCTTTTTGTTTACTTTTGATAGTTCTGTAGAAATATTCTCTGATGTTAATTTGTCCAGTTGAAAAGCATTTGGTGGTACGGTGCCTCAGTGGTTAGCACTGTCACCTCACATCAAGAAGGTTGCTGGTTCGAGTCCCGGCTGGCTCAGTTGGCATTTTTGTGTGGAGTTTGTATGTTCTCCCCATGTTTGCGTGGGTCTCCTCCTGGTGTTCCTGATTCCCCCAAAGATCAAATACATGCGCTATAGGGGAATTGGGTAAGCTAAATTGGCCGTAGTGTGTGTGTGTGTGTGTGTGTGTGTGTGTGTGTGTGTGTGTGTGTGTATGAGAGTGTGCATCAATGTTTCCCAGTACTGGGTTGCAGCTGGACGGGCAGCCGCTGTGTAAAACAAATGCTGGATAAGTTGATGGTTCATTCCACTGTGGCGACCCCTGATGAATAAAGGGACTAAGCTAAAGAAAAATGAATGAATGAATGAATTAAAAGTATTTCCAATCGGAAATACATTTAATGATACATCTAGCCTATGAGTGATGTGGATGTTGTCACATGACTGCATTTTGGTTCATTTCAACTGGAGCAGTATGCTGTGAAAATTAAAGCTGCAGAAAATGCAGCAATGCATCATTTGTTTACCTGCGTCTATGCCAAATGAACCGAACAAGAGGTACAAAAGCATCCTATGTGTATGTATAAAAAATATGCTAGACTCGTGGTCAGACTATGTGTACACCTATTCATTGCCTTCTACATATTACTGTCAACATTGCTAATAGTATATTGTTTTGTTTTTTGGGAGTATGTTTATTTATTCTATGCATTTTGCACTGGAGCCAGCACCTAAGTATTTCACTCATCATAGTACACATGCTGCTGCTTGATTACTGTGCGATTTTAGCCACGATTTGGTTGTCTAAGACAAATTTGGGAAAACCTAATATATTGTTTAATCCTAGGCTAAAATGTTTGGCCTTTGATCATTTTGACTTGTTTACTGACACTTTCCTGCAGTGTGACTTCAACTATAACATGCATCTAGCCAAGAACCAATAGGAACGCTTAATCTGTTGACGAAATCAGCATGATCTTATGAGGAAACGTAAGGATTTTTTACGTTTTGTCAGTTTAGTGGCTAATTTGTACGAGTTCAGTCGTACGAAAAGGTAGTATTTTAAAAAGGAGGTGTGGCACCCAGCCCCACCCCTAAACCCAACTGTCATTGGGGACGAGCAAATCTTATTGTTAATTTTTTTGTGTTACACTGTAAAATTTTTTATACACAAAAATAAGTTCCTAAAGGCAAAACCTAGATTTAATACTTTCCTTGCTGAAATTTGATTCAATATTAAATCTCTTAAGCTTATTAATAATAAGAAGAATAATAAGTTTCTTAAAGCTTATGATAATCTTTTTTCTTAATGATAGAGGCTTTGTAGTTTTTGTTGCTGTTTTTTTTATTTATTGTATTTTGTCTTCAATGCAGTAATGTTATTATTCTTGTATTCAATAAAAAAAAATTGTACGAATTAGATCATATGAATTCATATGAATTAGCCACTAAATCAAAAAGTTACGAATTGCCGTGAGATTGTGTTGGCACGACAACTTCATGCCATCATGGGGAAATGTCAAAACCAGCCTGATCGCACAAAAAACGTAAGTATTTTACATTTTGTCTGTTTAGTGGCTAATTTGTACAAATTTGTAAGAGTTCAGTTGTACCAGATCATTATTATGACAATGGTTTGTTTAAATAAGTCTGTGAAAATGGGGGAATATGTAGATAGGCCACATTAGTGTGACTTCTAATAATATTTTCCTGTTTCATTTAATAAATTGCTGAAATATGAATTTGAAATAAGATAAACAAAGGGTGTCCACATTTTTTTAAAACCAGTAAATTTGCTTTTTAAGATATATGAAATCTTTTCCATCATTATTATGGTATGTTGTGAGCAAAACTAACACAGATTGTTTATGTTTGCTATGGAGGATCATTTGAAAACTTGGGTTATTGAATATGTCACAGATGCTGATTTTTATCCTTCTTTTTAAATCACTTTGTAAAAAAGTGTCTGCTAAATGAATACATGTACATTTTAAATAGAAACTTCTGAAATAGTGGAGAGCTGACAGGAAGTAAGAAAGTTAATATAAAGTTTTTAACTGAAGAAGAGTAGAGAGGCTCATCATCTCTGCCCTGCAGGTTGGCTTTCACTTTTTTTTTTCTCTTTCCAGCAGACGTGCGGGAAACTGATCGGATGTGACAGTCATTCGAGGCCCAAAAGCCAGAAGAAATAAACCTCAATTCTTCTGGCTCACCCCAAACTGTGGTGTCATGCAGAATGCGCTCTGCTTCTGCATTCATTTGGCGGTGGAGGTATTCAGCCTCTTAAACAGCTCCATGTCCCACACAGCATTTCACCTTAAAGCAGAGGGTCAGCGGACACCGAGATGCTTTTAGCAATAATGTCTGATCAGCATGAATCATCAGATTACAACAAGAAATAGCTGTTCAGCATGCTGTTATCATTTTTCTTGAACCAGAGCCAGAGAAAATGTACTGGTCATTAATATTTTTTACAACTCATGAAACTGTATTTGTGTTTTAACCTAAGCTAAAATCAATATCACTAAAACTCATGATCTGTCAAATATTTTATAAGGACCACCATGGTGATAATATTATAATAGCAATAAAATGTATTATTAATATTTAATATAATTATAAAATTAACAAATAATTATACATTTATTAATTATAATTAAACAATTAATTCAATAAACTAAATATAGTTATTAAGGCATTATTTGAATGAATCAAACATAATTTTCATATACCTGCCAATGCTGATTCTCAGTTTTAAGCTCTGCTTTTATTAGCAGACGATACACCTTACTAGTACCGGGTTGGAACCCATATTGCCTTCAGAACTGCCTTATAGACATGATAGCATCACGCAGTTGTTGCTGACTTGTCTGCTGCACATCCTTGATGCAATTCTCCCGTTCCAACACATCCCAAAGGTGCTCTATTGGATTGAGATCTGGTGACTGTGGAGGCCATTTGAGTACATTGAACTCATTGTCATGTTCAGGAAACCAGTCTGAGATGATTTGCACTTTATTATCCCCAACACCATTACACCACAACAACCAGCCTGAACTGTTGATACAAGGCAAGATGGATCCATGCTTTCATGTTGTTGATACCACATTCTGACCGAATGTCGTAGCAGAAATCGAGACTCAACAGACCAGGCAACATTTTTCCAATCTTCTATTGTCTAATTTTGCCTGTGTGAATTGTAGCTTCAGTTTCCTGCTCTTAGCTGACAGGAGTGGCACCCGGTGTGGTCTTTAGCTGCTGTAGTCCATCTGCCTCAAGGTTGGACATGTTGTGCGTTCAGAGATGCTCCTTTGCATACCTCGGTTGTAACAAGTGGTTAATTGAGTTACTGTTGCCTTTCTAACAGCTGGAACCAGTCTGGCCATTCTCCTCTGGCATCAACAAGACATTTGTGCCCACAGAACTGCCGCTCACTGGATATTTTCTCTTTGACCATTCTCTCTAAACCCTAGAGATGGTTGTGCGTGAAAATCCCAGTAGATCAGCAGTTTCTGAAATACTTAGACCAGCCCGTCTGGCACTAACAACACTGCCACTTTCAAAGTCACTTAAATCACCTTTCTTTCCCATTCTGATGCTTGGTTTGAACTGCAGCGGATCGTCTTGACCATGTCTACATGCCTAAATGCAGTGAGCTGCTGCCATGTAATTGGCTAATAAGAAATTTGCGTTAACAAGCAGTTGGACATGTGTACCTAATAAATTGGCCGGTGAATGTATGCATGTCAAAAAGATATTAGGTCTAATTTCCATGTCGAAGATGCCAGTGTGTGTTTTTTTTTTTTTAAACCCATCACCATCTGATCATTGTCAATGGACAGTGACCAGATTGGACATCCAGCACACATGCACACATGCACGCACACATGGATGAAGCAGACAGAAGCTTTATTCAGAGCGAGGCATGAATAGAGCTTAGCTGAAGTATTGCAGGAACTCTGGGTCTGTAGGCGAGACGTGTCTTCAGAAGCAGGAGATCAGCCTCGGATCACAGCGGATGAACATTCATTCATTCCAGTGAGCTGGCAGTGAGCTTTCACCATCATAATAATCATCAGAGCTGACAAATCCTCAGTCTGATGCTGTGTTTTAGATTGTGGGTTGGATAGTTTGGAGATCTCCAATTCACAATAGCTCACTGTAAAAATGCTGTGTTCCACACAATTGATTTGCGTTGGGGCAACATGAAGGAATAATTATTATTATTATTATTGTTAACTTATTGGTTTTTACAAATTTAAGTGGTTTGAACATAAAACAATTAAGTTGTTCCCTTCCAAAGAAATCAAGAATTGTGTTGTTTCAGCTCATTTTAAATAAGTAGTTTGAACAAACAGCAAACATATTTTTTTTCAGTGTAACAAGGGTGTGCCACCAATAATTATATTTACTTAAGAACAACTGAATTGAATGAGAGCTTTGTGCTTTATTTTTGATTATGAACTTACAGTAGGCTTGTCTTGAGCTTGGTAACATGGCATTAGTGTTGCAAGTGTACTCTATCTGTGGTCTTTTTGATTCATTGTTTAAATCATATATAGTGCTCAGCGTACTTGAGTACAGCCTATTTTGAAAACTAATATTTTTATTAATTTCTCAGTGAATATGAGCAATGTATTTTGGTGCATTTAAACTAAACAGATTCATTAAATATTTATTAAAAAATTATTTAGTCATCAAACATATTTAGAAATTGAAGGATAATACAATTAAATTTAAGCTAAATGTTGCAAAAAATTACAACCTACAAAATTTCAACAAAATTTTTCATTTTTTTGTTTATTTTTCTTCTTTTTAAAAATGTGTATTTGATATTTTTCTATAACATATAAATTTAGCTGTACTAGTTTTTGGACTGTTATAGTAAGTTATTTTGTTAGATAAGCTCCAGATTTGACTTCAGTACTGACTCATCTAATGTATATGCACAAATATAATATTGTATAGCTTCCTCTTAAAATATAAATTTAAAAGATAGATTTGTGAGGGGTGTACTTATATATGCTGAGCACTGTATGTTCAATATACACCTGTAATATTGCTGAGAAAAGAGTAATTTTAAGTTTGGGGTTAATAATGGTCTGTTGAAAGTCATCATTTAATTCGAAATTACCTTTAAATATTGGATGGATGAAATATGACGAGATTAATGACCTCATTACATAAAGTTTTCACCAATTGTTTACAGTTTAACAGAAGATATTTCTGTAATTCATGCAAAGCATCATCAGGTGTAGAAAAAAGGTGAATTTTTGGAGTGACGATTATTTAAAAAAAATCCCAAATGGCTGTATTATTTATTTATTTTACTCATTGTCATGGTGAAAAGGCAAGTCAGTTACAGGCCATATATATATAATATTTTGTGCAAAAAGTAAAGTCTTAAATAGATGAGAATCATGATGTCTTAATGTCCAGATTGATCAGTTTTATATTTTATTATTTTAATTTTAAAAGGCCTAAATTGTAATTTTCCTATTTCAACATTGTGCATTTATTATTAAATACATCAAAAATTGGTGCAAATGTAGTAACCTATAGGTAAATAATTAAATAAATAAACTTTCTCCCCAGGTTTCCCCACAAGTCCAAAGACATGCGCTTTAGGTGAATTGAATAAGCTAAATTGGCCATAGTGTATGTGTGTAAATGTGAGAGAGTATGGATGTTTCCCAGTACTAGGTTGCGGATGGAACGGCATCCACTGTGTATAACATAAGCTGGATAAGTTGGCGGTTCATTCTGTTGTGGCGACCCCTGATGAATAAAGGGACTAAGCCGAAGGAAAATGAATGAATGAATAAAATAACTGTGAAAATAATAAATCATTTAATAATTCCACATAATCACCCATAATTAAAGACCTTGTTTGTAGAAAAATTAAGTAAAAAATTACTTAATAAATTTAAAACTAACAACAACCAAACAAATAAATGAAGTATACTCAATTAAGAAAAAAATATGAGCACATAAGTTTATGAAAACAAGGAAAAGGTTACGGTACAGAATGTTCTACTTATGTTCGGCAGATTGATAACCCTGATCTCAGCGATTGGATGTGCCTCATTGTTAGTCGCTTTTGATAGACGCATCTGTCAAATGAACACATGAAAATGAGCTGCGGTTAGTCTGTCAGTGACCGAAGAATCACCGGAACCGAGCTGGTTCAAGTGATTCATTCTCTAAAACGATTCAACCAAGCGAAGCCATGTGCACCAGCAGTGTAAAACGACGTCCAATACATTAGTTTATCTTCTATGAACATCAGCGAAAGAGTTGCAGAAACTAAGCTGGGAAAAGATGTATGTAAAACATTATGTAAACGTATCGATTTGATGCAAATGCCAATTAAGAGACAAATGTGGCGTGCACGAGGCCTGTTCCTGACCAGCAGTTGTAATCATGCATGGTCAAGTTCTTAGTTTAAAGTGATTCATATCAGTATGTATGTCTCTTAATATAAGAAAATTGTTTTTGGTTTTTGGTCTGGAAGCAATTGGCAACATGCACAACTAATCATGCATCATATTTTGGCACCAGTTAAAAGAATAGTTCACCCAAAAATGAGAATATACTCACCCTCAGGTTGTTCCAAACAAAAATGTATATCTTTATTCTGTTGAACACAAAATCAGACATTTTGAAGAAATGTAAAACCTGTAACCATTGACTTCCATAGTAGAAGAAAAAATAACAATTACTATGGTGGTTACAGGTTTCCAGCTTTAATATATTTTGTCATTTAACAGAAGGGAACCTAAAAGCGAGTAAATGATTTTCTATGTTTGTGTGAACTTGATTCATGATTCACTGGCTTCAACAGCAATTTAGCTATAATGACAGTGATTAAACACGTGATAATACAGCACCAGGCCTATTTCATAACCCTATCCATAAAGTTAATTCAATTAGTAAATGAAATTTAGCCTATTTCATATCTAAAGAAACATATCCCACATTCAACGCCATGTGCATTTAATCTATGAAAAGTATTTATGATTTCCTGTCACGGTGTTTACGGAATGCGGGGCTCGAGCCGTCGGTTTATTCGTCTCATGTCGCTTTTATTTATTTAATAATGTGCGTCGTGCTGTGTCTGTGTGAGGACTGTAGGCAGTGCTGTCGGGCTGCTGCTGCTGCTGTTGCCGTCCGTGAACCGCAGGGATGTGAGGCACGCGCCGCGTACTCGAGAACAGACAGACAGCTCTCCTGACAGCGTTAAAATAAACAGGACACCTCCATTCTGACCCGATTCACTGCCCGTGAGGAAGAGGAGCGCGGAGCAGGTACTACAGTATGTGGCCGCGGTGTTGGCGCGCGCGACGGTGTAAAAGGCAGCGCGTGTGCGGATTCTGCGGCAGCTGCGATCGGGAATAACTGGGATTGGAAAACTCAGCGAGGCATGCAAAACCGCACTGATCTCTAAGCAAATAATCAAGTAGACAGTCATTCGCAGATCTACCATTCAGTGCGCGCGCCTCCAGGCTCCCCGTTCTTCGATCGATCACCACAGTGGAAGAGACACACTGAGCATCTGAATGCGAATTCACACTCAAGGGGCTCGGCGTGAGAGAGTGAATCCCTAGTTTCTGCTTAGCTCATTTCCAAGCAGCTGGAGAGACCTCATATTCAAGGTAAGCTGACAATGTACAAGTTTATCATGTCTTCAGATGACAAGTACTTATGAGTAAGACGTTTTTAGGAGCAAATTGAATTGCAGTCAGTCTATCCAGAGTTCATGTGTCAGATGTGTTGCGCACCGTTAACTTGGTACCTGTTGTTAAATCGCTGTTTAACAAACCAACAAAACTTGCTTGTTTTAAATGCTGTAACTGTTCACCAGTCCTTCAATTTAATCATTTGTTGTAATTAAAGCTGTGTGCATAGCAATTATCGTAGTTTTAGATAAGGTGTAGCAAGTTATGAGGGTGCTGTAACTGACCGTCCTGTCAGCCTCACTTAAGTGTGCTTTATCCAACTTGAATGCTAGATTTGTTTTGCTTTGAGGTTTTTATAAAGCAAAAGGCATTACATTTGTCAAGAAATTAAACTTTTTTAAAACAGGAAATGCATAGAAGGTATAAAAGAAATGGAATTTCAGCCCATTGAAACCCTTTTGCTGTAAATTAATGTTTTTTTTTAGCTTTAATGCTAATATATTTGATTATAATCACTAACAACCTCAATACTGGATAAACCTAACCTATTGCAGTTTTACAATAAACTGCAATAGGTTAAATTATAGAAGGGAATAAGACTATTAGATGTATTAAAAGCTCTTTAGTCAGAGTAGAAAGTCTTGAATTCATAAAATCAAACAAAATATTAATATTTCATATTTGCAGTAGTATTTTTATTTCCCAAAAGAAGTCAAATAAAATCTGATAAATTAAACTATATAAACTTTTGTTCTTAACATTTCTGTATATATTTTTTGAGCCAATTGGTGTTGTTCATTTTCACCATATCTACTGTAAGTTTGCTTCCCAAGTAAATGTATCATGATTAAAGAATAGGGCTGGGCGATTAATTGAAAAGTAATCGAACAATCAGAACCTATAATTGATCAAATTTTTCAAGGTAATTTTTAAAAAAATAACTTTTCCTTGTTCTTTTTTTACTGTTCTTTTTAGACAATGTGTGTTTTAATTTCAGTTGTTCACATTGATGTTCAATAAATAATCATAGATGGTAGATAGTGTGTGTTTCTTTCAGTTATTTTAAAGTCAAGTAAGCACCTTTCATTTAAAAATCTCCCAATTGTAATATTTGAGCATATTTACTGTACAAAACCTGTCAATGAACTATAAGGGGAATAAAATTATATAAATAAAATAATCGCTCATTAATCGTAATCGAGTTAAAATGTTAAATTAATTGAGATTTAGATTTTAGACCAAATCGCCCAGCCTTATTGAAAGATCTTTAAATGTTTGAACCGGAAGCCAGCTGACTTTTGGAAAACTTGGAAAATAAATTCTAAAGTAATGTAGATTGAAGACACAGTACAAAGTTAAATAGTATTTTTAAACTTTATTAATACAACTCATCGAGTGCTTGACATAAACTTGCATTTAGAGACAATATTGATTTTGTTTCCTTTAAATATGTTTTAAACTTTACTTGATTTTAAAAAGTCTACATTTAAATGTGTAAACCTCACTGATATCTCCACATTTGCGTCAGATAAGATTGTCATGTTGTAAGCACCACCACCCTGAAATGTATCAACTAAATAGCTTTACAGTCATTTAAACAGTCAAGTTTTTAATTATGTAAAATGTTCCAAACCTGGGTTTCAATCTAGAGCTAGGATATACATTTAAATTAAGAACAGGTTGGTTTAATTGTAAGCATATTCACCGTCTGTTAGCATGTGTGAGCCTAGAGATGGGCTGACTTCACATTTGCTTGTATGCAAACTTTTACAAGGGGCAAATACACAATCTTTGGCATTTGAACTCTCTTTATCTGCAACTGCTGATATACTGTAAATGTGTTGTTCCTTAATGACGTAATAGAAGTCTTTGTTCCAGAAACAGGATCAGTATTTAGACAGCAGAGATGCTTTGATGATCTTTTGGTTCTCATGTTAAAGAAGCTCCGTCGTCATCAGTGACTCTAAAGCTGTGGACTGTTTAGAAGCACTGGACTTTTTGTGTCTCATGAAACTAATATTGGTGTTAAAAATTCTCAAGAGCCTGAATGGAGTTCTCAGCTATACAAACGCATGTGGGCCCTTCCACTTTTACAAGTGTCTGAATGTCTTCCATCCGTCTGCGACTAATTTGAGAGCGGTTGAGTAGAGCTTGGCTTGTAACAGGGTTTAATAACTCGCTACTGTCTGAACAGCGTCTCTGCAGATTGGCAGCACAGTGTGTGTTTTGTGATTCTGTTCATTCTCAGTCACTGGGATGCAGTTGCTATAGTGAATTGTTCTCACCTTCCACATATTCCCACATTTGAACATTGATTTATTTATGTTTGTAATTTTTTTTACCAAATGTAAATTCCTCTCTTTCAGCGTCTTCTCCTTTAAAGAGATGTTTGCCCAAAAAGCTCACTTGCTCACTCGAATGTTTCTTTTATGAAATTCTTTCTTCTCTTGAACATGAAACAAACTATTCTGAAGAATGTAGGAACAAATACTATGGAAATCACTGACTGTTTTTTTTTTACAACATTCTTCAATATATCATCCTTTGTGTTCAACAGAAGAAAGAAGTCAAACAGGGTTGGAAAAATAAAGGATTAGTAAATAAAGGCAGAATTTTAAATTTTGGGTGAACTATCCCTTCAAATTTTTCTTAGTGGTCTGTAAATGTTAAAATGTTTTAGTAATTGAATCTAGAATTGCATTTTTCTGTTTAGACTATTGTTTAAAAGGATCTTTTTCATGCTCCAAACCAAACCAGCGCAGATGAAGCATAGAAGTAATGAAGCTGACATGAACTTTCAAACAGCTGGAGGGAGATTTCTGGCTGCAGAGGAGAACAAACACGTTGCTTTGCCTTACTCGAGCTTGTTTCTCATGCATTTCAGTGTTAATGCTGTTTCTGGATTTTTGAAATATCCATATTAGATGAGTAGATTATAATTGAGTATATTGTGCTTTGTTTTTTATGTAACTGAGCAGCTGCAAGGCTGAGTCGTGATAATCTGTTGTGTTCGTCATAGATTGAGCGCTCTGGGCTGATATTTTTTTATTTGATCAGTGGGGTGTGAGATTTATTAGTCTGTGTGTCTGGGAGGTATGAAATCTGTAATCAGAGACTGTGTTCCATGTGACTTACTATCGGACGTAAATCGGCAGGTCTTTAGGACATGTTTTATGTTTCCACATGTCATTTCAATGACCGGATCAGTGATGCACTGTAAGACCTTCTGTCATAAAAATGTAGTGCTCTAGTTTAAAAATAGAGCACCTAGTTTATCTAAGATTCCTTCTATTCAGAACCTGCTCGTTTTTAAGATTGGTAAGAAATCCATACTTCATATTTTTAAAGAAGTTAGTATATTTTATGTAACCCAGGCATGCATTTTTTTTGCTTAATATAAAATGCGTTGCTCTGGGTATGTTTCATTGCATGTTTAAGATAACAAATCCACTAGAGAGCACTGTGTATATTTTATATTATTTAGGGTAAGTTTTGTTATATGTTTTAGCTACACGTTCTTACTATATATGTCCACAAGAAGGAAGATCTTATCAGATCACCTATTGAACCACTGATGTAAACCTATAGTGTTTTTAAAAACAAATATAAAATAAAAGTGCAATGCGACTACATTGTTTTACCTTGATTCTCAAATTGTTTTCATGTATCATGTATTTTGTGGAACCATGCTTCACAGGGCTCAAACCTGCCACAGCAAAAATTCCAGTGTTAAATATACAGTGTGATTTATTTATTTATTTATTTTTTTTGGTGTTGTTCAGTGTTAAAACCGGAGTACATTTTAATTTATTAATTGAGTGTGGAAGAGCATATATTTAAGAGTTTTTTTTTCAGCGTTAAAGTTTTAACCCATTATGCAGTGTATTTCCCACTAGTGATGGGAAGTCCATTTTTTTTTCTCGAACCGGTTCTTTCAGACAAACAGTGATCAAACCAGTATGTTTTACTTAAACTTGAAACATGTCTTGTTGCATTTTATATGCAAAGAGTGGAATGTTTTGAAATTATTTCTGAAAAGATTATTGAACATTTAATAAATTAAAACTATTTTCAGCATATTTGATCATTGTCATCTGTCACACACACCAATTGATAATATTGGAAAAAGATAATATATTAACACTTTGAAGGGTAACACACACTCCAATTTGATGTTAGAATAAATTCTTACTGTGTTAAAATTAATTCTGAGAGTGATGTACCAATTTCAAGTAGTCATATGTACACCCAAGGAGTGTTAAGTTAAACTCAAATTGAGTTAAATGTACACTGATTTTTTTTGCTGTGCGCTCTGCATCACAAGTACAACACCGTACAAAGTGAGTTACTTAGAAATCTGGCTACACCAGAAAAGTTGTCTGTATGGAGATAGATAGGTGAGGCAAATTTTTTTTTAGAAAATCTCTATGGGTTTTAAACTTTTAACATTGAGCAATCCCGATCATGAAAACTTATCACTCAAAAGAATACTTGCTTGTTTTCTACAGTTTATTATTATCATTTTAACCCGCCAACCCGCCAAATGCGGGTAGATTTCAGCTCTGGCGGGTTAGACACACACCTCCACTAGCCACTTTGGCTGGTTGGAAATCATTTTTAAATTGTAGTTTTCCTAAAAGCAGGGTTTGAAAATGAGCATGGCCCAATATTCATGCAAATGGGATCTTAGGATTGAGAAGCAGCACGACCAAACGAGAAGATGATCACTCGCGTGCACAGGAGATGTGATGCGCGCGACTGTTAAAAAGTGTGCACGCTCCCGTTTACTTGCGAGAAGCAACTGTGCCTAGAGTAAGCTGAAGCGATCGGTTCCCTTTAAAATAGACTGGACAAAGAGTAATGATCGTGCACCCACAGTCCTGCTGCTTTTAAGAGCTCAAGATAAAAAAAAAAATACACATATTCTTTTGTAAGCAGCAGCGTCACTGCTTTCATTTTAATTATTCTTTGAACAGATTATTAACAGGCCTATATTAACCGTGTGCGTGTGATCATCCTTTCATTATCAAACACAGTATGTTTCACCTGCTTTCTTTTGCTTACAGTTATTTTTGTTAATATGGTTTATATATTTTTTACAAGAACATTGCTTTATTGGGAGATTACTCCCCATTTATGTGTAGTTAACTGCTGATCTGGGACTTTTAGCCAGGACAGATTACTGTGCATATTTTAGATTCAACTAAAATTTTCCTTGTTTTGACACAATAAAAAATTGTGGCTAAGAAATACTTATTTGGTGTGGTCAGAAAATGGCGAGTTAGCTAGTAATGTTGGAAATCTACTAGCCACAGTGGCTGGTGATCAAAAAAGTTAATGTCAAGCCCTGTTTTTAAGTACTGAAGAATACAATTGGGATAATTTCAAATTTAAGTTCAGATATTCTCACAGTGAAGTTCTGTTTAGTTCTTTGTTTGTAATAAAATGTGTTTAAAATATGCAAGCAGTGAATTTATGTTGGTGAACAAATGATCAAGTCATTTGTCTATTAATAGTCAGAATGTTAATCGAGTAATAATGTTTATTAATAATAAACAGTATTGAATATAACAGACAGTATTAATTTTAATTAGATTTACACTTCAGTGTCTACTTTGCAGCAGACCTTGAGTGTTTGATTTTACTCATGTATGTTTGACCTTGCTGGACTGAACTGAGGAAATGAACCAGGAAAGATTTCCTAGTCAAATAAGGCGGAGCCTCAAAACCACACCCACCTATTACATAATCGTCTTAGACCAGTGGTTTGAAAGTCTTTACCAGCTGAAGTGAACCTTTGCTTTACTAAACTGTTTAGATCTCCTGAAATTAACTATAATTTAGTCTGCTTTTATTTCAAATAGTCACATCAGTTTGCGTGAAGTATACCGCTAATGATGTCAATGTCATTTTTTCTTCTCACCTATTCATGGAATAGAGGTTGTCAGTTAATATTTGTTATAGGTTTGAAACAAAATTAAAATCTAGTTGGGGGCATCACGGTGGCACAGTGGGTAGCACGATCGCCTCACAGTAAGAAGGTCACTGGTTTGAGCCGCAGCTGGGACAGTTGGCATTTCTGTGTGGAGTTTGCATGTGTTCACGTGGGTTTCCTCCAGTTTCCCCCACAAGTCCAAAGACATGCACTATAGGTGAATTGGATTAGCTAAATTGTTGGTAGTGTATGTGTGTGAATGAGTGTGTATGGATGTTTACCAGTGATGGGTTGCAGCTGGAAGGGCATCCGCTGCGTAAAACAAATGCTGGATAAGTTGGCAGTTCATTCCGCTGTCGCAACCCCAGATTAATAAAGGGACTAAGCTGAAAATGAATGAATGAATAAAGATCTAGTTGGTAATCTCATGCTTTGATTAACAAGTTGATCCTTAGAAAAAAAAACAGTGAAGTATTAATGGCATTTAATAAAATGAAAGCCAATTAAAGTCTAAAATGTATTTATAATTCTGACTTTGATCACTCTTCAGTATGTTGCAAGACACTTTAGATACCTGCTGTTATTGCTGCTCTTGCTCTATTCAGCACTGAAGCACTGTTCATAAAATGAATTATTCAGTTCTGCTCTACGACAGAGAAGTCAACTGGTAAATCTGGCCTGAAAGTGTCAAATCTCTGCTGTTGCACTGTTAGGTAAGGAACTGAACCAGAGTTCATCAGTCCGCTAGAGGAAATCAATCCACTTTTTTTTTCCTGGGGGTTGTAATTGCTGAGTGCATATTGGATGCCATATTGAACTTCACCCATGTGTCTGTTGCTAAATGTGGAACAGACAAGGCTACAGAATCACAATGTGTCTCTTCAACATCTGGGGCAAACACAATTCAAGACCCATTTTTCTTTTTCTGTTGGCTTTAAAAAACTGGATTATTGTTTGGCATTATTTTATATTGTTTGGATAGACACATTCTTAATGTGAAGATATTTTACATTTGTGACCCTGGACCATAAAACAAAACAAAAACTGAATGAATAAATAAGCTTTCAATTGATGTATGGTTTGTTGTATTAGGACAATATTTGGCAGAGATACAACTATATTTCAAAATTTGGAATCTGAGGGTTCTGAAAATCTAAATATTGATAAAGTTGCCTTTAAAATTGTAGAAATTAAGTTCCTAGCAAGGCACAATACTAATCAAAAATAACATTTTGATATACTTACAGAAGGAATTGTAAAAAAAAAAATCTTTATGGAAGATGATCTTTACTTAATATTCTAATGTTTTTCTAATGATAAATTAACACAATGTATTGTTTTTCCCACAAACATACCCATGCTGCATTTTGAGCTTTCATTGTGTTCTTTAGTATTGGATTTTCAGCATTTTTGCCATCCGTAAAAAAGGATGGCAAAAATGAAAAGCATTTCAAGAAATAAATCTACAAGACTGACAGAGTTTTGGAAGCAGATTACACCTGTATTGGGCACTAACCTCTTGTAATTGCGTCATCCAAGCCTGCTGTTAAAACAGGGCGATACACTGCTGTTCAGTTCTTAAGAGTTTGCTTTACAGCTAGTCTCTGGACAAAAGGAGAAATGAAAGATGATATATCTTGTTTTTAGCAATCGTCCTCCCCTGAGCTCTGTGAGCCTTCCAAATGTTTCTTCTTGATTTATCATTTATGGCTTGCATTGCGCTTATTACTTTTAATTTCCTGCTATCAGTGCACTGTGTTAGTTGAAGACTTACTGTCTCTTGCTGAACTTGGTTCTTGACCTTGGCAGAGTTGAAGTTGATTGCATTGCTGCAGATTTGTGTCTTGGCCTGCATACAAATGTGCATGTCCTGAAGATGGTTCCTCATGAGATTTTCGTGCTTAAATTGGGAAAAACACAGCGCCTGTTCCAAAACCTTGCAAACAAACTTGCCAAGTTTATCTAGTGAATTTAATATTTATTTTGGTATAATTATTAGTTATGCAATAAGTGAATAGACTAGCCTGAAATTTGGGATGCACTTTGGGACATAAAACCCCAAATAATCACATCATTAATCAGATTTATTTAATAATCAATGGTCAAAAACGACCTGCCTAGTTATTTGTCTAGTTATTTTAGAGTTGAGTTAGACATTTTAAACTTCAATAGTGAAATGTCAGTATTAGGCATGCACACAGGGCTGGATTAACCAATGTGCATTATGGGCACAGGCCCAGGGGCCCATGCGCACTTGGGGCCCCTGCGAGGGGGAAAAAAAATGCTGATTTTGGAGTGTCTATTTAGGCTAAGTGCAAATAGCGCACCTCGTTGGAATAAGCTAATTGAATGCTTCTCGCATCGCCGTTTGATCGACAGAGACAACATAACTAAAAAGCGCAGCTGACAGTCAGTGTCAGTTGCGCAGCTCGTAAAGCGCATGGCAACGTGTTTTGAGGCGATCGATCATAAACCTGGTTCGAATCCAGCGTCTGATGAACACGTTCTTCATTTTTCCCCCTTTACATATCAGATTGGAAATACGTTTATTTTCAATAGAAAGGAAATGTTTTTGTTTAAAAATGTAAATAAATTATATAAAATGAGTCACAAGTTATTTAATAAGGATAATAATAATAAATATTCTATAAACAGTTATTTTCCACCTGATGTTAAATGTTAGCGACATCTTAATATAATGAATCTGTATTTACAATGTTAGTCGCCCTGCTTCACCCATTCTCCGACCTCATGGAGAGAGAGACAGAGAGAGAGAGAGAGAGAAAAAGCTCCTGAATAGGAGAGAGACAGGAGAGAACTGGTACAGTGTGTGTGATTTCGGATACTTTCAGCTTTATAATCAAGTGCTTTTTGCCTACTCTTCTTCATCACGAGGGAGACAGTAGGAATCATTAGTCAGTGTGTGTATTATGGAAGACTCAGATTCTGGATTGGAGAGGTGTTATATCCAAATCATATGCATTATAAGTTTGTAGAAGTTATACATTAAAAATACCCTTAAATATAAATCTGTAGCACTGCTTCAGTGAACTTGAACAAGTATATTAAAAAACATAAATTTTCACTAGTTATATTACTTTTTTTTTTATCAAAGTATGCTTTAAATGCTTTAAAAATCAGCTAAATCTTTGTTGACTATAAATATATGTACTATGTTATTTATTTAAATGTGGGCAAAAGATTATAGATTAACTTTATTAAAAAAATATTATATTAATCTTATTTTTTAAGTCAACTATAGGGGTGCGGCCTTGTAGGGGGCACTACAAGACATTGTGCCCAGGGGCCTCTGAATTCTTAATCCGGGCCTGCATGCACAATATATCGTTTCAGCATTAATATCACAATATGAGCATCTACAATAGTCACATCAAAAGATATGCAATGTCGAGTCTGAGTTATAGTTGACAAGGAGCTACAGAACACGTGATTTGTAGAGTCACTACTAAGTTTAACCATAATAGAGTGAAAGTTTATTATTACCATGTGTTTTTAAGGCCTGTGACTGAGCATTTTTGCACTGTTCTTACTCTATCTGAATAATGTTAGACTCCCTAGAAAACTGGCCAACAGAGTGATTCATCTTGTGAAACTATTCGTATCGCAATATTTATCACAGAAAAGTATCACAATATCAGATTTTTAAAAAATCCCTAGTGGATCTGGTCAATGATTTTGCCCATACAAATATGTGTTGGCTAAAAATAGTGGTGGAGGAGATTCTCCCCTAAAAAATGTGTTTTGAGTGTCCAGAAAAGCACTATATAAGAAATTATTATTATTAATATTATTATTATTATACTGAAAATTCTGATCGATCATAAATAAATATACTAACTTTTCACAAAGCTTAAAGCAGTGCATTTTTAACAACTATTCAAAGGGGATGTAATCAATAATGCTGTACACTAGGCCTGCACAATTAAACATGCTTTGAAACCGAACTCACGATTGGTTAATTCACCCCAAACAAATGAAAATTTTATGAATTACTTAACCTTTCCAATCCCATGAGACATTTGTTTATTCTTTTATCTTTGATACACAAATTAAGATATTTTAGATGAAATCAGAAAGCTCTCTCATCCACCATAGACAACAACGGTCCCAAGATGGTAAACAAAAAAACAACTATAAACATTGTCAAAAAATTGAGGTTCAACTGTAATAATGGTTATTTCTCGATTCCAAGAACGCTGAGAACGGACTCGTGTTCTTGTGAAGAACGTTCTTACCAGATCACCTTGGGAGAACGAACTTGTGAGACTGCGAGAACGCCGAATGCGTCCTCTGAGAAATAAGATGCTGCAATTTTCCAGATGGTCAAATGACCTTCACGTATTTTTTACAGAAAATTATATAAACATTACAGCATTCATACAATGAGTATATATTGAACGAATATATTGAACGGTTGATGTGACATTACGCGAGAACACAAGGATGCAAGATCACTGAAGAACGCATATTGAGAAACAGCCAATGTAAAGCTCCAAGAACAATTTTGTAAACCAAAAAACTGTAAAAACAACTTTGTTCACCAATGTTTTCTTTCTTGTCGAACCACATAAGTCAAGAACGAGAAAAAATTAGTGTGCCAAAAAATAATTATGATGTCTTCCGCATAAGATTATGGTGTGGGTTTACTACAGGCAATACGACGCTTTGTGTGTTGCACTGCTGACTCTAAGTGAACTTTTATAAAGAAATTTCGAGAGGATCACGTGCTTATGGTTGACCACGGCTGGTCTCGCATCATCATCATCTGCCATCCTTACCTTAGTCGTCCTTTTTTTTTTTTGACGAAACACCACTTCCAGTCCTTTCTACTCCAATAGCAGGGAAGTTCTTGAGGCCTACCTGAGCTTAAACTCCTCTCTCTCCCTCCTATCTAAATGGAGGGAGCCCCGGGCTCGTGGATCTTCTCAGCTTAGGGCTCTCTCCCGGGACAGCATGCCAAATACGCTTTACTTAATCAAGCATCAGCTAAGTGTGAACTCTTGTATGGCAATATGTTGTATTGCCGGTAGTAAATCCACACCCTGATCTGTCAAAGAAGAGAAGACATTGGGCACCATAAATGCGTTGTCCATCTTATGGAAAAGTCTTGCTTTAAGATGCCTTACTTGTTCTGGAATGGCGCTTGAATTGTTGACTGCATGGATATTAACTTCATATATTGCATTTCTTCTATGTTCTCAAAGTTCAAGACAGTTCAACGCAAGTGTTAATCTTTTTACCTAGTTGTATGAAAGCTTTATGCGTTATATCTTTCTTTGATGATCTCAGTTCTCCGCTTGACCAATCACCCACTCACAGCGTCAGCGTGAAATGAAATCATCCTGAGGAAGATGGCAGTAAGCTCTTTGAGTTGAACTCTAAGTGATGTTTGCATTTAAGATGCCTGAGCTGTCGGAGGACGTGCAGTCATGCCAGCATAAGCATAAATCTGTTGTTAATGCTTGGCTCGCAAAATGGGTTTTAGCTAAAAAATTCAACAGCTGTACTTTACGCTCAATGAAAGACTGCCATTTTTAGCTCTGATTGAGTTATCGGAGCATTCACAAACTCTAGAAAGAGTGTTAAAATATGTTTTGCTGTTTTAGCTTTGTAGGCAGACACTAATCTAAGGAGCTATTTGTAGGTTGGCTGCATTTAGAAGTGTAAGCAATGTGACGCTCTTAAAATGCTGCTTGTTTGTTTGGTTGTTTGATCACCTTAAGAAGAACAGTACATTTCAACATTGGCTCAACCTATGGGAGACTTTGGTGTGGAGCAGTCATAATTGCACAACTAATAATCAGATGTGGGGAGTGTTTTCACTTTTTTGACATTGATTCTAGTTTGTCGCTAGTTTTTAAATATGATTCAATTGGGCATTAACTATTGATGTTTTTTCACCAAATTTATTGTGCTGTAATCATGCTTTCTGACTTTTCTGACTTCTATAATTCTATTTTCTCTGTATCTCTCATCATGGCATAGTCTGTCAACTTTTTTTAATCTGTTTTAACTTTTTTCTGTAGAATCTACAGTAATGTACTGCCTGCAGTTCACCTGTAACTTACTGTAAATCAATTACAGCAAAAATACCGTATTTACATTAACTGCACCATTTATCTGGCTGTATATTTATTTACACTATCGTATATAATTACTGTAAAATATACAGTGATTTTTACAATGCAACTTTCAAATACAGTAACATACAGCTTAACTGTTCTACACCTAAATTAAGTTATTACGGTTAAATACTGTGTAATTTACAAAAAAAATCATAAAAATCATAAAAAACATAAAAAAAACATAAAAGTGTAGTTTAATCATTACGAAAATGCCTCAGTTCGGCATAAACTGTAGATGTTTTTCACCAAATTTAACGTGCTGTATTCGTGCTTTCTGACTCATTTTATAATTCTATTTCCTCTCTATCTCTCTTGTCATGACATAATCTATCAAGCTTTTTTAGTGATCTTGTACAAGGAAAGCCTGAAGAATGGATTGACTGCATAGCAGCCCTATACATCTCAGCCAGATTTTCAGCTTAGTCCCGGATTATCAGCAACACTGAGCTTTTTCAGTAAATAATACTCAAGTAATCGCTGCTTGGACAGGTGGTAGGATATGAGAGAACAGCACAATATTTTCTTCTCTTGTTTTTTGCTGGTTTGGAATCCCATAAAACACATTTTTTTGGATTCCTGTAATTTAATGCAGCTTTGAAAAATGATAATCCATTATATTTCATATCTTATTTCACCAACCCCTTATTGTTTACCCTCATTGTTCATTAAAATTACTTTAGCAACACGATACCAATGTTTTAACCCCAATTTCTAATAACCATAAATTAAAACAATTGCTATTCTGAACAATTGTCATTTTCTAAAAGATAAAAGTGCATAATATTGATTTTTTTTTTTTTAAATCAAGTAATTCTATCATACATTAACATTTTACAGATTTATTAAACACTTTTTTTTTTGCAGTAGTGATGGTGGACTGACTGTAAAGTATATTATATTTTCATTTATATATCCCTTATGCGAAGCTGTTTTGCATAACCAGCTCTCCTAATGATTTGCATCTTAATCAGATTGTCTTTCATACCATGACAATAAAAAACAAAATGCCTGGGCGGATGTTTTAAATCCCCAGTGGTTTATACATAACAACTCCCATATTCCCACTAAGGCTAAAGGTTGCAGTTTTGTTTTTATATCCCAGTGCATTTTATAAACCTGAATGCACACAAACTCATGGGGACTTATGTGACCATGGGGACCTAAATTGAGGTCTCTATGGGTAAACAAGCTTATAAATCATACAAAATGAAGTATTCTGAACATATAGAATAGATAGGATATACATACACATGGGATGGAATATACAGTCTGGACAGTATAAAAATCATTACGCCTATTGGAAGTCCCCATGAGGATAGCAAACCAGACACTTGTGTGTATGTGTGTGTGTGTGAGTGTGAAGATGTGAGCAGTGGGATGTTTGAAAGCTGGCCTCCAGATGCTTTTGATTTTTCGTTTTGTCAACTTTTCACAGCTCTAAGCCATGACTAATATTTGGTTCTGCATGGACGATGCACCTTAGGTCGGTTTGATTAATGAGCATGTTAAAGCACTCTGTAGGGAAACTGAGAATCTGTCCATTTTAGATCATGATGGAGGATGGATTATTGCACTGGAGGTGGTAGAGCAGAAATGAGACAAAGTCCCTGATTACACCTGGTATTAAGAGAAATAAGGATTTTCATCAGACTGATTAAAAAAGGAAGACTCCATATCAGTGTGCACATTATACATTGACTAGGGGTGTATGAGAAAAGAGAAATAAGCGCTGGGGGGTAAATATTTTTACATATGCATGCTTGAGTAAGCCAAATTCATATATTTAATTCAATTACATTTACTAATCAAATTTAAGAAGGATAGTGAGTGCATTCTGACCTACAGTAACATCTGATTGACTATTTCAGCAGATATGTGATTCTCAAAGATTACTTTTTTTATGTATAACAAATGGTGAAAGTTTGCATTCCTGAATCAATAAATGATTGGGCATTAAAGACTGCACTTATTATTTCACTGTTTAACTTCCTTGTGCAAGTGTATTGTAGGTGTCTGTTAAAGTACAAGCTGTGCATCTAATTGTCTTTTGCTTTTAGGCTATATGTAGACACAAACACCTGTTTTACAATAAATATTTCTTTTGAACCCACTGTAAAAACATCTGTGAATTAGCAGTTTTCTGTATTTTGTTATTCATCTTTTTATTTTTCCACATTTATTCATGCTTTTGAAGGGCATTATGTGTCCTTGATCTTACTTCCAACTACTTTTAACCTTGAAACATTTGAAAAAAGTGACTTTAAGTAACATTTTTGATAGGTTAAATTGATATATTGTCTGGGCTGTTGTATATTATGGTACAAAAGCCTTGTAATAAACTGCCAGTACATTTTCTGCTATATTACAGACTAATTTCTCTCTGTATACGTTCTTATACATTGTATTATTTCAAACTACTACAATGTCAGGGGCGGCATGGTGGCTCAGTGGTTAGCACTGTTGCCTCCCAGCCAGAAGATTGCTGGTTCAAGTCCCCGTACTGGAAAAAGGGCGTCTGCTGTGTTAAACATATGCTAGAATAGTTGGTGGTTCATTCCACTGTGGCAACCCCTGCTAAATAAGAGACGAAGGAAGGAAAATGAATGAATGAATGAATAAAATGTCATTAAAAGTCACTTTGTTAAGCTGTAGAGTTAAATTTTCAACATCAAAAATAGAGATCAGGATCCAATAATGCCATTGAAAACCGTAAATAAATGGAAAACTATATGGGAAAATTAATTAACTGATTGCTTTTTCATTTTTTTATTTTATGTGCACTCATGGTGTCTATCACGGCATATTTACGCATAGACTGCTCGGCGTGATTATGCATTCAGAATAGCATGAACCATTATACCAGTGGTCAAATCTATATTATTTCATATTTTAATTATTAATATTATTATTTAAAATACAGATAAGATCAAACTATTTTTCACATTTTAAAGGGCAAATCCCATACACACATCTTGTTTTGACGTCCTTCAATGAGGATTAAGCCTGAAGTATAGGGGGATCAAACTCTCATTAGCCCTGTATTCACACCCTGCATGCTCTAAATACAGGCGTAAATTGTTGTGGGCTTGTCTACTTTAAAAAAACTTCCTGAGTTGGTCCAAAAATGCCTTGAAATGCCTTTGTAATTTAAAAGCTTATGTGGTCAAATATATCCAAACAGCCTCAAAAGACAACTTTTTATTTTATTTCATTCATTTTATTTCCTAATGTGACTTGGCATTTATGCAATGTGTTGTGAAAATGCACATCAAAGCAAGGTATTTATACTTGGATACTGAGCTGTACCAGAACACATGGATTATAATTTGAATTTCATTCATTTCCTTTCCTAATTGATTCTAAATTGCATAACAAGGGTCTGTTAATTCAGTAGTATTCATGCCAACAAGAGTAAAGTAGAGTGTAAGAAAAAAAGAGGGAAGGGTCTCAAGGAAATCTGAACTGTATGACCATAGCATTAAGTTTTTAGTTATTTTATGTGACTTTAACTCTGCACATCACCCTGAATAACATCTACATTGTAGTTCATGAAGTTAAAATTGGAATTAATGGGACCCTCTAAAGATCAAACATATCATCTTCGCTTATTCAATGTGAATTTAATGATATATTCGTGGTGTTGTTAATTCAGGGGCATGCTGAAGACATAACAAGCTATATACAGTGCTTCATAAAGTTCAAAGTGGAATTAATGGGACCTTGGCCAGGCTAATTATAGGCTTTTTAACTTTATCGCACATAACCAAGATAAAGAGGCTGACTGCTGTCAGCTGGAGATTTATAGCGGTGCACTAATAGTGTCAGGCTATTATTCAAGGTCAGTCTGTAGCTCTGCTCTTCATGATGGAGACCTGACTAATACAGACAGCCTCCACAGTCTTCTTATGTCTCGAGGGGCCTTGAACATTGGTAATGATCTTCAGTGCTTCGTGTGGTTCAGCAAATGGAGGAGAAAGTGTCATTTCTTTTTTCCCCAGCCAAGAGTTTTAAGGACTGTAGAAGAAGGAAAGTATACTTGTCTAGAGAGACAGTTGTTGAGTGGTTTATATGAGGCAAGATAAAAAGATGTAGAAATAATGTTGCGTGAGAAGCTTTCAGATTTATGTTTTATTTTTTCAGCCAAAAAATGCTTTTGAACACAGTAAATGGACTGCCTGTTCACTGAAAACTGGCATATTATGAACTGTTTATATAAGCAGGTATCTGTAGCCTGTACTCCTAATTAAAGGTTGAATTGATTGATTGAATTCACAAGTCAAGTTGTAGATATACAAATTGTAAGCAAAGCAATGCTTGCTTTATTATGTTCTTTATTTTACTGCCTCAGGTTTCTGTTAAAATATTAACAACAATAAATATGTTCTGGTGAGATCAGACCATCCTTCTGTCGGTGCGGTCTACAGTAAACATTATTTTTGTACACTGACTTGTGCATTGACTGGGCCCTTAAAGTCTATATATGTCTCTGTCTGTTGTCCCTGGATAACAATACTTGTCTTCTGTTGTACAGATATATTTTGTCAATAGCCAAAAATACATTATATGGGTCAAAATTTTCAGTTTTTTAAAGGTGCAGTAGGTGATCTGCCAGAAGCTTGCATTAGCATAATAGCTTAGAAATTTTACGACCCTCCCCTGCTGTCCAAAGCCACGCCTCCTTAAGTCATAAACACGCAAACAGGCACTGATTAGATATAGTGCGTCACTATACACCAGATCATGTCATTCACCAGTTAAAAAACTCTATGGAGAAATGCACTTTACCAAGCATAGTTGTTGACAGGCCAGCGGGTGCAGAAATTATATTTCCCCAAAACTGTGTTACAGGCTGTCACTGTTCAAAAATGAACAAATGTGTGAATATAAATCAAACTTCACCTCAGCGAAGCTGGTTAGGCAGAATAGCACATTTACTGATGTTTTGTTATTGCACTAAATATAAATTAGATCAGAAAAAAAGGAGTGCTAACTTTTTACATTACTCTTATGTTTAAGTTACCAACACAACGAGTGACTTTTCAATTGTGCTCGCTGATCCTCGTACATCACTTGTTTTCAGCTCCTTTTTCACTTGAACAACTAAACGAATGCTCAGGTCTATTTACCTGACTATATTAGCGATGCTGTAAAAGGTACTCCATGAACTTGAAAATAGCCAATTTTTTGCTGCACGTTTTCAGTGGCTGAACAACACCTCCTTGCATATAAACCCATTCATAAACAAGAACACAATCTACATAAGATTTGCTGGGCTAAAATATTTTTAAAACATACCTAAATGTTTTTAAAAAATACCTTATGTCTAAATGAAATACTTCTGCCATGGTGTCACCCTTCAGATTGTTGTTTTGAACTGCCTAACGTCATATTGCCCTTCAGCGTGCAAAAGTAATTCTGATATGGATTCAGGGTTTAGAAAAGTTTTGATTCTGCATTTTTGGCAGAAATCCTTTCAAAAACAATTTTTTTTTCATGCATTCAAGGCCACGTTGGTCTTTCAGAAAGAAGTTAAGGTTGATGCAGAGTTTGCCTGATGACGTCTCTCAGTCAGCGCAGCGGTCGATCAGTGCTTCGTGTGTGCGCACGAGAGACGTATCTGTTTGCTTAAAGATGCTGTGCAGAAATTCTAAATTAAATTTGTTGACAGACAGTTTGAGATACCTGTCGTAACTGAGTTATTTGTCAGTCTGACAACATTAAATATGTTATATATCATATCTAGAATATAAAAATACATATAAATACATTTTTAGTTTAATAATTACTATTGGAATGTAAAGAGACTTTTAACCAGCACAACAAAAAATGTTTCTGAAGACAATCACCTACTGCACCTTTTAAGTCACAATCATACGAATATTAAGCGAAGAAAATTCCATTAAGGTCTTCTACAGTATATATCAAAACTCAATTTTATTTACTGGTAAAGTGCATTGCTAAGCGCTTAATTTGGATGAATTTAAAGGCAATTTTTTCAGTATTTAGTTTTTTTTTTACCTTCAGAATCCATATTCATTATCCAAATCTTGTTTGCAAATATGGATGCCAAATAAAAACAATAATAAACAATGCCAAATATTGTTCTATCCTAACACATGATGAATACTGACGTGCTAAACATTGTACAACCATGCAGGTACCTTTAGCATTACAAAATATAATTTTACTTTGGGCAAAAATAGGTGTTGACCACTGATTAAATTGACAAAATTCTACATACTGATGAGAGAAAACTAAGACATTCACAGATTGCGATGAATGATGAGGTTCTTTTTTCTTGCAAAATAGATTTGAGGATTCAAATCAAATTTAGCTGCTCTATTTTAGAGGATTAGTGAAGGTGGGACATTTTTGACATTTAGAACAAACAGAACATACCGAATTATAAGATCATATAAACCATAGGTCTCAAACTCGATTCCTGGAGGGCCACAGTTTTGCTTCAACCCTAATCAAACACTGCTGATTCAACTAATCAAGGTGTTCAAGACTGCTAGAGACTATTAAGCAGGTGTGAGCTGGAGGTGGTTGGAGGTAAACTTAAAAAAATAATGGGTTTGAAACCAGCTCTGGACTTTTTTTTTACTGATCTTTTATTGATCTAAAAGCCAATTAGGCATGGGCCAGTATAAGTTTCTGACAGTATGATAACCTTATATAAAAATATCACTGTTTCACGGTATCACTGTATCATGGTATTGTAATTACTGCTTTAAGTTATTTTTAAATGTCTGGGTAAAAAATACAACCATTGAAACGTTGAACACAGTATATTTTATTTTAGGAACCCTTCATAATATTTTGAAACCCTAAACATGACAGGCTAATTAGTTAAAATAAATCATTGACTTCTGTACTCCTCATTGGTTTCTAAAACAAGGATTTCTTTACAACACAAAAATACATAAAAACCCCTTACATATACCATAGGAAAAGTATAACAAAATTTTTGCGGTTTTAAAACCTTGACTTTTCCAAACCACGGTAAACCTTGAAACCGGTTATCATCCCATGCCTAGAGGCAATCACACAGCAGAAACATGCAGCAATGGGAGTCTAAATATGTGTTGATATTAGAGATGTACCAACTTTTTGGCCACAGAAAATTTATCAGCCAAAAATATGTTATATTTACTGGACCCTCTAATTTTTGTGGCTTCAGTGATTTGTTGAGATACTCTTTTAAATCTGAAAGCTTTAAGAATTCATATTGAAATATATCGTTATCATTTAATATGGAAAATAATTATTGAGTTTGCATTTTGCCATATCGCCTAGCCCTAGGTTAGGTTGAAGACACCATCAAAAATTGTTTCCCAAATCCATCATTCCAACGAACATTTGCAAACTGCATTGCAAACCTCCTAGAGCTGTAGTTGGATGAATAGTTCCTGGTTGTGTTCTATTCCCAGTTATCCCCCCATGCTCTATTTATTTAGAACATTCTAACATTTAAACTTTGATAAAAAAAATTAAAGTCATCACTCTTAGGTGTAATTTGCTTTCAAAGTATCTTTACAGTTCAGATTTAGCGATCTTCATATTGACACATGCGTTTCCTTCATAATGCACTTTGAAAACATTCATGCCATTTTGAACACAGCTGTGGTTCATGATGAAAGCTATAGGTGACCTATTATTTAAAAGCGGAATTTACATTACGTCTCCAAAGCTTGTGAAAACACACACACACACACACACACACACGTACTGTATGTATGTATGTATGTATGTATGTATGTATGTATGTATGTATGTATGTATGTATGTATGTATGTATGTA
>CAIGQZ010000427.1:19257123-19270267 GCA_903798205.1 Danio tinwini
ATGTATTAATTCATTCCAGGATTCATCTGTTCATTGATTAATGAAGGAATGTGTGAATAGAAATATTCAGAATTCATTCATTTGTTTATTCATTCATTTATTCTTTAATTCATTCATGCATCATTCATACATGCTTTCATTTACAAATTTATTTTTGATTTGATTCATTCCTTAGTTCATTCATGCATTTTTTTATGTTCTCATTCATTCATTCATTCATTGATGCATTCATTTATTCATGCATGCATGAATTCATTCCAGGATTCATCTGTTCATTGATTAGTAGGTGAGTAAATGAATGAATGAATAAAAAATTAATAAATGAATGACTCTATGATAACATATCCTGAATTCATTCATTCATTCATTCATTCATTTATTTATTTATTCCTCATTTTCTAATTCGTTCATTCATTCTATAATTCCTTCTCTAATTCATTCAAGCATTCCTTCATTCATGCATGCATGCACACATGCATTCATTTATTTATGCATTTATTCATGCACTCATTCCTGTATTTGTTTATTGATTAATTAATTTATGCATTCATTCAGTCATTCATTCATATGTTAATTAATTTATTCACATATTAGTAAATTAATTTGTCCATTGATGCATTGAAGGCAAATCTAATAACTCTGCTAATCTAATACCTTTTCAAATGTACCCCCTCAAATGTTTCCCCTTATAAATACCTTCTTTAATCGAGGGTTTGCTACTCAAAACAGTATAAAAATTATTTTGCAGAATTACTTGCAGAATCATCATATTCATGTTCCTGTTTTAGGAAAACATGCAGAAATATGCTTCGTAAAGATGTGCCTTAAATGGTGCTTTGTATGCTTTTGGTCAACTTGTGAATCTTATTTAATTTATGAGTGACCCTTAATTTAAAAATAAACTTTGCTAAATTATTCAATCTATAAGTGTGAGCGGTGTTTAACAGATTATTGAATGTTTTATCTATTAATGAACTCAATGAACAGCTGGAGCTTTATTGCATGTCTTCACTGAAGCATTATTGCAGAAGCATGTTCATAATGTTGAAGGAGGGAACATGTGAGCTTCATTAGACATCTGAGGTTTGCCTCTCCCACGGCTTGTGTATTAATACATTTCTGCAGCCGAATATTTTGTATATATAGCATCTTAGCAACAGCAAGCCGTTCTGCCACATCTCTCAGAGGAACCTGCAGTCGTTTGTTTCTCATGCAGGCACCTTTCTCCTCGTTTCTCCTTCCCGTATCTGTTCTTCCGTTCTCTTTATAGTTGTACTTCTGCAGTTCATCTTCCACCCACTCTCTCAAGACTCACCATCTCTTTGTCTTGTTTTCGCCCTCTTTTGCAGTCTCTCTTTCTCCTGCTCTCTCTCAGCTCATTTTTTATTCATTTTCAGAATGGTTTCTGAAAGGAAGAACTTCAGTGCTTCTTGCTGCCGCTCGGCGAAAAGGACATTTGCACAACATACCCACTCTCAGTCTCTCACAGACGTCTTTTTGTATGAGTGTACACAGGCTGCATGTAGACTTTCAGCTCAGATTGTGTTGATTGTAAGTCGGCCTCTTCACCGCCAGCATTAAGGGGATAATTCAGATCATCATGGTTTGACCCTTTTGTGTTTTCATCCATGTATGACTGCCTAAAGACTGCCCTTGTCTCTGTTCATTTCTTTACAATGTTCCATTAAGCTTTATTAAAAAATCTTTTATTTTATTTTGAAGGTCTACGACAGTAGTGCTGCATCAATCCTTGCACTTTAATTTTCACTTAAAGGTGCAGTATGTAAGTTTGACACCCAGTGGTGGAAGTAGGCATTGCACCCCTGGTTCAAAACACACACAAGAGCAGGTTGCCAGATAGATGACACCAACAAAGGCTGATTAAAACCGTGTTCTAAATAAAAGCAAAGGCATGCGATAGAAGGAATATTTTCCATATTAATACAAGTTTTTGTCCTAACCAATACCTGAAATGTATATTTTAAAAACTGCTTCAACTTCTTGCAACGGAATAACAGAATAAACTGGCAATGTTTACCTCAGGTACACCTCATGTCCTTTATTCAATGTTAAATGCTAATAATGTGAGTTTGAATGCCATTTTAATAGGCATTTATTGCCATACTACTGAAAACAACAGCAGATAGTTCACCTCAAATCTTGAAAATAAAATAAACCGTTTGAAATTGAACTTTAGAACTGTAAAATAATGCAAACCCACACATATCAGTGATTCAGTATGTACATGTAACAATGTTAAAGGTTATAAACCTTACCATTTCGTTGAAGTGCAGTAAGTGCACTATTCTGTGCTTCTGAATGGATTTACTGTATTTAAATTTCTGTTGTGTTTTGTCTGGTGCAAACAGACAAATTTCTTATCACTGCAAATCTTGTCACACAGCGTGTTGTTAGGACACGGGGTTACAATGTAACCTGCTCACCTAATGTTTACGTTTGTAATAGTTATATTATTTGCTAAATAATAATCTCATATGGAATTGAATCTGCATTTCATTTTGGGTCTACTACTGTCCACCGGAGGTTGCATTTCAGCCACAAACAGATGCTTTGAGAGCCCTCCTGACTGAATAAATCAAATACGCTGTTTTCCTTAAAGGCAACCCAGGGTGCTGAAATATCATTGGCTAAACTGGCATTGGGTGGGTTAAATTACCAAAACAAAGGCAGACATCACAGAAAGCACATTTTCAAAGCAGAATATTTGACTTCAGCAATGTTTTTCAGATAAACAAGAACGTTCACTTAGCATGTTTCTTAAATATCATGCTAACATATGATGGTATTTTTATGCTTTTAAAAGAGACAAAACTCCTAGCACCTTTAAAGGGACAGTTCACCCATAAATGAACATTCTGTCACCTGCCTTGTTTCAAACCTTTTTTTTCTTCTGTTAAACACAAATAAGATAGTTTTAAAGAAAGCTGAAAATCTGCAACCATTGATTCCTATAGTATTTGTTTTTATATTATAAAAAAGTCAATGATTACAGGTTGTCAGCTTTCTTCAAAATATATTTGGTGTTCAACAGAAGAAAGAAACTTTTTGGATGAACTATACATTTAACATATTTCAGCAGCACCTCTTTAAGTGAGTATATACACATATAACCTATACATTTTTACTGCAGATTTCTTACTGCATTTAGGCGCAATTTAATTATAATAGATTTTAATGATTCATTTATCATGACAACCAACATGATACACAGCTTATGTTTTGGGAAATAAAAAAATCCAGGTTGTTGGCTCGCATGTAAACTGGGAAAACAGATTATAAGAGGATTTTTGACAGAATGAAAACATTTTCATGAACCACTTATACATAATTATACATAAAACCAAACATGTTACATAAACCAATGTCCAACATTCATCATTCATAAATATTTTGCTTATTCGTGTGTAAGGGAGTTTGTGCGTACTGTATGTTTCTGTGTGTCCATGTGACTGAATTGATAAAATTTTGAGTAATATGAGAAGAAAAAATAAAGAAAGAAATGAATGAATTAAACAGAAAGTGAAAAAGAAAAGTGGGGATTAACTATTAACAGCGATCTTTAAATTATTAGTGATGATATTGAGAATGGTAATAACATAAAGGAAGAACAAGCAAGGGACAAAGCAAAAATATTGAAGAAGTAATAATAATACTCAGTAGTGTGAAAAAGTGTTTGCCCCCTTATTAATTTCTTATGTTATTGCATGTTTGTCAAACTTTAATGCTTCAGATCATCAATCAACAAATATTATTAGTTAAAGATAACACAAGTAAAAGGGGTTTGGCACCTTTAGCAGCAACGACTGCAATCAAGCATGTTTGGTAACTTGCAATGTGTCTATTAAAGTCTGTCATATATTTAGGGATGACTCTGGTTGTTTTGTATTGTATTGCTCAGTGTCGATGATTTGTTTAAGATCTCTGTCAAAAACCCTTCTTTCTGAGACTCTCCCAGCTCTGATTGGTTATTGACCCAATTTAATGGGATTTGTCCTCTGCTTATAGCACATGTTAAAAATTAATTGCCCATTATCATGTCTGAATTTCAGCTCTTGAGGACTCAGCATTTATAATGCTGTGATAACAATGGTGTCAGGTTTACTATTTTTATTATTCCTTATCTTTTAAACTTTGGCAACCGCAGCTGCCTTCTTTGTAGTTTTTTTATAATAGATATTTTTTAGTGTCTCCCATGAATCTTTACTTCAGGTAAAGGCATATATCTATTTGTAGTCATATCTAAACAGAAGTGTTCAAATGTGCTCCAGTACTAAAAGGCTAAAAACGCTGCTCATTCAGTGTTTTGAACGATTCATTCATGAACCAAATCAATTGCTTCATTCAAAGCATGGGACTTAAAAGAAAAGATTGTTCATTTATTGGAGATTGCTACTTCTCTCAGTTCAAGGAGTACTATAGAGATTTTTCAGTGACACAAAACTATTACGACTCTACCACTTTAATGATACCTTGATGGTGGTTTTGTGTTTGCTAAGGCTTGACAGCATGTGAAATACAGTTCTGCAATCTTTTCAGAATTTCTCTTTTTGTGCCCCGTGAAAGAATCATTCATTCAGGTTGGGAGTGATGTAAATTTGTGTAAATGATGTAGATGAATTGTTTCTGAATGAATTGTGTCTCTAAGCTCTGAGAGGATTGGAAAGAGACGCTGCTCTCCTGACACACATCAAAAGCCAGACTTCTGTCCTACTGCTCTAATGAGACTAACCCAATCTAACCAGAGATTGAGCTGAAACTGAGAGTATTAGACGTCTGTAGGCATTTAGCAAGCCAGAACCAGGTGCTATTCACACAGAACACAGTCTAAATCTAGCTTGTTGTGTTTTGCATTTTTAAGTGAGCCTTTATTTTGATTTCATTTTTAAATTTGCTGTACACTTTAGTTTAGTTTTATGGAAGGTAATTCCTGTCAATTTTAAATAAATCAAATAAACATTGGAAATTTAAATGAAAACCAGTTTAACACTTTCATTATAAAACACTGTTTGCAAAATGTCTACCAAAATTGAATATGAAATGAGATTTGATTTTAATTTTCACTGACAGCACATCGTCTCTGACAAATTCATAAATAAAATAGTTGCAGATTTAACATTTCATTTTTACTGCATTTCCACATCAAGACTGCCAATATTCCAATAAAAAGCCAAACTGAAAAATAAAACGCAAACACAATTTTTACAAAGCTTGTTATTAATGTTCACGCTATAGTAGTAACAATTCAAATTAAAATGTACATTTAAATTTTTAGTAAATCAATGTCTGGCCTCTAACCATTTACTGGAATCTTCTAGAAAAACTTTTTTTTGTTTGTTTTTGCGTTACTGTGCGTTTTGGTTCTGTCAATGTAATTTGCAGATGATCCCTAAAATTGCGTGAGTGAATGTCTGGCAAACAATTACCTTCCATATATGCCAAAACCGACCTCCGTAGACTACAGCGAATAGTCTGGACTGCTGAACGAATCACTGACACTACCCGTCCTACACTTCAAGAACTGTACTCTTCCAGAGTAAAAGGGCTCGTAAAATCACTCTGGACGCCTCACACCCAGCACACTACCTGTTCGAACTGTTACCGTCTGGTCGGCGCTACAGAGCACCAAGCACAAAAACAGATAGACACAGGAAAAGTTTCTTTCCTCAGGCCATCTACCTCATGAACAGTTAAATATTCCCCTACTGTGCAATAAATGTGCAATACTTTCTCATACGCACTTGTACACAGCACCTTATAACCTGTATATTTACAGCATATCTGTACATACAACTCGACATCCAGATCTTTTTGACTTACTGCATCTTTGTTTAATGTTTATTGCCTTTTCTTTCTTGTATTTAATTTTGTGTTGTCACTCGTCACTTTATGTACACTGGAAGCTTCTGTTGCCAAAACAAATTCCTTGTGTGTATGAAGCACACTTGGCAATAAAACTGATTCTGATTCTGATATAGTTTTAGTATGTCTCATTAATGATTTGTTAGGTTTATGTCCTTTTTATTTTGTGAAAGCATTTCTATTTAGTTTTTATATATTTGAATTCTATTTATTAGTAGATAAGCAGAGTTCACTGAACATGTCTAGTGTTAACCTAAGCGAAGTTTAGTGTTTTCATAGCTTACAGTAACACTTGTGCAAACCTCTAAGTAATAAAATAAAAAGGTTTGTTTGAACAGACACTAAATCCAAAACCACACAAATGCAAAGAATAAAAGTATAAATGATACAAAATTCAAGCAGTCTTCTTTATATTCAAGCCCATACATAAACTTGTACAGTTTACATTCTTTACAAAAGATAGAACACATTTTATGTTAATATAAAAAAGATGTATATAATCCTGCACCTGACTGATGTGTTTGTCTGTAAAAGCACATCCACAGGTGTTTCTCTAAACAGCTGCAGATCAGATTTTCTTCCACAGAATGAGTTCTTATGAATCAACACAGGCTCATTGGGAAAATGTGCTCAGAGTTCCATTTTTGAGAACTGACAAATATGTGGTTGCGGGTACATATGGCTGTATGTGTAAAACAAAAGCTACAGGGTAGAGGACAGTTTCGTAATTTGTTAGTTCTATGATGGCTTTTCTATTGTAGTTTGCTTTTGAAACCACTATTGTTTGGGTTTAGGAAAAGGGACGGGTGGATATCAAGCTGATATATTATGTCGACCGGCTTCTATCACAGACGCGTGTGAGGACATTAATATTTTCAGTAATGTTCACATTAGCCCCTGGTGGATTTACAAGAAATGCCACATATGAAAAAACATGCCATTTGAGATTGTCAAAAATGTACATGGCGCCCTCTAGTGGATTTGTGAAAACAAAAACTGAAAGATTTCGGTTCTCAGAAATGTAGTCCTGGGCACAATGATCCTGGATTGTTATGAATTCTGAAAAGCATTATTATTACCATTACTATTTTGGCTTATTATATTATTTCAGTTAGTTTTTCAGTGACTGTTGTTAGTTTAGTTTTTCATTTATTGTTAACTTTTTTAATCTCTTTTCAGTGGCTGGAGAAATAATGTAGGTGGGAGGTGAGAGAATATAAATAATGATTAATATATCAGTATTTTTGTCTGAAATGTTGAGATTCACAGTCTATCGTTTTAGCAAATGGTTTACAATGGTTTCCTAAAACTGAATGCCATCTTGCATATTATGTAAGACTTGGCTAGCTGTCTATATCAGGGTCGAGTGTGGTTTCCTCTTAACCTGTTGACTAATAGGCTTAAATGTAGGAGCAAAAGCCAGACAGGATTATAGTGTCTCACAGTCCGTTTACTGTAAACTCTTGATGTCACATTTGACTTCTTCACGTGATTCTGTTATGAAGCATATATAATTTTATATATGCCTATATAGATTAAATAATTCAAGCAGGATTAAAAATAAAATTGTACATTTTATATTGGCACATTACCCAAACTGTAACAATTTAAGCCTGAACTTACATTAACATAACACAAATTCCACTTGTAATTCTTTGTATTCTGGTCTCTAGTTTCAGCTAGGTAGCATTTTATGTATATTTGTAAATAATATCTGAATAAACTCTTTAAAGATAAGATTTTGTTGTCAATAGCAAAAGTGTTTGCTGTAATGTTTCAAGTGAAAACAAAATGGCTGAAATTTTTATTATTTAATATTTTACTTTTATTTTGCAAGATACTGTAGTATTTAACCTAAAGTGCAATTTGAAGGCTAAACAAGGCAAGGTTAACCAGGCAAATTAGGTAAATTAGACAAGTCATTGCACAACAGAGGTTTGTCTTTAGGCTAATAATGACCTTAAATAATAATTTCAGCCACACTAAAAGAAATAAAACTTTCTTTAGAGGAAAGTATAATAGGAGATCATGTGAAAATGTACTTCCTCTGTTAAACATCACTTGAGAAAAATTTGAAAAAGAATAAAAAATAAACATCATTCTTATTCTTGACTGTGCTTATTCAAATAAATAAATAAATACTGTAGGTAAATCTTAGTGGTTTTAAAAGCTGATGTTTTACTATTTTTAGAGTTGCACAGTGACCTTAAATAGTCTTTTAATATGCCATCAAATGATTCTTGCTCTAAATATTCCTGATAGGATTATAGAACATTAGATTATAAACTATTATATAAACTACTGTTACACTGAGTTAGATTTTATTGTATTGTGTTTTCTACTGTATGCAGCACGCATATTTTATGGGATGTTAAATATTTATTTAAAACTTATTTCTCAGTAGAATAGACATCAGTGAACTAATTCGAAAGCAAGCTGAACTCAGTTGAACTTGACCTGAGATTTGTACATTGATTTGTTTTTGTTGAGCAGGATTACACTGGCGTTATGGATTGATCTGTTTTAAGGCACAAGACTTTTGATTCTGATCCGGGGGTCTTTGTGGGCTTGTGTTTGACTGACATTAGTCAGATATCAAAATCCATACTCCACCCATGTCTAAAAATAAAAAATAATCACTGGCCTGTTGCGTCTTTTCCTTCTCTAGCTCATGCGGAGGTCAGTGTGTGGCAGATTGAAGTAGATGCTTGACTGTTTATTATTATCATTATTATTATTACTGTGTTACAGGAGTTTACAGTTCTAATATTAGGAGAATATCAATTCACATTACACTCAAGTGAGCTTTTATTTACCATTCAGGCAAAAACTGTTTCTTTTTAATGCCCATTTTCCATTTTTCTATTAGGATTATTAATTTTTTTCTTTATTTTACTAGAAAGAAAAGATCCAAACCACACGTTAACGTCCTTCTTCAGTTAATAGATGTCAATTGCATCTTCTTAAATTTAAAAAATTTTTCTCCTCCACTGAGCCATAAATCTCCATGTCGCAGCACTTACGGAGACCAAGCTTTACAGTTTAATTCATATCTACATTCTAACACTTTTCGGAGGGATGTGTTTATACATAACCTGTGTAACGGGGAGGCTGAGGCAACGTATGAGTCCATAAGCAGAAGTTTATTAAAAGGATTAGGCAAAGACATCAACATATAAACAGGCGAATAGTCAGCTACAGTAAAGCAGTCCAATCCAATTGACAAACACAGGGGCAAATCCAGAAGACATAGTGATAATGCAGGCAGGAGTTCAGTATAACAACAATCAGTCCAAATCAGATCAATAGGGCAAAGTCAGAGAACGTACGTGATCAAAGCAGGCAGGGTCATACACAGGATAGCAGTCATGAAGTCACTTGGAACAAACACTTGGTAAGGCAGGTAAACTAGCAGTACTTTGCAAGGAAGCATGGCCTGAGCTCTGGCTGAAATAGGACACAAACAGGAAGTAACCACAGAGGGAGTGGAGCTGAGTCAGTAGTCAGGTGAGGGCTCCCTCTGCTGGCGTGGCGTTACAACCTGATTATATACAACATTTTATACTACAATCTACAAATAAAATCGACAGTTTTTCAGGCAGTTTGCAGTATATCCCGAAATCCCCTCTGTGAAACCATTTCCTCTAATATGTCAAAAGGAATAAGAATATGAATTTTCAACCTGACTTCATCCAACACTCAAAAAACACAGTTGAGAACCGGGTTAGTAACTATACTGTGGTGTTAGTAACTCTACTATGGACCAGCTTTTGGGCGGCCACTGCGATCGGATACTATACCAAAGTTGGCGACACGGGGGTGTTACAGACTGTACTAAAAAGCTGAGGAATGGGGGCAGGGTGAAACTAGAGGATTTTTTTTGGGAAAAATAACAAAATGGCAGGGTGGTGGGAGATTTGAAATGCAGGAGACTTCTGGGAAAAACGGCAGTGTTGGCAGGTATGGTTGGGACATCATGAAGGAATTGTGTGGATCCCTGCAATTTTTTTACAGCGAATGTTTAGATTTTTCTGATAAAAATTCAAATAGATATATGATGAATTAAGTGAAGTTTATATATAAACTAATTTCGAGAGAATCATGTGCACGGCTGTTCCCGCATTAGCTAACACATGATTCACTAATCGAATGATTCTTAACTCACTATAAATAGAGTTTCTTACCTCAGATATCTTCATCTTATAGAATTCCCCCCTTCCACCCCTAATCCTCCTCCTCTTCCCAGTGGTTAGCACTGTTGCCTCACAGCAAGAATGTCACTGGTTCAAGTCCTTACCTGGCCAGTCGACGTTTCTGTAAGTACGTAAGTAAATTGACAGTTTTTGATTTAAGAATTACTAAAACACTATTTTTTTCAGTAGATTAACTGTTCACCAGAAGAATAATGAAAAATAAGAGTTCACATAAAACAATAACGTGCACTAGCAAAATAAACACTGTAATTAATTAATGCATCTTTTGCATATTTAATCATAACATATGAGAAAACTTGTAAAAGAAAATAACTTAACAATTCATAATGTAATCATTCAACAAAAATTGACTATATTAGTATAAACACTAGTTAGTTGTATATATATTTTTTGAAACAACAATTTTTATTTTAAACATTGTCAAACAAATTGACAAAGTTTACATTTTAATTTTAGCAAAAAAAAAAGAATTATCAAAATAACACACTTTGAAAAAAAGAAAGATAAAAGCAAACAAACAACAACAATAATAATAATACTATTGGTTAGACTATTTTGATGGTCCCTATTGCACATTTAGTTGACTAAAAGTTGCATTGCAACTACATGCCAATTACTTATTTGAATATTAGTAGACTGTCTGCTTAATATCTGTTGATCCTGCTCCTTCAACAGACATTTAACTGACTATATGAAATTTTGCAAGTACATGTCAACTTACACTAATGCTAACCCCAACCTAACAGTCTACTTATAATCTATTGAGAATTAGTTGGCATGTAGATGCAATGTGACTTAAATTCGACAAAATGCAGGCACCATCAAAATAATGTGATACCCTAAATAATACAGCAAGAACATATCGTCACCTTAGAATTATAAGGTTCTATCGGAAATTTTTGTCAAAATTGAGTTATTGACATTCTTATTAAATGACAACTTATTTAGATTATGGGATGTTTGTTCATAAGTTGTTTACATTTTAAGACTTTTTATTTAAAAAAACAAATGGTACACACATACTGTTTGCTATGGAATGCAAAAATTTTGAAGCTCAATATCTCAAAATTATTCAGAACGCAGATAGAGACTTATAATTCCAAGGTGACGATATGTCTAATCTATAAACTAATTAATATACTTTCAAGGTCCATCAATTCAACAAAAGTGGGATCATCTACACCAGGGGTGTTAAATTCAGTTCCCTCTAGAGTTTAATTCCAACCCTGCTTCAACACACTTAACCTGTAGGTTTCAAACAAGCCTGAAGGACTCAATTAGTTTGATCAGGTGTGTTTATTTAGGGTTAGAACTAAACTGTGCAGAGCTGCGGCACTCCAAGAACTGGATTTGACACCTGTAATCTAAACTCTCCAAAAAGTCATAGAATACTTTCCAAATAGACCAAAACATATGTATTTTGTTTTTCAAAAAGTAGGGAATCTTTTTAAGGGCAAGGCATGAGGTTATCCCCTTTATCCACTGATATACACCAGGACTGTCCAGCAAACATAAAATGAACAGCAATCTATCATGTTTGGTCACTTTAGTTCAATGGACAAATATGCAATGCCTATTCCTCTTGACTGGGATCAAGAGAAATTACCTTACCAATATTTTGACTTACAATATTCAGTCATTTAAACCAATACAATAAACTTTAATACATGCCCACATACAATGAAAGAAGTTCCCTTAGCTAGTTGCTTATTTTAACTCAATTCAAAGTAATACAGAAAAAGGAAATAACCTAGGTTTGAGAACAACGTACAGGAAAGGAGAGCCGAACTCCTCTCAGGAAAAATCAGTCAGGCGTTTTTCCGGCTTGACAGTATTGTGGGAAAAAACAGAGTGTTCCTCTAAGTTAATTAATGACACTGTTGACCGAAGGTGACACCGGAAACAGTGGCATATGTAGTGAACTTAGTAGTGTGTGTGACTAACCGCTTGAGTTCCCTTATTCAGCTTATCTCTTGTTGTACATAGATTAAGCATGGATCAATCTTTGTAATGAAAACCAAGTTTGTTCAGGGAGATAAGGATGTTGTTTCACTGATATGAATGCTTGTTAATTTTAAAAACAAACTGTAACAGCAATCATTATCAGATGTTTGAGGGCAAACCCATACTTGCAGTACAAACAAGGCTTCATTAGATACATTTCATTTAATTAAGAGCAAAACAACATGTAATCAGTTCAATGACTCAATCTACTGTGCTGCTCGTTATTTTGATTGGAAAAGCTTGAGAGAGTTTCAGGTCAGTTATTTTTGAGATACAGCGTTTACATGTGTGCCCAGCAATCATGCTATAGGTCAGAAATTTCCAGATTTATTCACTGACTCTTCTGCTTGCTGAGGCCGAAGATGAAATAAGTCAAAGGATATAAATGTTATAAAATATTATATGCCAGGACTTTTTTGGCATTTAGATTTAGAAAAAAATTCAGCGTTCAAAAGATTTTTGATTCTTTTTTGGTTAGCAAAACTGCATATGTTTTATCAAAAATACTGTTCAGATATTATTGTGAAATACTGTTTACTGTAATGTTTTCTGTTGTAACATATTTTAAAATGGGCGTCTCGGTGGCGCAGTGTGTAGCACGATCGCCTCACAGCAAGCAGTTTGCTGGTTCGAGCCTCGGCTTGGTCAGTCGGCATTTCTGTGTGAAGTTTGCATGTTCTCAGTGTTCGCGTGGGTTTCCTCCAGGTGTTCCAGTTTCCCCCACAAGTTCAAAGACGTGTGGTACAGGTGAATTGGGAAGGCTAAATTGCCTGTAGTGTATGAGTGTGCATGGATGTTTCCCAGTGATGGGTTTCAGCTGGAAGGGCATCTGCTGCGTAAAACATATGCTGAATAATTTCTTTCTTTCTTTCTTTCTTTCTTTCTTTCTTTCTTTCTTTCTTTCTTTCTTTCTTTCTTTCTTTCTTTCTTTCTTTCCTTCCTTCCTTCCTTCCTTCCTTCCTTCCTTCCTTCCTTCCTTCCTTCCTTCCTTCCTTCCTTCCTTCCTTCCTTCCTTCCTTCCTTCCTTCCTTCCTTCCTTCCTTCCT
>CAIGQZ010000427.1:19285267-19319924 GCA_903798205.1 Danio tinwini
ATGTATATATATATGTGTATATATATATGTATATATAATGTTGTTTGAATTTACATGCGCACACGCGGTTACCATAGAAATGTAAGTTTATTCCATGGTTTATTCACAGCTCCGCACACACGCATTGTGTTTAAAACTTCGAGTTCTTATTATTTTTTCTGTGTGAAATCACAATAACGAGGGAATTGTAATTGTATTTTTTAATAGGAAACCGATTTTTGTGATGATTAAAATTTTTTCAAACTATAGAATATTATTGAAGGGAGACAGCTGGAGAACCACGTATTTTGGTCAAGTAGCCACATGTGGCTCGCGAACCATAGGTTCCCTAGATTTAATATCCTTTTTTTAAAAGGAAAGTTCACCAAAGCTTAAAATTCTGTCATCATTTACTCATCCTCCACTTGATTCAAACCTGTTTGAGTTTATTTCTTCTGTTGAACACAAAGGAAAATATACTGAAAAATTTTGGGGGGAAAAAACGCTGTTTTAGTACAGGCAGGTAGTAAGACATAGTAGTATATTTGTTCCTACTATGGGTGTTAATGGTTGCTTTTCAAATGATTAAAGAAATTCACAAAAGTTTAGAACTGTGTGAGTGTGAGTAAATGGTGATGAATTTTCATTTTAGGGTGAACTGCCCCTTTAACACTTTCATTTTCACTTAACATAATGTATTATTTGTGTCTTTATTTAGATTTGATTTGCACCCTTGACTGTTTCTTTCCTCTGTCGCATCAAAATACAGACACCCTTATGACTCCACGCGGTCTATGAGTTTTACCACAAGAAAGCACATTTGCGCAAAAAAAACAACGATTTACAAGCACTTTTAAAGACCGGTGTCTACAAAGTACAGAAAAAAAACCATGCGCCCAAGGCAAATAAAAAAATTATGTATAAAGAGCCTGCGCTAAGTGAAATCCTTGACACCCTGGCGTGCAACATGAATTTAAATGAATTTTCCCTCTCTCTGTAGGAACTGGTCTGTATGTGGGCTGAATGAAGTCTGTGTGCTGCTGGTTTCCAGTGTTTTTGGGACAACATCAGGCCGTGTGCGGCAGGTGGAGCTCGGGGTCAGGTAACGGTGACCAAAACTTACACACATACGCACACACACTCGAATGCACACTCACGTAAAGTCTGTACTGTGATGTTAACCACGGAAAATT
Organism: Danio tinwini; assembly: GCA_903798205.1. NCBI lineage: Eukaryota > Metazoa > Chordata > Actinopteri > Cypriniformes > Danionidae > Danio > Danio tinwini. The sequence continues at coordinate 19,286,440 of CAIGQZ010000427.1, forward strand.
CCACTGCCCTTAGAAGAGGCTGATGTTGAACACACTGCCTGAATGTTTTTGCCCACTGCGGACACTGGGCTCTTTGACTACAGGAATGGACTACTTCCATCCTTTTCATCTAGACAAATTAATCACTGCAAAAATAACTTGTAAATAAATATTTTTTGTTTTGTTTTTGAGTCAAAATATTGAAAAATTACTGAAACTGTACTGTACACTGTACTTTACACTGTAAATTTTTGATTAGTCACATTTTTGTGTCTTTTTCTTTCGTTTATTTATGTTTTTAAATTGCATTATGTGATAATTGATTGTGTAATTTGAAATTATATACTTTATAGTTTTGTCACGTAAATCATTTTAGAAAAATCAGGTTATGAGCTGCCAGTTCTTTTACTGTTATTTATATTTATTTCTTAGCGTAGGTCATTTATTGGAAGCAAAATTGTGTAAGATAACAATGTCTGACAATATATCTGTCTCAAAATATGTTGGGTATTAATATTAGCACAAATCTCACTGAATTAATGTTTATTAGCATTGTTAGCATCGTTATAGTTTTTTTAATTGTAAAAAAATGTATTATATTATTATTATTATTATTATTATTATTATTATTATTATTATTATTATTATTATTATTATTATCATTAGGGATGTCCAGATTCGATCACGTGATTGGAATCGTGCTCAATCACAGTTTCAGATGCGATTGTCACTTCCCGATCAGGACTTGAATATATATATATATATGTGTATATATATATATATATATATATATATATATATACATACACACAGTTGAAGTCAAAATTATTATCAAAATTATTAGCCAGTCTGAATTATTAGCCCGTCTGAATTATTAGCTCCCCTGCTTATTTTTCCCCCAATTTCTGTTTAATGGAGAGAAGATTTTTTTAAACACATTTCTAAACATAATAGTTTTAATAACTCATTTCTAATAACTGATTTATTTTATCTTTGCCATGATGACAGAACATAATATTTTACTAGATATTTTTCAAGACACTTCTATACAGCTTAAAGTGACATATAAAGACTTAACTAGGTTCATTAGGTTAACTAGGCAGGTTTGGATAATTAGGCAAGTTATTGTGTAATGATGGTTTGTTCTGTAGACTATCGAAAAAATATATAGCTTAAAGGGGCTAATAATTTTGACCTTAATGTTTTTTAAAAAATTTAAAACTGCTTTTATTCTAGCCGAAATAAAACAAATAAGACTTTTTCCAGAAGAAAAAATATTATCAGACATACTGTGAAAATTTGGAAAATATAAAAAAAAGAAAATAACATTCAAAGGGGGGGTAATAATTCTGACTTCAACTGTACACACACACACACACACACACACACACACACACACACACACACACACACACACACACACACACACACACACACACACACACACACACACACACACATCATTGTTTTTAACACATTTATAGTTAAGAGGTGGCACAGGGTTAGCAGAGTTTAACAGAGTTGTTGAATGTTAAAATAACGTCAATTAAAGAAAAAATAAGGAACATTCTGGATCTCTTCTGTTCTTTATTCTTTTTTATGTATCATAGTCGTATCGGATCGGGTTTTGGTATCGATACATATTTTTGCTATTTAACAAAATTCACAAATTTACTTAAGTCTTTAATTTAAGTTATGCACACTTGCATCGTAAACAATGCCTTAAATTGCCTTAAACAAATTAACCTTATGAGTTTATATTAAACTTATGTTATGTTAAACTGACTAAACAGCTTGTGTTAGAACACAATTAACTTAGTTTAATAAGGTACAATGACCTAAAAACATATGCTGTCAGGACTAATTGATCATAATTTTTTACAGTGTGGTTATTTATTTTATTGAATTATTTCATAAAATGTTTTGATTATTTCAAAAGAGTGCTTTTATAAGATAAAAAACAGAAATTAAAAAGACTTTTGCAGCGTTCAAAGAAAGTGAAACAAGTTAATGAGTTTTTGGCACTGTGTGTGATGCAATGTTGATGTAAGGGTTGCTATGAGTAAAGAAGAGATCAACAGAAGAACAAATCCATTTTAAATGACTCTCTTCATGTCCTAGAGATATTCTGCAAATCACAAGATGAACGTTTTAATTATAAATAAGCCTTGTTGCATGCAGTCATCTATAAAAAGGCAAACATCCTCAAGACAAACAACTTTAGGACATAATTAAGACATGCACAGCCTCTTTTTTTAAGCTGTTGCATAAATGTGTTCAGGCTGTTATTGGTGCATTTCTGTTTCCTTCAGAGTCAGGCATTCGAAAGTCTCTAGCTTTTTAGAGATGTTCATATGTAAAAGAGCTGAGTAAGGCACAAACTAATGCATATCAACGCTATATAGAAAATGTGAAAATATAAGATTGCATATTTCCTTATTAGGGCTGCACAATATATCATTCCAGAATCGATATCATGATGTGATCATTCGTAATAGTCACATTGCATTTATATGCAATGTTAGGTCTGGATTATAATTCCTTTTTTTGCAAGTGTTTTTTGAACCTTGTGACTGTGTGAGGGTTTTAGAAGCATTGAGGCCTATGAAATTGTACCAATTGTAACTTTGACAAATTACATTTTATTGAATTATTTATAAAACTTTATTATTTTTTATTTGATTATTCGTTTACTGTATACATGAATACAGTTAGACTCCTTGGAAAAGAATAAAACGATGTATGCATAATTTCTATATTTTTTTCTTCATTGAACTTATCCAAATCAGTATTCAACTCAGTTAGTGAAATTGTACTCGTATCGCAATATATATTGCAGAATAAAAAAATATCCGATTATTATCCAATATTCAATTTTTTTTTTATATCATGCAGCCCTGTTCTCTGGTATATTGTATGTGCAGAACAGTATGCGAGCCGAGTAGTATGTCTGAATTAATAGTATTCGAAAAAGAGAATTCATGAATTGGAGTGAAGTGGCACAACTAACGTGGGTAGATTATGTGATAATGGCAAATGATGGATGTAGTACATGAGAGTTCCATTTGTGCTACTCACATTCATGCTATATTGCATAAGGATAGGCAAACTCTGTCTTGCAGGTTTGGTGTCCTGTGAAGTTTAGCTCCAGCCATAATAAAATACACCTGACCTGCCTATAGATGCACAGGCTGCGTCCGAAATCGCATACTTCCATGCTATATAGTACCCAAAAACAAGTATGCAAGCCGAGTAGTATGTCCGAATTCATATTCGGAAAAAAGTATGCGAGAAGTATCTGAATGATCTACTACTTCCGGCGAGATTCTGAAGTGCACATCCGATGGACGCTACGCTGTCCCTTGAATCACCACGAGAGAATTCATGAGTGTGACACTCAACTGACTCGGGTAGGTTATGTGATAATTACAAAATTGAGGATGTAGTACACTCGAGTACCATTCATACTACTCATATTCATACCGTATAGAACATACTTTTTCAATAATCGAGTAATACAGTACATTTAAATTCAAATGCAGTACCTACTGAGTAGTAGGGGATTTCAGACGTAGCCCTAGTGATCCTGAAGACTGATTAGCATGTTCAGGTGTGTTTGATTAGTGATGAGGCAAAACTCTGCAGCACACCGGCCCCCCAGGACCAAGTTTGTGTCGTAAATTCTAACTAAAATGTAGTACCTAATAGAGTAGTAGGCGATTTCAGACGCAGCCAGAAAAAAAATGTGCAGATTTTCAAAAATGTTTTGAAGATATCATTGAACATTTATGTAGCAATAGCGAAAGTACATTTCTAAAGTACATTTTTTATCTCAGTTTTTAGTGGTTATCTAAAATGAGGCAGATCTGCTCAGATTATGTAGGCTGAATCCCCATTCTATTTTTGTACCACTACCCCTTCCCCTTCCCCTTGGCCCTTAAAACCGAGTGTGAAGGAGAAGGGCTTCAAAATTTACCCCTAAGAATTGGGACAGCACTACAGCACCTGCACACGTCATCATATGTCATCACAATCTCTTGCTTCATATGCAGTCAGACCATGGCGACTGCTGTAGTTATTCCAGTTGTGTTATTTTTTGATACTTATCTTCAGGAAATCACTGAAGGCATATATTATATTATCATAACAATCTAATGTGGCAATAAGATCATAACTATACTGCGCATGTAACACAGTGACCATATTCATCTATGTTAACACACTAAAAACAGCATTAACGTTATAGCAGACACTGTAAAAAGGTATTTGCCAGCCACTAGACTTTTCTGACAGGGTTTTTGAGTGTCATCGAGTGTCAGAATGTTGTGGGACTGCTGTACAGGAGTTATGATTATGTATTATAGATCGCAAAATTTACCGTTTTTTTATTTTAACGTTTTTTAAAAGCATGATGGTAAAACACGAACGCAGTTATTAATATATTAAAACATGATTTTGTTTGTTGTAAAAATCTGTAATAATGACAAAAAATACTAATTTGTGGATCTCCTTACTTCCGGGTGTAACTATTCTGCCGCTGTAGCTGGTGTATTCTAGGAAATTTTCTTACTCCTTGGTTTCGAGTGTGGTCCTGAAAAATCTTCGTTCGAAGGGCTATTCACCTCTTCCCCTTAGCCCTATGCCTTCAAGCTAAAGATAATTGGGACACCCTTACCCTTTCACGTGAACGTACAAAATGAGGGCTAAGGGGATAGGCTAAGGGGTAGAATTGGTAATGGGCCCTAATCTCCGGTCTGTAGTCTATCATTTTAGACAGTTCTTCAATGTGTCACTAACTTACAGAAGACATTAATCAACTATTTTTAGCAATTTTTAACAAAGTTAGGGGCTAATCACACTGAAAGCGTTTTTGCATTGAGGCACCTTTTTTGAATAATTTACTAACGGCCGCGAGTGTTTTGTGCGCTGCTTATGCGCCCTGTGCGCCTCACTTTTTTGCTGTTGAGCGCTGTGCACTTGCAGTGGAAAACGTCAACTCTGAGTGTAAAAAGCATGTTACATCAGTCACGTCTTTTTCATTGTCCAATCAAATGAAAGCAGAGGCGAAGTTTCCGTTGAGGTGCCTGCAGTGTTTGTGTTGTCAAGATGACTACAGAGACTTTTGAAGATGGAGGAGAGACTTGTGGTTTATGTTTTGAGTTATCCGGTGCTGTATGACTCACAAATCTTGAATTTCACAATATTATTAAATATTAAAATTATACCAAAATCAACAGCAACACTCTTGCACAATACCCAGCTGATTCAGTCATTCCCTAGCATCATAAAAAAGCACCCCACTTATTTTCTTGTAAAAAAAAGCAGTGTGGTGTTTTGGGGTTTTAGAATGGAAAGGCGTGTTCAGTGTGATCGGCCCCTTAGAATGGCCTCATGACGATTATGTTTATTACAGATTTAGCTGCGTCCCAATTCGCATACTATCGGTCCTAAATAGTATTTGAAAATAGAATTAGTATGTCCCAAATCATAGTATGTCGAAAAGATTATGCCAAAGGTTCCCGGATGGTTTACTATTTCCGGTCGAAATGTTCAGTGTAGAAGCGTCCATACTCTGACCGCAGATATTGCCCACAGTGCATTGCGCGTTGGACGTGAAATAAATTAGAACTACAAACACGGGTGAAAAGTGTAAATAAACTACAAACATGGACGCGAGACCAACTGTCAAGTAGAGAGACTTCGGTAAAGATGTTTGTATGACTGTTAATTAATATCTTGCCCACTGGAAAATATTTAAATCACGTTTTCTGTGTTATATTTCATCTGCAACAACAATACTGAACTTGTATAAAGACATGTTTGGACATTAACGTCTGAATGCATAAATATCCAAACACCTGAGGAGATTTCTCTGCTTGAAAGACTCGTGAATGGCAGATTAACCTGCTGCTGCTTCTCCAAAAAGACGATGTGTGGATGATTGACAGGGCTCATAACTAAGCAACATAACGATCTGTTAATTAGGAAGTCATGTGTCCCAAAGCTTGCATATACTCTTCTGTTACACACTCAAAAGTATGTATTTTTCCTTCACAAAAAAGTACATACTTTTAGTGCATAGTATACGTGTAAGTATGCGGATTGGGACGCAGCAATTGTGTTCTCTTGGTGACGTCAAGTTGTCATAACAAAGACATATCTTACAATGTTACCTTTGCATTTAAAATGACATATCTAGAACGAATGACACTTAATAACACTTGTCTTGGGCATGCATAAAATCTCCTTCATATCTGTGACGTGTCATGTCAGGATTATGAAGGTTTTCATGTCTTATTAATACCTTTTCAAATCAAGTTTTACCAGTTAGTTAGTTAGTTTTTTTATGGGAATTGTTGTAACAATAGATTACAATCTGCCATGTTATTATTTGAACATGTTATATATATGTTACTCTGTGCTATTAGCAAGGTTATTTTTAAAAATGTTTCTTCATCCATTTGCTCACATTGTTTTTTTAAGTATACTCTCAAGCATGAGTCCCTGGTTGATATGCATTTACAATACACTATAATTATCAAACAAAGCCACATATTTGAACTAGATTAGAAATCTATTTGGAAAAAAAAAATAACCCAAGTGGATACAAACGAACTGAGAAAGTCATACAGCGTTAGACTGTGCCTTTCTCTCCTCTACGTCTATAGTACATTATTGAATTGTCGCCCAATGCCCTTAATCGCTTTCAGATACAGTGCTTTTGTTTGCTCAGGGGCCTCATCAGTATTTCCTCCTTGTTCAGTAGCTGTCATTTTGTGTTTTTCAGTCTGTGAGTGAAGGCTGAGTCAGGCATGAATCAGCGCTGCTTTTAATTGACGGACAGCTTGGTGGGAAACAAGGTCTCGGGAGAGCGGGAGTCCGATAACAGGAGTGAAAGCAAGATCATCTTTCAGTCTTCAGTGCCACTCGCCTTTCACAACATGGCCTCTCTGGTGGCACCAATCTCCTCTTTTGGGACGTAGAAAGACACAAGGACACATAGGACAGAACTTGGTGTCGTCGCCTTAACAAGTCCCATCTCCTGGATAGAGGTTTGCTTTAGTGCTACAAACAGACACTAAACAATGAACATTTTTTAGGAAGGTGCTGTCTCTGATTTTATATGTGTCTGTGTAACATCGAGGGCCAATGTGTGTGGCTCGAGAGCCCATCATGGCCAGATCTCTGCTGAAGATCCACCGCTATTTTCGGCGTAAACCGGTTCGCTTTTTCTCCTTCATCCTGCTCTACCTCACTGCCGGCAGCCTTGTTTTTCTCCACTCCGGCTTCTCCAGCGATTCATCCACCACTGGCGTCGCTGGAAGCGGTCGCGACCCACTTCTGTCTGAGGGCGGAGGAGGCACAGGTGGTGGGAGTGCCACGTCTGAGGGTCTGGGGCTCTTGGGTCGGGTGTTTAAGGAGACACGGAGAACTCCCCGGAGATTCGGACCACCGTGGATGAAGGAGAGCAGGGCGCAGGATGCACCTGAGTGGGCGGGACGAGGATTTGATCACACCAGCAGCTGGAGCCATGGAGCCAAAGGTCGTACTACCAAAGAGATGGATGATGGGAGAGGTAAGAGCATTTCCCATTTGTTTCATCTTTTAAATTGATGTTAACCAAAGTTAATTGGTCAATTGAGTGAATTTCCATACTAGTCCAGCCTGGTTAGTACTGCCGTACACAAAGAAAATAAGAATGTATATATAATTTCTTTTTTTTAAGGAATTTTCACCTTTATTGGTATAGGACAGTAGAGATTTTACAGACAGGAAAGTGTGGGGAGCAGAGATAGCGGAAGGATCGGCAAAGGACCTCGAGCTGGGAATTGAACTCGGCTCGCCGTGAGCACCACGGTGCTATGTGTCAACGTGCTAACCGCTAGGCTATTGGCGCAGACACAAATTTATATATAAAATATCCTGGAAATCTTAATACAAAATGCAAAGGAAAGTGATGTCAAATTTTAGAGCCAATCGATTTCAAAATGCAGAGATGAAACAAAGATGAGCAGATTTGTTAATGTTATGAAAATATTGCAGGGTTTCAAAAGAATGCAGAATGGCTTAGTTTTTTTTTGTTACACCCCTACTCTTTACGAGAAGTGCCATGAGATTTTTAATGACCACCTAGAGTCAGGACCTCGGTTTAACATCTCATCAGAAAGACTGCGCTCACTGAAAGTATGGTGTCTCCTTCACTATACTGGGGCATTAGAACTCCCTATTAGCTCCCCTTGCTGGCCTCACTAACACCACTTTCAACAGCAACCCAGTTTTTTCATGTGGTCTCCCATCCAGACACTGACCAGGCTCAGCCCTGCTTAGCTTCAGTAGCCCCTTTCACACATACAGACCTTTCTGGCAATTTTCCAGAAAGGCATGTATGTGTGAACAGGCTTTTTTGAAAATACCTGTAAATTTGTTCCAGCTATTAAGTTATAACATTATCGGTAATTTGCAGGAATGCTGCGTCTACTCCAGCCAATCAGAAAGTTCTAATGTATTCACATCTGCACTGTTTATGACTATAAAAGCCTTTGAATATTTTTCCAAACACATTTAGCTGCTAGGCTTTAGCAGATAACATTTTATGTTCCTTCTTAATGCCAACTGTGTAAAAAATTATCAATAAAATGCTTACGATAAACCGCTGTTTGTTTAGCTTCAAGCTCTGCTTCAGTTGCTTGACGTGTGTGCATGTGAAGCAACTGGTAAGTGCCATCACACACACATTATGTACATCTCAACATGCGAAAGTGTTCCTCCATATGTATTCATCAAAGTTGTTCACCATACTTTTTCATTCACAGAATTTGTAATATAGTCAAATTTGTAAACATTTAGCTGCAGTTTGCGTTTCTGTCTTTGGATGTCTCAGGGACAAAGCAGCTGCATGAATGCTAAAGCTTTGAATAAAAGTGAAATCATCAACAAAAGCCAGACACTTTCTATGTTTACAAATTTAGGTGCAGCGGTTTAGAACCAATTTCTGGTTAATGATGTCTGAATTAACCGGTATTTTGGAATGAATGTGTGAATGTTCTTTTCTGCAACAATTCCGGAACGTCCATGCCTGTGTGCACAGCGCATTTTTGAATATACCATTAAAGTCGTTGCGGAAATTTTCCGGATATTTACTGGTATCACTATATGAAAGTTGCTAGTATCACTATATGAAAGTAGCTAGTGAGTAGCCTAAGTCTTAGGCTGCAGGCTAGTTTGACAGATTTAAGCTTCACCACAACATCATTCAGTTTATTATATTTGAGTTCAATTCACAAGTGAAACATACCAAATGAACTGTACCCCATACCTGTTTATGTGGAGTTAACTTTTGCACACAGAAAACCGTGTTCACATTATTCAAACAAATGATCTCTGATGTCAAACCAAATCAAGTTTAATTGATTGGTTGAACTCTGGTTCGGACCAGGAAACCAAACCAAGTGTAAAACCACAGTTACTCTATTTTCATTGTTACTATAGATATCATACTAAAAACAACCATTACTGTATAGGAAAAAGTGAGAACAAACAATATTTAATATGCTTGCATTTGTCAAAGATTTGATGAACAAAACAAGATTGTGGTAATTGACAGTATAAATTAAATATCTTACGTTTTAAATTGACATTACAATCTTTTAAAGGTTAATGGCAGATCTAGTTTATGGAAGTTGACATCTGTGAAGCTATTAGACAGAGGAAGCATTTCTGTTTTACCATCTACACCACTGCTGTAGATTTTTTTTTTCAGCTGGATGTACTCAGAGTATGTTCCTTATATCAAACAGAATATGTTACACATTCTCGCCGCAGATGCATGTGGTTACATGTGTTAAAAAAAGAAATGATTAATGTTGCTCTCCGTCATGTCTCAAACCACAAAGCACAGTTATCCTTTGATGAAAGCAACCTCAGACTCTCTCTGTGGAAAAGGAGTCTTAAAGGAGGAATTTTGTGATATAGAAACAGAGCACATTCCTATCACCCAATCGGGCTCTGCAGAATCAGGATCCATTTTAGTTTAGAGCTAAAACATTTTAAGCTGCTGATAACAAAACTGATTAGGATAAATGCTAATGTACTAATATAGCCTTAAATGTTTATTTATTTGTATTATTAAGATAAATTCACTTAAAGTGCTTTTCCCCTGCTGTGCAGAGTAATAAAGCATATGTGATGTGACCACTGAAATGCCATTGTCATTAGGCTTGCAAACAGTAAAGGTCTCTTTTACTTTCAATGTGTTTATTAAAGAGCCCTTATTATACATTAAAAAGGGTCATATTTTGGTTTTTGGGGTCTCCAACAACAATCTGATATGCATGCAAGGTCAAAAAACACTTTCATTGTCTTATATGCATTTATTTTTACCTAATTATCCCAACTACTCCCATATGATTCGTTCAGCGATTTATTTGTTCCCAAGCCCCTCCATGGCACCATGCTAATCTGCGCTGATTGGTCTAATGACCCAGTGTATTGCGATTGGTTGACTGCGTTCAGTGTGAGCAGGGCTTTACATTAACACCCGCCAACCCGCCAAATGCGGATAGATTTCAGCTCTGGCTTCTTGGACAGACACCTCCACTAGCCACTTTGGCTGGTTGGAAATAATTTTTAAATTGTAGTTTTCTTAAAAGCAGGGTTTGAAAATAAGCATGGCCCAATATTCGTGAAAAATGTGGTCTTAGAATCGAGAAGCAGCACGACTGACAAAAAAAAAAACTGTTCGCGCGAGCAGAAAGCAGGTAAATACCGAATAAGAGTATGATCACTCGCATGCAAAGATGATGTGATGCGCGCGACTGTTAAAAAGCAACCGCACTCCCGTTTACTTGCGTGAAGGAACCGTGCCTAGAGGAATCGCAACTGGTGCGATCGGTTACCTTTGAAATAGATTGGGCAAAGAGCGATGATCGTGCACCCACAGTCCTGCTGCTTTCAAGAGCTCAAGATAAAAAAATATATACACATATTCTTTTGTAAGCAGCAGCGGTCACTGCTTGCATTTTAATTATTCTTTGAACAGATTATTAACAGGCCTATATTAACCGTGTGCGCATGATCATTCTTTCATTATCAAACACGGTATGTTTCACCTGATTTCTTTAGCTTACAGTTATTTTTGTTAACATGATTCAATTATATATTTTGTACAATAACACTGCTTTAACAGGAGATTACTCCCCGTTTATGTGTAGTTAACTGCTGATCTGGGACTATTAGCCAGGGCAGGTTATTGTGCATTTTTTAGATGCATGACAATAATTATTTTTTTTAATGTAATGTTTTTTAAAGTAAACTTTTGTTGAATTAAAAGTGCACCTATACAGCTTTATTTTTCTTGTTTTGACACAAAAAAAAATTGTGGCTAAGAAATACTTATTTGGTGTGGTCAGAGATAAATTTGATAAATCCTAAATTTTGAGCCCTGAAAAATCATGTAAAATAAAAACTGATTGTCAACACAACCCATTTGCTCATGCACACTGAGCAAGCTAATACACAATTCAAACAAGAAGTTAAATGAATGAGAAGGCATGTGGACATAACACAACATCTAAATCAAGACATTTTAGCATGTCAGTCAAATTTATGCATATAAAATATATTTTCCCAACATGAAAAGTGTGGCTAGTGAAAATGGCGAGTGCCTAGTAATGTTGGAAATCTACTAGCCACAGTGGTTGGTGATCAAAAAAGTTAATGTCAAGCCCTGAGTGTGAGACAGAGAGAAATACCCAGCTTATCAACAATTTTGAGGTAACAAAGAGTGAAGAAAGGATGCGTGAACCCAGTTCAGGAATGCATTAAAGCAATGCAGTTTAACACCAGCATATTGCTCTATTCTTAACCATAAGTAAAACAGTGACACACATTCAGTATTCATTCAAAAGCTGAACTATTTTAAAACTTGACACCGCAGTTATGTAGGAACAGCTGACGGTGGCCATAGCAACGACACACGGCAGTAGATCATGAGCTCACAAACACGTTTAAATCTGTAAACAAAGTGTCACGCGTCACGTTTTCAGCGTGGTTTTAAACACGATATGAGAATTTAAAGATCTAACCAGATACAGTACAAGCGGTTACAAGTAACAAAACACAGTTAAATACATAATTTGAAACTAGAGAAAACAAGGAGGCAACCATTTTAATCGCACTTACTCACACTTTTCAAATGGAGGAAGAAACTGGTCCATGAACTGTGTACTGTAAAGTTCCTGTCAAGCTCTTACAAAGTCCCATACATCAATAGTCTTTTCAGTTTTTTCCTTTATCAAACAGCTGACGAATCCCCTGTTGTAAGCGTGTAGATTGCTGAAGCACTCATCAGAAAAATGACGGGAACACACACAAGGCTGGGGCTATAATGCTGAGGTATTTTTGCAAAAATAATCTTCAACCACTGACTTTTCACAGCCTCTTTACATGTGTGGGTAGGGAAAAAATAACACTAACTTTTCCCCACACTTCAAAGCACAGTGTCTTCGCAACATGATTCATTCAACCGGTATCTGCTACAGTGTTTGTGGGTGGGGCCGGGGGTTTCAATTTTCCCAGGTGTGCGCTCGGAGCAAATGGGCGAGGCTTGAGTTCTGCATCGACGTCATGCCAGCATGGCTAAAGACTCGTTACTGCGACGATTCAAACTACTATGAGTCAACTCTTTTATAGATTAATCGATAGTTTTAAACACTGTGCACTTTCTGATTTAAGCCTTAGCTGGAGATTTCGCTTCACTTAGAGCTGTTACACACTGCATGGAGGGGCATTTTCAAAAAACCTTAATGGGGCTCTTTAAAAAAAAAAGAAATAAAAATTATTTTATGGCTGTATATCAGCACTGTACTTATGGAGATCGCCTACGTATGCCAGGGTGTCCACACTTTTTTAAAAGTACTTTCATTTCAGACACATGAATTCAAGGTCTTGAAAGTATTTGAAAACAAAAAGTGAACGTGTTTGAATTTTATTTATAATTAATTAGTTCATGGTATTATTTTAACAATTTTACTCAATTGTCAAAAACAGAACAAAAAAAGAGAAATTCTTAAATGAAAAAACTTTATAACAGTAAAAAATTAATTATATAACACTAACAAATAATGCACTTTTTATCAATGTTTCAGAAACTGCATTTGAATTTCACCAGTACTGATTCAACATTGTATTAAATTTATTTATATTTGACTTTTTTAAATGGTCCAAATTTTTTTTAATTACTTTGACATTTTAATTTCAATTTTAAGTGTAAGTGAAATGTTACAAGCAGTAAGGACTTTATGCTGCAGTATGAATTATATAGGTGCTAATGGTGCTTTAAAAATTCCTTGAATCTGCTGTTCGTAAAAGCCTGGGAACCCTGCTATGTGCAAATCACAGCAGTGCTGATATACAGTCATATTGCATCATATATAAATAAACGCTTTTTAACTACTTTCTCCTATCACAGATTCACATCTGAAGTTGATCTCCGTTTCTAATTCAAAGATGTCAATTTAAAACAAATTTTCAAATGATTTTGTTGCTTCAAGTGTTGTAATGTCTTAGTGATGAAAAAACAGAGGATCTTGCTAACAGATCAAGATTTTAACACTGAACATAATAGAACAAAATGAATAAATCTGCCTGTTTAACTCTACCGCATCCAGAATTTCACCACCATTAACCCCATAAATTCAAAGCAAACATTAGATTACTCCTACATGTAGTCATTTATTTATTAAGTATTACATTTATTACAAAAGCGATAGATCGACTGAATGTCTGCTTTAGGGAATTCCCACATTTCTCCCTTAAAGTCTTTATGACTGATCACAATATGGTCTTTGTCGCAATCTGATGGCTGAAAGTATTTATAGCGTTTCATTTTTTCCACATTTGTTTATGTTACAGCCTTATTCCAAAATGAATGTTAATTCATTTATTTCCTCAAAATTCTACACACAATACTTCATAATGACAATGTGAAAAAAGTGTTTTTTAAATTGTTGCAAATTTATAAAAAATAAAAAACCTGAAAAATTACATGTACATAAACATTTGCAGCCGAACTTTCCGGATGCACTTTATAAACTAATATTGCACTCAAATCTATTTGCTCTGAAAAAAATGACAGATAATTTTGATCAAAAAATGCTGTTAGATATTTACAAAACTAATTATATTATATTCACATTTAACCACTATAAAGACATAAAGTACATCAGATTCCAGAATAAGTGTCCATCATAAGGGTGCTCTCAGAAGGGAATAAGATTGCTGAGTGGAGCATTTTCGCATTTTCAAATAGAGACTATGGATACAGTATATCATTAAAAAAGTCTGAAAAATGCATTATAGGGTCCAACGTCCACAGTATTTGTCAAAATATAGTGAGTTTTTCTCCTCGGTTTGGCTCTCGCTATTTAGTACTAATGTGCACCTTTTTGTAAAGCTGCTTTGGAATGATAATTATTGTAAAAAGCACTATTAAAAATAAAAGATGAGGCTGGAACAAAGCTAATAGTCTATTTTTTTTATATACAGTTCATGTCAGAAGTATTAGCCCCCCTGTGTATTTCTTTCCCCAGTTTCTGTTTAATTAAAACGATATTTTTTAAAAGATTTCTAAACATAATAGTTTTAATAACTAAATTATAATAACTGATTTCTTTTATCTTTGCCATGATGACAGTATATAAGATTTTCCAATTTAAAGTCTTTTAAATTTTAGTTCATTTTAAAGACTTGGTTACTTGGTTAATTAGGCAAGTTAGGGTAATTAGGCAAGTCATTCTATAACAGTGGTTTATTCTGTAGACGATCAAAGAAAGATTTTTCTCAAGGGGGCTTAAAAAAACTGCTTTTATTGCTGCCGAAATAAAACAAATAAGACTTTCTCCAGAAGAAAAAAATACTATAGGAAATACTGTGATTTATTTTTTTTGCTTTGTTAAATATCACTTGGAAAATATAAAAAAAAAATCACATTAGGGCTAATAATTTTGAATATAATTGTTATTACATTATAATTGTAATCAGGGCTTGACATTAACTTTTTTTATCACCAGCCACAGTGGCTAGTTGTTTTCCAACGTTACTAGCCACTCTGCATTTTCACTAGCCACAATTTTGTTGTTGGGAATATAGTTTTTATATGCTTAAATTTGACTTTGACATGCTAAAATTACTTGATTTAGATTTTGTGTTTTGTCCACATGCCTCCTCATTCATTTCACTTTTTGTGTGTTGTGTATGAGCAAATGGGTCATGGTTTCATAGTGTTATTCTGCAAACAATTTTTATTTCAAAATTAGGGATTTACCAAATTAATCTCTGACTACACCAAACAATAATTATTTTTAACCACACATTTTAGTGTCAAAACAAGCTGAATATCTGTATACTATGCTTTTTATTTAACAAAACATTTCTAAAAAAAAAAACAAAGAAAAACAATTCACTTTTAAAAATAATTATTGTCATGTATCAAATATGCACAGTAATCTGTCCTCACTAAAGGTCTCTCAGATCACCAGTTAACTACACATAATCTCATATTAAAGCAATGTTGTTGTAAAAAAGTGATAATTAAACCCTATTAACAAAAATAACCGTAGGCAAAAGAAAGCAGGTGAAAAACATACTGTGCATGATAATGAAAGGATGATCACACGGTTAAGGCCAATTAATAATCTGTTTAAAGCAAAAGCAACCGGTGCTGCTTACAAACAGACATATTTGGAGCTCTTGAAAGCAGCAAGACTGTGAGTGCATTAGCATAACTTTTTGTCTGGTCTACGTGTATATGAAAGAGAACCGATCACAGTTGCGTTTCAGGCACGGTTGCTTTAAACAAGAAAACAGGAGCGCGCACGCGTTTTAGTCACGCGCATCACATCAGCTGTTAGCGCGACTGATCGTCCTCTCATTCGTTATTCACCTGCTTTCTATTGCTCCTGTGAACGCTATTATTTTTGTTACACTGAAAAAAAAATTATGTCTGCAAAACTGTTGCAAACATTTTATTTGTGTTGAATTTAAACAAACAAATAAATTTTATAAAATTCTACTTAATTAGTTTGTTTAAATTCAGCCCAAATAAATAGTTTACAGCCACTTAACGTAAAAAAATTGAGTAAATTCAAGGAATCATCTCTGAATGATTTTTTTCAGTGTAGTCATTCTGTTTCTCTATTCCAAGATCACATTTGCACGCATATTGGCTCATCCTTATAGTCAAACCCTGCTTTTAAGAAAACCACAATTTAAAATTTTTTTCAACCATCCAAAGTGGCTAGTGGCAGTGTCCGTCTTACCCGCCAAAGCTGAAATCTACCCGCATTTGGCGGTTTGGCGGGTGTTAATGTTAAGCCCTGATTGTAATGCTTATTTGCATGAATATATCACACTCTGACCACTTCCCTGTGCAACTTTAGCAGTTGTGTGTTTTACATTGGTTCATGTTGCTCTATTGATGTGCTCAGGGTGTGGGGAGCAGTAAACACTGTGTTCTGTGTGAAGCAGAATGCAGATATTGATTAGAGTGAGCTGATCGAGGAGGATGATTCAGCGTGTTGGTGGTCAGTTTTCACAAAGAGTCGTGTTTATTATGAAGGCCATGGAGGACGGCAGACCGGCTGTGTCTTTAATGCTTTAAGCTGGAGGAGTGCAGTGCCCTTTTGGTGAATGTTGAAGTAAATAATGAATGTGTGTGTTTGTGTGTTTGTGTGTTTGTGTGTGTGTGTGTGTGTGTGTGTTTTCTGATGGTTGTAGAGTAGCACATTTGTGAGCTGTTAGTTCATAGCTTTCAGAAGATGCTTCATAGTCCTGTTTTTTCCTAGCACTAGGCACAAATATAGTCTTAAAAACAGAAAATGTACATTAGAGTTTGAAAATGTATGATTTTAGTTGATGCAGTAACAAAAATGAATCAATTTGAGTACAGTTTAACATTATTAACAGACAATGTATTTGATATCTTTAATAAAATCTTATTTAAACAATCACAGTAAAATGATTGATTATATTGTTATCATAAAGTTTAACACTGTTGCATTGTTATAGTCCTTAATCCTCAATATTAATCCCCAATAAAGCCTCAATATTCCTGTGCATGAACATAAAGGCAGTTTATTAATATTTGACATACAGAGCTTTTTCTTTGATGGTGATGCCATTAAATATACATGAGACCTGTATCATATTTGGTTCTTTAGGAACGAGTGTTTGAGGGTCTTTGCTGAAGGTCTTGGATGTAAAAAGTTAAAATGTGTCAGCATTTAATTATTTTTTTCTGGCTTGTCAAACAGATGTCAGAAATCAGTCGATAGTATCTTCCTTAAAGGTCTGTTCACATCAAGAATAAAAACTATAACAATAACTGCAATGATAAGTACATTGTTGAAAGGTTTGGAGTTTAGATTTATTTAAAAATACAGCAATTCGGCAAAATATTATAACAATTTAAAATAATAGATTTCTATTTTTCCATTCATTTATAATAGTGGTGTAATGGATCACAAAACTCATGGTTCAGATCACAATGTTTTTTGAGTCATGGATCAGACCATTTTTCGGATCAGCAAAGAGGGGAGGAGACAAATGTAATTTGCTTTCCATTTATATAAAAATATTACTGCAAAATAAATTGGTTTTAACAAACAGAACTTAGAACCTGTAATTTTAATAAAAATAAAAATCAAGAAAGAACCAGCTGAAAAATATTTAATATGAAAATTGATCTTTGCTACTGTTGCTGTTAATGCTAAGCATAGAAATTTAACATGTTGTACAACATATCATATTTATTTTCAATTACTGATTCAACAATTTAAAAACTTCATGTTTCATTATAGGTGTATCATTTTGGAAAACCAATTCAGTGACATAATTTTGTTGGTTGTTTGTCGCCACCTGTTGGTTACACAGTGTATTTTCTACAACATTCACCAGCGTCAAGTTCCATTAAACAGTGATTTTAATCTTTACCATAAACATCAGTGTTTATATCTGAACTATAAACTGTTCTCCCAGTACTGTTCTCCCAGTCTGTGTTTTTTAATTGTTTGTAACAAACTGAAAAAGTGTAAAAACTGAATCTCTCTCAATCAAACACAGATTTGAATGCAGTGTTCCGAATTAATAAACATCCAAATCATGATGAATAAATAAATAATAGTCAATAAATAAATACATAGTTGGATTAGGACAAGTGATTATACTTGTGTTTATATTTGAATGCTACCACTAATAATGAATGAATGAATGAATGAATGAATGAATGAATGAATGAATGAATTAATTAATTCTTGAATGAAGCGAGAGGCAATCTCTCTGCAGTTGTTATAATGTTGGATTAACCTACAAGTTCATAAAATTTTTTAAACGAATTTCCTTTGGTATAATTTGTTTCTTAATTTTAAGGATTTTTTTGTTGGTCAGTTTTTTTACTAGATAAACAAGATTAATGATTAACATCTGATGTGAAGTGCTTCAAAACCAGTCCACAATATGTGCCAAAGCACAAACTGGTTTGTTAAAATAAAATCTAACATAAATAACATTAAAGTGAAATATTCAGTTTCAGAGAAACTTATATTAAACTTTTAATTTTTAATGACAAAATCATCCATTGCTGGTCAGTTTCAATTTAAATAGTTTAATAAAGACAGGAACTCGGTTGGAAGGCTGAGAGAACTCAGAAACTCGTTGTGAGAATGAAGGTCTGCATATCTGTGCCAGTCTGTCAAATGAAAATAGCTTAAACACTTTAATATTTTAGAGAAAGTAGATAAAGTTTGCATAACCGATGATTGATCTTATCCACCCGCGACCCACCCATAAGTAAATATGCAGCTTATTTTTTCATTACCTGACCTGCTTATAAATGGCAGCACCCGCTGGTATAACTGATAAATGGTGTGCTCATATAGCCCAGTGTCACAGGGAAAAAATGTAACTAGACTTATTGCGATGGTGTTGTGAGGCGTCACAGACATGGTATCGGTTGTCGTGAACTATTCCACATTACACAAGAAGAAACAATTGAATCTTGTGTCACGATGCCCATTTGTCATTTACGACTCCCATCAACACCCTACGTCAAGGAAATTGTTCTGAAATCTTGACAAAATCATGTGATTTGACCAGGGCTTTAGTGGCAATTTTGTCAAAAGCAACTTACAATTGAGAAGGAATTCAATGATTCAACAAGAAGCGCTAATTATACAAAGCAACTGTTCATGCTCAGAGAACTAAGTGATAGAATGAGGAGGGGGAGTGTTTATTTTACAGTGTTTTATTTTCCACAGGTGGTTTATGAAGCCCACTCACCTGTGTAAAGCACACTTTATAAATGTGAAGTGTTTTTTAAGAGATGGAGTGATTTGTAATAAGGTCTCAAAATAAATGTGCAAAAAACTGAGGCAAGTAACGGTTAAAGTGTCAGAAAGATGAAAGTGTTTTTTACAGGTGGTTTGTCAAGCCCACTCACCTATGTGAGGCAGACTCAGCATTTTAATGTCTTAACTATATGGACTTTAGGTTTAATTTGTGAAAATAAATGCTCTGTGTGCTTAACATGGGAAAGTGGAGGAAAGTAAATTTAGATTGGGAGTAAGTGTTTTTATCATTCATCAGCTGAAATAAATCCAATAATTCCAGTACTCATGGAAAAAAATAATCTTGGTGTGCTAGGTCCTTGCTTCTGCTCTGTAAGATTTTATCAACAACAGGAAGCATTTTTCAGCCTTTCAGACTTTTATCATAGTGAACTTTAAACCACAAGAAACAGCATGATAGCACAGTCATTGCGGACTATTATTCTCAGTTAAAGATGGACTAGATCCAAAAAAGTCCCACTGTTCTCCTCTGTTATCACTGTAACCCACAAAAAAGGCAAAAGTAAGCCAATTAGTGGATAGGGAAGGTCTCGGGTCATTACCTTCATCCAAAGTGAGGTTTAAGAGGTTTGAACAGATGGTCCTCAAGCGGAACCCTCAGGCATCTACAGTAGTAAAACACTGCCTTCTGACACTCATATGCTCAGCTTCTGCAGCCAGTCTGTTGAAGAGGAAGCTGTGGTATAATATTTCTGATGATCTTTGTGATTGTTAATACACATTTTATGGGTATGAAAGTCGAGGACATGAAGATGAGCTCAGCCCTCCACAATTGTCATGTGTAGCCCAAAATATCAGTGATTCCAGTGTTCTCTTTTCAGTTAAAAGATTTGTTTACCCTAAAATAAAAATTATTTTATTAATTAATCGCCCTCATGTCGCTCTAATCCCCTGATGTTCATCTTTGGAACACTAATTAAAATGTTTTAGATGAAATCTGAGAGCTCTCTCATAAGCCATAGACAGCAATGGTCCTGAGATGATCAAAGTCCAGAAAGGGAAACATAAACATTGTCAAAAAATTCCATGTGACTTCAGTGGTTCAACTGTAATGAAATGAAGCACAAAGAATGCATCTTCTGCATCAGATCAGGGTGCACATTTACTATGGGCAATGTACTGTAGCACTGCTGATTCTAATGGCAATATGTGCACTGCCTGTATTAAATGCATACACAGACTACGGAGAGAAGACATGGGTGTACAAAGACATTTTTTGGCAAACAAAAGTTTTCATGATTCGTATGATTACAGTTGAACCACTGAAATCACATGGAATGTTTTGTCAATGTTTTTTGTTTCTTTTCTGAGTAATTAATAGCAGAATTTTCATTTTTGTGTGAAATAATCCTTTAAGTTACTTTAACTTTTGTGTTTATGTGATGCAAATGGTCAGATTTTCATATTTCAAAAGTTAATTAGGTTAAAATCAACTATTTTTTGTTAGTCTCATTGAACTTGAAAAAGTACTTTGAGACAGACTTTTTTTTTTAATTAAGACCGAAAAAAGAAAGGGATAAAAGGTGTACATTTACCATGTAGGGTTTTAAAACAAGTAAAACATGAGAAAGAGCTCTTTACTTTCATAAACTGATGTATTTTTGGTTAAAATAGGATATCCAGCGATGAGAAATAAAACAGAACTGTAATTTAGATTTGTGGAATCAGATTAGTTTAATTTGTATAGTATGTGTTGTATTTATGTCACATAATCACAGAGACTTAATATCAGTGTTTATAAAGCATAGGGGGGCAATTTTGCTGTCCTGCCGACATGCAGTGTTCCTCATTTATTTCTTGTTCCTGCATGTCTCCACTCTGCCTCCTTGAGGAGACTTTTAAAACGCTGTTCCTGTCTGAAATAATAATAAAATTAGTATAATGTATCATGTAAAAAAAGAGGCTAATTGTCACAATTCTATTACAGAAATAGTTTATAATAAAATAGCTACCTGTCACTGTGTATTTATATTATTGGTTAAATAATAATAATAATGATAATAATTTGTAGGATTAGGACTAGTGATTATATTTTTTATTTATATTTGAATACTACCACTAATAATAATTATAAATAAACAAATAATAATAATAATAATAAATAAAAAAATAAAAAAATAAAAAAATAAATAAATAAATAAATAAATAAATAAATAAATAAATAAATAAATAAATAAATAAATAAATAAATAAATAATTAATTAATTTGTCGGATTAGGACAAGTGATTATACTTGTATTTATATTTGAATACTACCACTAATAATGGTAAATAAATTAAATAAATGAATAAATAATTTGTAGGATCAGGACAAGTGATTATACTTTAATTTATATTCAAATACTACCACTAATAATGATAATAAATAAATAAATAGATAAACAAACAAATAAATAAATAAATAACTAAATAAATTGTCGGATTAGGACAAGTGATTATACTTGTGTTTATAGTTGAATACTACCACTAATACTGATAATAAATAAATGAATAAATAAATAAATAAAAAAAATTTTTGTTGGAGTAGGACAAGTTATTATACTTGTGTTTATATATGAAAACTACCACTAATAATGATAAATAAATAAATAAATAAATTGTAGTATTAGGACAAGTGATTATACTTGTGTTAATATTTGAATACTACTACTAATATTGATAATAAATAAATGAATGAATAAATAAATAAATAAATAAATAAATAAATAAATAAATAAATAAATAAATAAATAAATAAATAAATAAATAGTTGGATTAAGACAAGTGATTATACTTGTGTTTATATTTATATGCGACCACTAATAATAAATGAATGAATGAATGAATGAATGAATGAATTAATTAATGAATGAATTAATTAATAATTAGTTGGATTAGAACAATTGATTATAATTGTATTTATATTTGAATACTACCCCTAATAAATAAATAAATAAATAAATAAATAAATAATTTGTTGGATTAGGACAAGTTATTATACTTGTGTTTATATTTGAATGCTACCACTAATAATAAATAAATGAATTAATGAATTATTAATTTGTTGGATTAGGACAAGTGATTATACAGTACTTGTGTTTGTATTTGAATTCTACCACCAATAATAAAAAAATAAATAAAAAAATAAAAAAATAAATAGTAAGATTAGGACAAGTGATTATACTTGTTTATATTTAAATTCTACCAATAATAATAAAAAAATATATCAATTTAAATACCAATAAATAAATAAATAATGGGTGACTGGGGCTAGTTGATATCTAACAAAAATTTTATAACAACTAGCCCCAATCACCGTAATTCATTTACATTATTATACTAATTTGTTCATATTAATACTTATTTTTATAATAATAATAATAATAATAATAATAATATTATAATAATAATAATTAATAATAACAATAATAAGAAGAATATAAATACTAATAATATGGTCTGGGACTAGTTGTTATGCTTATTATATTATTTATATTCTTATTTATATTCTTATTTAAACTTCTTATTCTTATTTATTTACTAGTAATAGTCACTAGTAGTACTACTATTACTGTAATATTTAATGTTTATGGTATGGAAATTTACATAATGGTTTGAATGAGTTTATGATATGTTCGGCAATAGAACTGTAATGTGACCCCTGTTCCCCTTTTTCACTGTTTAATTCGGTGTGTCAGAGAGAATGGCGTAGCTTCATTCAGTGTGTGTTAGTGAGTGAGAGTTGACGCACACTCTTCCAGCAGCTGCTTCACAGAAAAGCAATAGCGTGTGGAGTGAATGGAGCTTGACTTGTAGATAAAGCAGATTATGGCGTTTGCCCTCTGTGCTGCCAATAAGATTAACTCGCAGCTCGCCGTCCCGCTCACTGCTTTTAGACAATTGCAATTACTATAATGCGGTAGCGCTTAGTGCGTGTATGTGACAGAACCCCCCTTCACCAGCCCACCCACAGCTATTAGAAAATACCTTCAATACTAATGGAGTCAGATGCGATTACAGAGAAAGAACGGATGTCAGAGAACAGGGCATGTTGGGGCATTTTGTATTTGTCTGTGTGTGTGTCTGTGTGTGTGTCACAAATGATGAGATTGATGGAGCAGACGATGCATCAGTGCATCAGTCTGTAAATGTTTTCGCCCAGAACAAACTGCAATATCCAGATAGATGTTTTATAATATCTAATTTTGCAGGCTTTTAATGAAGCAGCTTTCTCTGTGTTGTGTGTCACAAAATGTTATGCCAGACTGTTGTATTTATTTAATCAGATTAATCATACTGATGTTTTGATCAGATCTTCAAGGGGATGTGTAAATTAAATAGAAATTAAGCTCTATATACAAAAATGTAGTATTAAAGACAATAAAATTAGGTTTGTAGTGGAATTACAGTGAGATCTACTACTACTAATTAATAAATTCTAATAAAATAATGAACTAAATTTAATATTTATATTTATAAAAGTATAACTTTAATACTTTTTTCACAATTATTATTATTTTTTTTTTTTTATTTATAATTACAATTATTCAACACAAGTATAATATTTAAGTGTTGGAATTTTTTTTGCAGTAATAATAATATGAAAAAAAATTCTATAATAAAATATATAGTTTATATAATAAAACATATACAGTGGGGAAAATAAGTATTGAAGACATCATATTTTTTTTCCCGGGAATAATTTTCTAAAGGAGCTGTTGACATGGTATTGAACCAGATTTCGGTAAAAACCCAAATAATACAAACATAAAAAAATAAACAAAACAAAAAATCTTTAAAAATGTTATGTGTAATAATAATGAAACAACATGAAAGTAACTACTGATATGTATTTAATACTTTATATAAAAGGCTTTTTTTATGATGGCGGCTTAAAGACACCACTCACATGGAGAATGAAGTTTGAGAATGAAGTGAGAATGATTTTCTTTCACAGACTTCAACAGAGTGTAAATTTCTTGATGGTTCTATGGGTCTCGTTTATCAAATCTGATACTTTTTTCTATTGGATTCAAGTCAGGTGATTGGCTGTGCTATTCTACAGCTTGATTTTTATTTTCTCAGAAAGCATTTGAGGGTTTCATTGGCTGTGTTTTGGATCATTGTCTTGCTGAAATGTCCACCCTGGTGTCATCTTCATCATCCTGATAATGTAGATGTTGGACTGAAGCAGCAAATATTAATTTACAATGACAAAGGGCAATGTGTTGCTGAAGAACTACTGAGAGATTTCAGCTGCTCTCTGGGCTTTTACTGCCCAAAAACACCTCGCTTTTTTCATGTGTTTAATACTTTTCCCTGTGTCATTTTATTTTATTAGGCATAACTTAATTTGTAAGCAATTCGATTTTTTTGTTTTGTTTTTTGCATATTGCAATCACCATCCGGTTTCCAAAATTGTATGTCAACAGCACCTTTACAAATATGTTTTGTGAGAAAAATGGTTAAGTGTTCAATACTAACATCTTATATTCTCCGCTATATATAAACTCCTGAAGAAACTGTGAAACTGCAAAAATGTTTTTTTTTTTCACACAATAACACCAAAATAATAATAGTAATAATAATAATAATAGAAACAACAATAATAAGACAAAACAATTTAACATCAAATATAAATATATACATATAAATATAATTCAAAATTAAAATACACAAATTGTGGTTGTAATATTGATAAGTAGATGAAGATGATGGAAATAAGCTATTTAACCTACATTATACACATTTCTTCACACTAGTTAATAATTAATATAGATTCCGAAAAAATAATAGTAACAAAAATATATGAAGAAACTATTAAACGGCATAAATGTTGAATATTGTGAATAGGTTATTAATTATATTATTTTTTAGACTATAACACCAAAAATAATATTAGAAATAATAATAATAATAATAATAGAAACAACAACAAGAAACTGTTTAATCAAATATCTTTCGTATAAATACAGTTATTAAGCATTAAAATACACAAATTATTTAACCTACCTTATGCTAATTTCTTCACAATTATTTAATAATTATACTATATTCAGAAATAATAATAATAATAATATTGTCAAATATTGCAACATCTCATATTAATATTGCAAAATCTCATTATGCATCTTGATAAATTCCCACACTCAGAGCTTTGGCTGTAATTTCACTACTTGACCACAAGGTGGTGCTGTGCTTCAACATTTCAACATTATCCCTAAAGCTTCTTTACAGTCTTTCTAGGATTAATTTCTTGAATCAACAGGATTTCATTTTCGAGAGGTTTTAGATCAGTGCCTTAATTTATTTTTCATATTGCTAATACTGGGGACTGCATTGATGTTTTCAATGTCTTTCTCTCTTTAGCCAAGTACATCGGCTGCTATGTAGACGACACACAGAAGCGAGCTCTTAGAGGGGTGTCCTTCCTGGACTACAAGAAAATGACTGTCTTCCGCTGCCAGGACAACTGCGCTGAGAGGTACTGCACTGTACTCTACTGTACTGTTGTACTGCAGGGCTGAACAATATATCGTTTCAGCATCAACATCTCAATGTGTGTATCTGCAGTAGTCACGTCACCCATTGTCACTCCCGGCCACTTTATTAGGTACACCTTACTAGTACCAGGTTGGACTCACTTTTGCCTTTAGAACTGCCTTAATCCTTCATGTCATAAATTCAATAAGGTGCTTGAAATGTTCCTGAGCGATTTTGTTGATCATATCATATCAACTACGCAGTTGCTGCAGATATGTGAGCTGCACATCTATGATGCGATCCACCACATCCCGAAGGTTTTCTATTGGATTGAGATCTGGTGACCGCGGAGGCCGTTTGAGTACAGTGTACTCATTGTAATGTTCAAGAAACCCAGTCTGAGATAATTTGCACTTTATGACATGGTGCGTTATCCTGCTGGAAGTTGCCATCAGAAGATGGGTACACTGTGGTCATAAAAGAATAAACATGGTCAGCAACAATACTCAGGTAGGCTGTGGCAGTGACACAATGCTCAATTGGTACTAATGGGCCCAAAGTGTGTCAAGAGATTATCCCAAACACCATTACACCACCACCACCAGCCTGAACTGTTGATACAAGGCAGGATGGATCCATGCTTTTATGTTGTTGACGTCAAGTTCTGACCCTACGATCCGAATGTGACAGCAGAAATTGAGACTGATCAGACCAGGCAACGGTTTTCCAATTTTCTATTGTCCAGTATGGTTAGCTTGTGTGAATTGTAGCTTCAGTTTCCTGTTTTTAGCTGACAGGAGTGGCACCCGGTGTGGTCTTCTCCTGTTTTAGCCCATCTGCCTCGAGGTTCTACGTGTTGTGTGTTCAGAGATGCTCCTCTGCATACCTTGGTTGTAATGAGTTATTTAAGTTACTGTTGCCTTTCTATCAGCTCAAACCTCGCCATTCTCCTCTGACCAAGGCATTTTCACCCACAGAACTGCTCACTGGATATTTTCTTTTTTTTGGACCATTCTCTGTAAACCCTAGAGATGGTTGTGTGCGAAAATCAGTAGATCAGCAGTTTCTGAAATACTCAGACCAGCTTGTCTGGCACGAACAACCATGCCACATTCAAAGTCTCTTAAATCACCTTTCTTCTCCATTCTGAGGCTTGGTTTGAATTGCAGCAGATCGTCTTGACCATGTCTACATGCCTAAATGCATTGAGTTACTGCCATGTGATTGGCTGATTAGAAATTTGCATTAACGAGCAGATGAACCTTAACGAGCAGAAGTGTACCTAATAAAATGGCCGGTGAGCATTTATACAATACTAATTGTTCAATTCCTGTGCATAAAAGCTGTTACAATCCCCAGAAAACTATAAAGCACTGTTTATTTTTGCGTGTAATTTATTATCATTTATGCAGATGCACTGGGTAGAAAAAGGCTTGATCATCCCAGTCTATCTAAATTAATGAAATCTTTCTCAATAGAGTTGCTCAAATCATCTGCTAAAATTTTATTCAAATCGCAATTAAATATTGCTGCAAAACAAAATATCGCAGTGTCTGACTTTTCCAATATTGTGCAGCCCTACTGTACTGTATGTTGACTGAAACCTCTGAAAAACACACACACAAACTCACAATCTCTCTCTCTCACAGATACATCCACAAACACACATACACACACAAACATTTTTTTTCATAGTGACCACTTTCTTATGGGAGAAACACAAATTCTCTCTCTCTCTCTCTCTCTCTCTCTCTCTCTCTCACTCACTCTCTCTCTCACACACACGTACAATGAACGCATTCTTTGGACTTTATATACTGTCCAATGACATTCTGTTTCCTAACCTAAAATTAAACCAAAGTTGAGTGGAAAAATGTGAGGTTTACCAAGTGTAAGTGTAATGTGAAATGTACTGGGATCCCGAGTCCATCTGACTTTCCAGAACATGTAAAAAAAGGGCATCCCAGTAACGCTGTGGTGTGCTAAGGAATGTCAGTGAAATGTTATATAATGTATTTGGGCAGAATAAATTGAAAGCAGGATTGCTTCACCAATGACGATTGGTTCAGCACTGCTTATTAAGGGTGAATCAGTGCCAGTGCTTCAAGTTTTAACTTCATATCCAGAACAAGTTTATGACTTCATATTTTGAACATTTGGCTAATGTGGCTAAAATTAGCTTTTTCTCTGACTTTATTTGCAGAGATCATTAGATCAAGAGTATTGTGCTAATATTGTTATGTTTATATACAAAGCTACTCGTGTGATATTGCATTTATGCAACAGTTCAACAGCATAATCTATATATAAAAAAGAAAATTAAACAAGGAGAGTCCAAAAACCCTTTTGTATGAGGAACTACTTTCTTCTGCCATGCAGCTGACGTCAGAAAAGCAGAAACCATTGCTTCTTCACCAACGTCACTTTAGAGCTAGTATTTGACTGATTCTCTAGTGGACAGTAATGTCTAAAGTGTTGACAAAACAGGTGAGTTTTCCGATATTTTAAGATTATAAGGCTGAACAGCATGAAATGCCATCACTCTGCAGAGACATTTCCCAGTATTTCTCTGTTGCAGTCGGGATATTAAAATAATTAACTCAAATTAATAAAACCCAAGCAAAGCAAACACTGTCATAAACACTAACAGACTATGGTATAAATACTGCATTACAACATACAAAAGAGAGAGATTGACTTAGAAATTCACTTACCACTTTTATAATGATTTGATCAGTTACGCTGGGGTTTTCTCCTCTAAGGGCTTATTATGCGGTCTCTGTCACCATCTTGTGGAGAAACATCAACTGTCTTTGCTCTGCTCAGTATGGCAGGCTGATGGATGCAGATGCACTGTATCTCTGAAATTATAAATATTTAAAATAGGCACCGTCTTTATAAATTAACTACATATGTGCAATCTAAACAACTACATTCTCGCCTGAAAAAGCCTCAAAAGTACATTATGTTGTCCAACAGCTGCAATAGTTGTCAAACTGTAGTGAGTTTATTGATCTGCTGTCATTCTGTGGCCAAAATAATAAGGATGAGGAGGCTGTATGAGTGCTGTTATTGCATAATATTGCACGGCTATTATCCAATCAAATTCGAGAACCATACAGAACTGTTGTATGTGTATATATATATTTTTCCATTCATTAGATGTCATGGAAATTCAGCTTTTTAGTGAGAGAAAGTCAGGGAAAAGTTGAGAAACTTAATATTTGGCTTAAACTTTATAAGGCTTAAACTATATAAGGATTTCTTCCACTACTGGTCATTTTTGACATTTTGTCTGAATAAATGTTTCATTGTTTTTGTCAGAATAGCATGTAAGGGATTTGCCCTCTTTTGAAAGCTGCAATTCATAACACAGAAATGGAGTGTTTTTGCTCATGAATAGAGACAAATTTGACCAACTATAGCATAATAAATGGTTTGTGGGGTATTTTGAGCTGGAATGTTACAGATCTTAAAGATGTCATTTAACTGTGAGATCAGGCAACAGTTTTTGAGATTTACATATTTCCCCATTTATTTCGATATAAGCAGGCCTTTGATGAACTGCCCGGAGGTGTTGCAAATATATCTGTCAACTTTTCTTAAAAGAGATCATGCTAAGACAGCTGTGCTCAACAATGCTAGTCATTTTACCTATAAATAAGTTTTATTTTGTTTAGTTTTATTTTAGGATGACTTTTTGTCCCCACAGAGTAGCTTAAACCTGATCCAAACACAAAAATGACATCCACACAACACTCATGTTGTTATTATAATGCACAAATACACTTACAGTACATTATAAGTCCATATAAATATGTTATTGATGTCATGCTAATGGAGTCCTTAACTGACAAACATGAAAAACGTATCACTTGTTATTATAATCTTATTCCGTTAAATAAATGAGGGTATGTTTACAAGGTGATTCATCCATTCATTCATTTTCCTTCGGCTTAGTCGCTTTATTTATCAGGGGTCACCACAGCAGAATGAACCGCCAACTTATCATGCATATGTTTTACACAGCGGATGCCCGTCCAGCTGCAACCCAGTACTGGGAAACACCCACACACTCATTCACACACACATACACTATGGTAACTTTAGTTTATTCAATTCGCCTATTGCGCATGTCTTTGGACTGTGGGGGCGACAGTGCTAACCACTGAGCCACCGTGTCGCCTCATTAATAAAGATGATTTCAACTAAAAACTGAAAACTTTTTATGCAATTTTAATATGTTTGGGGGGCCTTAATATACACTTTCTTGTATTACTGTTTACAGGCTACAAAACATGATTTTACCAAAACATTTGGAAAAGATAAGATAAGGAAAATGGAAAAGATAAGGAAATGTGTATACTATGTCTGTTTTGTTTTAATTGTCTTGTATAAATGTAAGCTGAGAGGGGAGAGGGTTATTAGATATATCCTTCCTCTCATGGTCATCTAATTTGTTTGCTTATTTCTAAATTTGCCTCCTCCTTTCTTTATTCCTTAAATGATTAAATGTTTACAAAACAGCTCAGTTGTTTTTTATAATTTAAATGGGCTGTTCCCCCAAAAGGGAAAGTGTTGTCTTTTACTCCCCCATTTCTTCTTATAGACCACAACAGAGGAAATGAATTTAGAAAAAAATCTGTACAATTACAATAATTCTGAACAGAAATGGTCACATCCAGAAGGATGTAAACAATGCCAGATTAGAGGCTGTTAGTACAACTTATGCATTTTTAGTTCTCTGAAGCCATTTAGGAGCTTTGCCAAAGGAACTGTTTGAAATTTGATGCGTTTTTGTGCTTTCACATCTGTAAATCATTTGCTTTGCTCTAAAAAAAAAAAGAATTCAACTGTTACAGGGTTGCAGCTGCCACTTGGTTCAGTTTGCTTTCACATGGGAGTCATCAAATGTATTTTTATTTATTTATTTTTATTTATTTATTTATTTATATATTTATTTATTTTTTGGTTGGATTGCTTTCTTATCAAAGGCAAACTACACCAGAGTTTGTTTTCAGATAATCTCATCCCAAAAAACTTATATGGAAGGCTGATTGTTTTGGTGCTGATTCTACTGGGACTGTCGTCCAAGGCACAAAACACACCAGGTTCCCACACATCAAGCCAAGTGTGAAATCTTTTTGAGACCTAGGCCAAAACAACACTGAAAGGCCCCTTAGTCATAATTTTTAATACTCCATTTTAATCTGTGGACCAAACTAGGAAATGAGCTCATTTGTCCAATGTAATTGAATGCTCTTTATTGACACCTTTCATCTACACACATTAAAATTGGTTCTTTAGGATCCTTTGCAGAGGTTAAGGTGCTATATACACACCATTTACATACAAAGACGTGATTAAAGAGAAGAAAATGTATTCACTCTTCAGCAGTGTTGCACTGTAAAATCCTCTGTCTTAATATTTTAAGCTGAATCAAATTAACATTGAGTCCATTGAACTTATATTATTTTAAACTGACTTAAAACAGCTTGCAAAATTTATAAAAATTAAGTTAGAACATGATTAACTTAGTTTAAGTTACAATGACCTAAAACATATGCTTTCAGGACTAACTAATCATATGTTTTACAGTGTACGGTGTAACAATATAAGTAACGCACGTTACGTAATAATATTACTTTTCAGAAGTAACTAACGCATTACTTTTAAAAATAAATAATATTATTTGAGTAATAAAATGTAACACAAGATACTTTTTACCTTGCTTAATTGGCTTTTACTAAATATATTGTGAAATAAAAATGACCTTCAGGTTAAATCACACACTCAATGAGAGAGCGTGCTGCAAGGGAACAGACAGTCGACTCACACTCATCATCATCATCAGGTCTCTTTTTTCACAGCAGATGAGTCCGTGTACTGTTCTAGTAACTGAATAACTCAGGATATGGGTTTATTTCAAGTAAGAGGGGGTATCCGGTGTGTTAGTACTGAAGACGCAATCCGTTTCACAACAACTCCGTTCAATTTAATGAACTGGTCTGACCGGTTCACTTAGAAAATCCAGTTAAAAACAAACGATTAATTCACAAATTACCCATCATCACTTGAGACAGTTAGAAACAGAAACACTGGCAGGCCGGAAACTTACATTTTTGCAATGGATTCTTGTTATTTTCAACTCATCGAAGAAAAGAAGTGGATTGTTGTTAAGTGTAGATTGTGTAAGTAAAACTCTTGACAACAGCAAAAAAACACAACATCGGAAAAAACAAACAAATAAAACAAAACTGATACAAAGCACTACACCTGCACCCCACCTTCAGCTAAACAAACAATGATTGACATCAGTTTACATTCTCCAGGTAAAACAATTAATTTGACAAAAAAATAAATAAATTGTTATTTGCTTTTTTGTTGAGGAGACGCAGGCACTGTTTACTGTAGAAGCGACTACGATTTGTAATATAGTAAGATTTCTTCTCTTTTGGGAAACGATTTACACGTTTGTTACATTGCATGAAGCAATTTATTTAATGTATAAAGCTCAAAGATTTATTTTGATTTGGGGATGTTTTTTATCGTCTTACTGTTCATTTTGTTATTAAACATTTTAAAGATTTAAAATCAGTTTTTGCCCAAATATAAATTATTTCATGATAGTACTTTTAGGCTTTATTGCGATCTTTATCTCAATGGACAGTCAATTTACTTAACTAATAACACAAAATGTGCTAAGTCACAAACATATAACTTTACATGCTTTTATTAATCTGTACATACAGCATGTATAGCTCTGGGCTCAGAAAGTTCTCAAAATATATATATTTTTTTAAGGAAAATAAAGGTGTCGGTTAGGTGGTTGTTACATTTAGAGCTTCTCTATAAAAAAAGGGTGAAAAAACATGCAAGTTCTGAAAGAGATCAAATCTCAGTCAGGTAAAGAAAATTAACGCAAAAGTAACTCAATAGTAATATAAAATATTACTTTCCATAAAAAATAACTAAGTAACTCAATGATTAACTTTTTGGGGGGAGTAACTTAATATTTTAATGCACTACTTTCAAAAGTAACTTTCCTCAACACTGCCCTTTAGTGATTATAAACCTTTATGTGTCTTTTATATTCTGCTGAACACAAAAGAAGATACATTGAATTGGAATCCATTGTAGTAAAAGAAATGAGTGGAAGTCAATAATGTTTGTCAATCATTTATCAAAATATCTGATTTTGTGTTCAACAGGAGAAACTTATATAGGTTAGGAGCAAGTTGAATGTATTAAAAACAACATTCAAATATTAACATCTGTGTATTTGTCAGTCACTTTTAAATGAAGCGACTTCTGTTGACGATACACATTTTATCAGTATTTGCACATTTTTTCAGTCTTTGGAATCGAAACCACATCATCGGTGTCACCAGAGCTATGCTTTACCAGTAGAGCTACAGAAAGGCAATCCATTTCATTTCCTGATGATACTGTAACATTTTACATAATGTTTTTGCACCAAGATCCCTGATAAGAAAACAAAGCAAGTTCCTCACATATGTTTTAACTCCAAAAAAGGATAATGTCATTAAAATAAGTGAAAGATAAAGTGATCAAGTTTATAATTATTTACACAACTAGAGCCTAACACTCTTAAAATGTCTTCCTCTGATATACATCTATGTA
>CAIGQZ010000427.1:19320024-19381804 GCA_903798205.1 Danio tinwini
ATATATATATATATATATATATATATATATACAGTAATCATGTACAGTGGAGATCACAGTTATTAGCCCTCCTGTATTTTTTTTCGTTTTCAAATATTTTCCAAATTATATTTATAAGCAAGGAATTTTTCACAGTATTCCTTATAATATTTGTTTTTCTGGAGAAAGTCACATTTTATCTTGGCTAGAATAAAAGCAGTTTTTAATTTTTATAACCTGGTTAACCTAATTCACCTACAGTAATTAAGCCTTTAAATGTCACTTTATGCTGAATACTAGTGTCTTAAAAATATATAGTAAAATATTATGTACTGTCATCATGGCAAAGGTAAAAGAAATCAGTTATTACAAATTTGTTATTAAAACTAACACCTTTAGAAATGTGTTAGAAAATAATAAACAGAAAATGGGGGAAAATATACTGGAGGCTAATAATTCAGGAGGGCTAATAATTGGAATGCATAGAGATCACCAGATGCTGGGTTTCATCCCTGGTGGTGCTCTGCCAGGCCTCTGCAGTTGCCATGCAACTGTCTTGAAATGCAGTGAAATGCATGCTCAGTCAGATTCA
Organism: Danio tinwini; assembly: GCA_903798205.1. Lineage (NCBI taxonomy): Eukaryota > Metazoa > Chordata > Actinopteri > Cypriniformes > Danionidae > Danio > Danio tinwini. The sequence goes on from CAIGQZ010000427.1 coordinate 19,320,596, forward strand.
GGTCAGGTGATTGAATTGGCCATTGCATAGCATTCCACTTTGTCTTCAAAAACCCTTTGATTGCTTTTGCAGTATGCTTTAGGTCATTCTCTATCTGCACTGTGAAGCACCGTCCAATGATTTCTGAAGCATTTGGTTTAATATGAGCAGAAAATATTGCCTGAAACACTTCAGAATTTATCCTGCTGCTTTTGTCAGCAGTCACATCATCAATAAATACAAGAGAACCAGTTCCATTGACAGCCATGCATACCCAAGCCATGTCACTACCTTCACCATGCTACACTGCTTAGGATCATGAGCAGTTCCTTTCCTTCTCCATACTCTTCTCTTCCCATCACTCTGGTACAAGTTGATCTTGATCACATCTGTTCATAGGATGTTGTTCCAGCACTGTGAAGGCTTTTTTAGAACTCTAATCTGGCCTTCCTGTTTTTGAGGCTCACCAATGATTTACATCTTGTGGTAAACCCTCTGTATTCACTCTGGTGTCTTCTCTTGGTTGTTGACTCTAACACACATACACCTACCTCCTGGAGAGTGGTCATCCACCACAGTTGTTCCAGTGGTTTACGTGGTCTTCTGGGTCTTTAGGTTTTGCTAAGCTCACTGGTGCGTTCTTTCTTTTTAAGAATGTTCCACACAGTTGTTTTAGCCACGCGTAATGCTTTTGCCATCTCTCTGATGGGTTTGTTTTGTTTTTTTTCAGCCTAATGATGGCTTGCTTGACTGATAGTGACAGATCTTTGAATCTCATCCTGAAAGTTGACAATAACAGATTCCAAATGCAAATAACACACTTGAAATGAACTCTGGACCTTTTAACTGCTCATTGTAATTGGGATAATGAGGGAATAACACACACCTGGCTATAGAACAGCTGAAAAGCCAATTGTCTCATTACTTTTGGACCCTTAACAAGTGGGAAGCACATATTCAAACTGTTGTAATTCCTACAGCATTCACCTGATTTGGATGTAAATCCCCTCAAATTAAAGCTGACAGTCTGCAGTTAAAGCACATCTTGTGGAATACACTTAAATACACTTATTTTATTTTAAATCCATTGTGTTCATGTATAGAGCCAAAAATGTTAGAATTGTACCGATGTCCAAATATTTATGGACCTAACTGTATGTAAGCAAATTTGCTGCCCTCTGTATAAGAACCACTGCTATACATGATTAATTGAAACGGACAAGATCAAGATTAATACCAGGAGTAAGCTTTATCACAGAATAATGGCTTGCTAACTTAGGAAGGGCCACATTTACTAAAAGTGTATACAAGTGCAAACCCTTATTTTCTGTGTTAAAAGATTCTGTCACTATTTACTGAAAGGAAAAATCACTGCCCATGTCTTTTTGGTGAAACATGGACAGGTTTTTTTTGGAGGGATACCTTGTTGCATATACATCTGAAATTTTTCACTATTATGCAATGCTCATTTTGCACATGAGTTAGTAATGGATTACTAATTACTAATCCAAGTTCTGCCAGTTTCACACATAAAAGAAAGATAGACAGGATTAGAATGACACAGGGGTGAGGAAATGAGGATAAATGAGGATACATTTTGCTGGTGTTGCTCTTCAGTTTATCTGTTTCCTCTGCTTGACCTAAATCCATCAACATGGAACTCTTCTGTCACAATAATCTGTATATTGAAAAAACACAGAAAAAGGACTTTTTTAAATGGAAAAATAAGAGCTACAGATTTAGAAACTTACACATCTAAGTTGCATCTCTGTTTGCCCTCAGTGCTGTTACCCACTCAAAAATTCTGAGTGGGTAACACTCAGATACATATTTCTGTCTGTCTCTGGTAAAAGTAACAACTCATTCTCTATATGTAGACAATGATTCTTTCACACTTTTCATCTGGGACTTCACCATGATGTAGTTCTCTGAAAACATCTGTGGAGCAGAATACTGTATTTTCCCTTTAAAACACACTATAATAAAGTCTAACTGTATGTGATATGTATAAAAAAGTAAAACAAAAGATTGTAAACATTTAATTTTTAATTAAATTTTTTAATTAAAATTTTTAATTAAATTTTTTATTCCCATTGCTCAAAAAATCCTTTAAATTATCTAGAAAAGTGTGATGAATGAAAATATATGTATGAAACAAACAGAAATGCTTGTGTCATTCATTACAAACATGGTTTATTATAAAGATTAGGACTAAAAATGTATTTTAAAGGTAAATCTGACTGCATCTGTGACATATGCTATACAAATACAGTATTTGTGCCTATCACAAATCCAATCAAAAAAGTACATGTATGCATACAATATGTTGCTCATGTTTTGCTTGCATAAAATATCCCATTGTGCAAATTCATTTTAAACATGTCAAACTTTACAAGAGAGTGTGAGGAGAATAAACCACATTCTTTCTGCTTCTTTGTACAGCACACACAGTGTGTCAGTATAAAGGAAACTATGGTATACTTAGTACATTCTTTGGAATTACTTCAGCACATCTGTAGACAAAGGGCATCGCTAATCTCTGATATCAGCAGTGTCTTATAGACATAACTAATTGCACACAGGACATCACTGGTCCCTCATATTCAATTACATTTATTTTCAATTGATGTTTATTTATAAAGCGATTTATTTATTTTTTTTACAATGTAGATTGTCTCAAAGCAGCTTAACATAGTTCTAGTAAAGTCCAGATTTCAGAGTTGAAGTTCAGTTTAGTTTAGTTCAGTTCAGTGTAGTTTCAAACACTGAAGAGCAACTCCACAGTAGCGCAGCTCCACAAGTTTCGATCCGAGCAAGCCAGAGATGAAGAAAAAAAAAAACCTTGAGAGAAACCAGGCTCTGTTGACATCACTTGTCTCTCTCAGGACATCACTAGTCTCTAACAGTATTGTTTTCTTCATAAGCAGCACAGTTCATCATTTTATGGAACTGGACGTCCATCTAATGAACCAAATGAATAATAAAGTCATTTTCTCTGTGTTTCAGAGGTTATCTGTATGCTGGTCTGGAGTTTGGAGCCGAGTGCTACTGTGGCCATAAGATCCAGGCTCCCAATGTCTCAGAGAGTGAATGCAATATGGAGTGTAAAGGAGAAAAGAGTAATCTCTGTGGTGGTCCTAATCGATTGTCTATATATAGACTGGAACTGAGCCAGGAGTCAGCCCGCCGATGTGAGTACCCTAAAACACACTCTTCCACTTACAATTCCATATCTACTTATGCATATCTTATTGTATTCAGACAGGAGCATATTTTTAATGCTGGACAAGTGTGCACTTGTTCAAAAAAATCTGTTATTATCATATACTAAAGGCTCCATTGTAATTGCATAATTGTGTAACCTGATGTGTGTGTGTGTGTGTGTGTGTGTGTGTGTGTGTGTGTGTGTGTGCACATTGGGATGTATTTAGAAGAGCAGTTCATGGTAATAGTGTTTAAAGAGAGATAATGTGAGAAAATCAACATCTTACTGACATTTTAATTAGAAGATTTTTGATAAACTAATAAATGCATGTCAAAAGTGAAGTTTCTATAGTCTAAGCCCTATAGTTTCATGTTTGAAAGCAAAAAATAATAATATAAACAATAATATGAATGCAAAATTATTATAAATTACCAAAACTACTGCTGCCACTAACAATAGTGAAAATAAAATTTAATTGCGAACAGCATTTATAGGTGCTGTATGTTTTTGACTCTTCTTAAGCATAACAATACCATAATATGTTTGCAGATATTCAAGAAACATGCCAAGTTAACATTCTTGTTTATCTGAAAAACATTGCTGAAGTCAGATATTCTGCTTTGAAAATGTGCGTTACGTGCCGGAACATCTGTCTTTGTTCTGGTTGGTTTAACCCGCCCAATGCCAGTTAAGCCAATTATATTTCAGCACCCCGGGTTGCCTTCATGAAAAACCATGTATTTCATTCATTCAGTCAGAAAGGCTCTCAAAGCATGCGTCCTTGACCGAAATATGACCTCTGGTGGACAGTAGCAGACTCCGAAATGAGACGCAGATTCAGAGTTCCACATGAAGTTATTAATTAGCAAATGATATAAATATTACTATGTAAACATTAGGTGAGCAAGTCACATTGTGACCCCGTGTCCTAACAACACGCTATGTGAGGAGATTTGCAGTGCTAAGCAATTGGACTGTTTGCTTCAGACCAAACACGACTGAATTTAAATACAGCCATTCAGAAGCACAGAATATGCACTCACTCACAAAATGGTATAAGGTTTATAATCTAATTAATACATATTAACCCTCTTTAACTTTATTAAATGTAGATGCTGAATCACTCATAATGTGTTTGTTTGCATTATTTCACAGTTCTAAAGTTCAATTTCAAACAGTTTATTTTATTTATCTGCTGCTGCTTTCAGTAGTATGGCAATAAATGTCATGTAAAATCATTTTTCGTATCATTTATAATCATAAATTATCATTTAACACTGAATAAAGCACATGAGGTGTACCTGAGGTGATCATTGTAATCAAGTTTTCTGTTTTTTAGCTGCAAAAAATAGAAATAGTTTCTAAAATATAAACATCAACAAGTGTTGATTAGGACAAAAACTCCTTTTAATACAAAAATATACCTTCTATCGGCTGCCGTTGCTTTTATTTAGAACACAATTTAAATAAATTAGCCTCAATGGCACACCCCTGTTGGTTCTCAATCTGGCAACCTTGAGGTTGCTTAGTTATAACGTTTATAATGACAATCACTGACAGAGAAAGAGATTTATGAGAAAATACATATTGTAAAACACTCTTATCATAATATTAGAGTCAGAATATAATGATAATAATGATAAAAAAATTCTATAGCATTTGTCCTACATAAAATACAACTCAAAGTGCTTCACAGGCATAAGCAAACATTAAAACATCATCATCATTGGGTACTTAAATCTAGAAACGGATATAAGTAAATAAAGCATTTTTTTATTATGCCATAATTGGTATTGATATAATCCAATAAGTCAAACCAGTCCAAATGGTTCTGCTCCAAAACTTTTTGTGAGTTCAAGGCATGCCAAATACACATACACAGTTTTATACTGGCATGCTAATGAGTTTGCAAAATATATAAAAACTCAGAATACTGCTCCTAATCATCTAAAAAATCTTGGCCTGTGATTTTGACCCAACTGCACAGAATTAAAAGCTAAAAAAGCAAAGTTTATATCTTCTGACCACTAGGTGGCACTGTTCTGAAACTGTACAGACAACCTCAGGTCATTGAAGAGCTTTGCGGAAATAATAAGATAAATCGATACAGCCTTATGTCCACGTTGGCAGTCTCTATGTTTAATTTGTTTGCATGTTATTTGAAAATGGATTGACTGAAGTGCTCAACACTCTCAAACAGATGTGGGTAAGATGTGTGATAAAACTGCTTTTAATAGACCAACAGATTTCTCACAGGAACCTGCATGAGGGAATTTGTAAGATTTATTAGAATGTCATGAATTAACAACAAACAGTAATTGGCTTTAAGTTAAGTTTGGCTAACTATTAATGTTAACTCATTGAATTATTTCATTACTTAAGAATGCTTTTTAAAGTCAAAAGTTTAAAAACACAAAGAAGAAATACTGCACACTACCACACTGTTTGCAAAAGTGTCAGAATTATGGGCACATAGCCTTCATCAGATATCCTCCATAAAATTCTAAATTGAATATTTAGAAATTAGACAAGTTGTTTGTCTTGTTTATCTTCATAATTAAATCTAAATCTCAATCTATGATCAAATCTTTAAATATCAGATCACAGGACGAATCACCATCGAGCTGACAGTAAAGTTATTATCTTAAATAATACCTAAAATGATTTCTACTATTTGCTTTTCTGAAGTTGTAGAAAGATTCAATCTGTTTGACACATTAGGTATTTTATGTGTATGTCGTAAACAAGGCCTTGGCCAGCATTGTTTAGCTGTTTCTCAGAGCATCCATTATCAAAATATACTATAAATAAAATAATGTCTTTATCCAAATCCAGATCTGTTAGTTGTGACCCTCTCCTTTTCCTTGCCCCTACTTCCTCTTTCTTGATCGATAAAAAAGTAGCAAAAAAACTTGTGACATTTGTTTCTGTGTCCCTGAACAAGCATTTTTCTCATATGACAGGAAGCCTGTGTGCGTAAGAGATATTCTGTAGGAACAGCTTTGATCTGTGAGTCAAAAGTTAGAAGAAGTATTCACAAGATATCCTTAGGAATATGGGGGATTTATTTATTTTAGGCTGTGTAAATACCAAAATATATAGAGCTGTCAAAAAAAATTATGGTCCCACTTTATATTAAGTGTCGCTTATACCTGTGAACTTGCATGATAACTAGATATGTAAGTAGTATGTAACTACAGTGTATGTACACACTGGTACATAGTATTTACTTAAGTAATACTGGTGTAACTAATCACATGTAACAACACACTAAATAGTATGTGTAAGTTTAAATGTGTAACAGGACATTGGTAACAACACTAAAAAAGTACACATCTGTAACATGAATTACATAAGTGCACTGTGTAACAACAATATACTTGCAGGTGTTTTCCCACTTCCACACCTGTTTGCATACCATGTACTGTACTTCTGAACACTGTGTTAGAATAAGAATGGCAGAACTAATGCTGCATTAGAAGGTTTTACCTTGTGATACCAGTGTAATTACAGGGTAAATCCTCAGGAACTGTACACTCAATATAAAGTGTAAAATGGTCACAAATTACTGTGTAATATTTAAAACCTAAGCCTTTGTACTACTGCTAAAAAAGTATAAGTGTATATAGAAATATACAAATGCCTTATGTTTATATGTTGTTTTAAGAGAAACTGTAGAATCAGTAATCACATTAAAGTGGGTAGTTTACCAAAGGTTGTGTTATTAATGTCCTGTTACACATTTGAACTTACACATACTATTCAGTGGGTTGTTACATGTGTGTAGTTACACCAGTATTACACAAGTAAATACTATGTACCAGTGTGTACATACACTGTAGTTACATACTACTTACACATCTAGTTACCGAGTAAGTTCACAGGTATAAGCAACGCTTAATATAAAGTGGGACCGGCGTTGAATATAACTCAGTTGTAGAGTTCTGGCGTGACAAATTGACTGTGACATACAGATATATGGGTTCATTCCTGAACATTCAAAGACACATTTGCTAATCTGCAGTCCTAATATGAGTTAGATGCAGGCGAAACATTGGCTTTAGGTCCTAAAAAAAGGTCCCATAAAATTAAAATGTAGTTTTTTGGATGTTTTTTTAGTATTGTTAGTTTTTAGGATATCAAAAACTAGTGCACACTAAAACAATGACAACATTCAGGAGGAGTTTAAAAGATATACAACTGATGTACACATGTAAAGCTTGTAGTTGGTCACTTCCGCCTAAATTCATCAGCGGTTTTATTCACGTCAACCTTTTTTGTTTCCCATCAATTCATGACCAATCAAATGCTCTCTAGTATCTTACATGCCCTGTCCCCTTCAAGATTCTTCACATTTGATGAGCTTGAGCTTTTTTTTTTTTTTTTATGGAACGGAGCTACACTATGTCCCACCCTATCTTCGTGTTTCGGTTGAGATTACGTCAGACATTGAATGAAAATGCACATTTCAAAGTACTACACAGGACCTTTAAACATGCATCATTCATTTATTGAATTATATACAGCTATGGAAACAATTAAAAGACCACTTGTCAGATTTTACCATTTATAGATATGTGTTAAGTGAAATATCTTTATATATATTGTTCAGTTCTGACTCCAAATTAATGATGACACTGCATCTAAAATAAAAATGTCGTGTATTGAGAGCATAAACTGACAAATGGTCAAAATAACAATAACATTAATATTATGTTAAGACCCTGGTTTAGGGTCAAGTACATAACATAAATAAAACACTCGATAAATAAAAGAACTTTTAACAACCGTTAGAATCGGGTCCGTTTATTTGTCTTTTTTTTATCGTTTTCTCTTTTTTTTAAACACGCAAAACGTGACAGCACTGGAGGGATAACAACAACAAGAAAACCAAATTTACACACATAACACGAAAAACATGCTCCACAGCAAGTGTCACAAATAATTATTACTATATTAATATAATTATAATTGTAATAAAATAGTTTTCATGTTCTTTTTTTAGACTGCACAATACCAGTGTTGTAACTGCAATTCGGTTCAGAATCAATATTTGTTGCAGTAAGCCTGATTTTTGAATCGCATCAAGTGAAACGCTTATTATTTTGAGCAATTGTAAATATAACTGTAGGAGATAACTTCTTGCCACCTATTATAAGACCACCAGGAATATGTAGTTTTTGCACATGCTTACAGCTATCGGTGAATCGCCATGTGCTCATAAAAATGTTGACGTGGCTCATTGCATTGCTCTGGTATGTGTCCCTGTTTGTGTCCGCTTTTGAAATATCTTTTTTATTTAGGACAATAGCTCATTCAACTCAGGATGTTTACAAATGTTTACAAAATTTAAACTCCAGTACTTAAATTCTCTCCACGATTGCCACTTTACATTGTGTCACCTTGATTTAGTTTATTATTTTGTCTGGATCTACCTGTGAGCATAGTCTATTTAAATACAGTGGGGCAAAATAATGGTGTAGGATTTATATAAACAATTTCATAAATAATTACAAAGAAGTTTCAAAGTCATTATAGAACTAGTGGACTCTGCTTATGTGCTACACTTTATTTTAATGCTCCCACAACAGAATTTTTACCCACTATTATTAATACTAGTACTAATAAGAGTTAGTTAGTTAGAAGAAATCAAATAGTCTGTCTAAGGGGGTCGTTAAAATAAACAGAAAACCAATAATGTAATTTCAGTTCCCGTTCAGCCTTCGCCATGCGATGGGCTTTTTGTGTCTGTTCAAATATATTAAACTTGCACCTACTTGCTTTGAATTTAACACCATAAACTCTTCTGAGACATTTCTCATCTGACATACTGTTAAACCTCAAAACCAACACAGCTCAATACTCAGAACACCCTTTGAGCTGATGTGGTTTTCACTGGTAAGTGCTAAACACATTAGTGTTTTCTTTATTTTAATAAAACTTCATGTACTTTCTTATTTAGATTTTTATTTAGCATTATTATCTATTATCATTTATATAAGACAGAAATGTGTGATAAAATTGTCCTAATACTATTAATAAGGCATTGAAAGAGGAACTATTATGCAAAAATTACTTCTATAGGTGCTTCAAGCTCAGTTGTGTGGCAACAGTGTGTAAATATAGCCAGCCTTTAATGGTAAAAATCAATGGATTATATGTTTTATAACCTGCAGAAACACTTTGATTGACATTCTCCCTTTGAACATGTCATCAAAGGGGGAGAGCCCCGCCCATTACTGATGATCTCTCCCTCATTAGCATAAACAGCCCTGAGTGCAAAGCAGCCATCCGCTATTAGAGTTTTAGCAAAGTACCTGTTGAAGATTATGTCAGCGGCTAAGAGGCATTGTAAATGTGGAGTTATAGGATGCACTTATGAAGACTGTAGTCTCCATAGACTTCCTTCTCCTGAGTCACTTCTTTTGACATTTTCAGCTTTTCACAGAGATAATATTAATCCTGTTTTGAATCTGCTGCTATGCTGACACATAAGCATTTGTAGCCCCACTTCCCTTTTAAAAAGAGCACAGTCTGATTTCAATTTAAAGTGACAGTCACCAAAAAGACACAATTTGGCTTATATTTTCTGCTGGATTCAAGTCAGGTGATTGGCTGGGCCAATCTAGCAACTTTATTTTCTTTTTCTGAAACAAGTTTGGGATCGTTGTCTTTCATCTTCATCATCCCGGTAATGTAGATATAGGTTGTTTTCACATGACGTCATTGATGACATGTGAAATTTAGATGGAGGGCAGGAAGTGATTGTTTTAAATAGAGTGGAGGAACTATGACGTCACTTTGTATGTAAAAACCCGGAAGCTAGTTAATTTTAGCAGTTCCGGTTCCCTCGTCCCAAAGTCAATGGGTTTTTTCAATGGGATTTCAGTTAAATCGCTTAAATGGCCATGAAACCCCCCTGTCTTAGCAAGGTGTTTTCACACCTCTAGTTAGGAAAAAAATGAGGAAAGTGGGCGTGTCCAGCTCTGTTTAGGTGGGAGTGTTGGGGGAGGAAAAGAGGGAAGGATTTGCAAATATGGGAGTTTCTGTTTGGGCACGCAGATGCAGGGGAGAAAGACAGTGACTGTTTACATGGACATCAGTAATTGAATTACTTGCCAAATTATTAATTTGTCGACTTTAACTGCAGTTCAGCACTTTCACTTTTTCTTCAGGAACATTTCCTGCATTTTGCTTTAAAAACTGAAAGAGCACTGCTGACGATACTAACTAAAATTTTTAAAAGGAGACGAGCAGCAAATCTGGATTTCATCATTTCCAGATGCAAAAAGCTCTCGGGTAAAAAAATGTTCCTTACAAACGCATTTCTGTTGCGTGTCGTGTGCACTGTAATCCACATGTGAGTCCAGCAGCGCTCTCATAGCGGGAAAATGCAAACAAAACCTTCATTGCAGCACATTAATAAACGCAGCACACTAGTAAATGCAACATCGACGACCCATGTCTCCAAATTCTTGTTCTTTCACTTGCTTTGGCAATACAACATGGCTTCTCTCTGTTGTCTGAACACTGTAACAGGTAAATCAGTATTGAAGCTGTCATGCATATTAATGAAGTTGCGCCGCATACACAATAGAGCGCGCTGATTGGTTTAAACAAATTCTTTCTCATGAATTGATGCCGCACACTCAGAGACGTCACAATGTACTCGCAGGTACAGACAGCCACTCTCCACGCTGGATTTACACGCAAGTATCTCATGGCCGTGATGCAACTTCAAAAATTTGTTTCAAACCGGAAGAGCGAATTTGCTCAAAATAACACAAAAACAACCAATTTTCACTTTTTAGTGCAATATATATATGTCCTAATAGTGTTTATAACAGCGTGGGACACATATATGGCTGTCAACAGCTCAAAAAATGTGTTTTGGTGTTTCGTGACCCAAACACAAACTCAAGATACTTTCACTTTTATTCTACAACATAAAACACATCAGTTACAGCACACTCCTAATTTTTTTAATTGGTGACGCTTCTTTAAAAAGACGGTTGCTAACAAGTTGCTAAATGGGACTACAGGCTGTGTCGGAGACATTATACGTCATCAAGCTGAACTGGTCTGGAACGCAGCTTGCTTGTGTTGGGCATTTGGATTTGTCTGTTATTTAAGTATTTTCATGAATAGTATTTTATAGTTTGTAGTATTTTTCTAATTGGGAATTCATATTGTGTGTAGATAATGCCTTCACTTGTAGAGACTGTCTAGACCAACGCATTTGTTGATCATTTATTTTAATTAAATGATATTATGGGGATGCTGCTTACCAGTGCTGACTGTCTCTTTCCTGCTCTCAGTAATGCAAATGTGTGAATAAATATGTAAAAATGCAAAAATATTTCCTGTCATTTTTAACATGATTTTTTTGTCTTTTTTTCTTCATCTGAACACATTTATCTGTCATAACTGCAATATTTACACTCCTTAAAATTGATTGCATATGTGACTGTCTAAGCTGCTTTTCGCTGTACTTTGTGACAAAAAAGAATATTGTTTTGTGTCCATGATGGAACTTAAAGGCATAGACTTCTCGCCTCATTTCTGTTGTCTGTTACTAAGGTAAGCAGGCTGTATGCACTCGAGTGATACACTTATTTAAATGTCTTATGATAATACTATGTAGGCACATTTATACATAGTTTTAAAACTTTTACATCAAGCTTAAAGCAAAAGAAAATGTATTTACCACGTAAAAAAAAAACTATTCAAAAGGCACGTAGGCCTATGTGTTTTTGTGTATTTATTTGTTTATAATATATAGCATGGATTATACTATAATAAACTGAGCGAGTAAATCTTTGTCATGGATCTTATTTCTAAAAATAAGGCTTCGAAAAGCCTATGGAAAAATACTATGGGGATTTTTTTTCAAGGGAACCAATTTTATGTTAGCAGCCGATTGGCCTACAAGGTGACATCATAGTTCCTCCATTCTATAGACCAATTACCATGTTTGTAAACATTCAGGATGAGCGTGCAGGGAGGTGGCAGAAAAAAACCGGGAGCGCTATCATTTACAGCGAGGGAATGACATTCGATGCGGTATAGAGTTTGTTGTTGTCTTAGAAGTAAGATATATTGATTACATATTATATATATTATTTACATAATCCTTTCAGCGTATTATGACAGCTTGTCACCCAGTAATAAGCACAGTGATTCGACAAAATTAATGTTAAAATGAGCGGCGTTCGCCTGACAGGTCCATTTGCGATAGCACCCTCCCAATGGATATTGAATAAGACGAAATGATCAAGCAACCAGCCCGAAAAAGCTCCAAGGGATTTTACAAGAGAGAAGCTAAAAGTCTACAAGTGTTTGGATGCCAACAATTGTGTCTTGTGTGGTCATGTGCAAGAAATAATGCTCCACGATTATCAGATTCAAAACTATGTAGTGCTAAAAACCGAGGTTCTGCTGAGCCAAAGACAAGGAAAAAAAGACGAAGCCAACGTTATACAAGGCCTGGGTGATCATCAATAAGCAAAACTGCATTCTGACAGCAAACTACACCTGAACTTACAGCAGGGTATGTGAACTTACACATAAAGGTAAAGTTGCATTTATATTCGCACATTCAGACTTTCTCCTTAATAATATAATTTCATAAAGTATTATTAGCAAACTCTAAACAGCGAAATCATATTAGCAGCCATGTGACATTGTTCACAGTCAAATAAACAGTGTTAATGTTGTTTTCAAGTCAGACTTGCAGGTTATTTCAGACCGAAAGTGCAGTGGTAAACAATATAGGTAGTGTCACAAGTTGTCACTGAATGAATGTGTGAATATAAAACCAACTTTAATAACTTACACTTTCACCTTTCATTCTAAGCATTCAGTGTCCGCAGTTTAATTAACCATATGTAACTGTTTTGCCGAAATCATTGCTGCAATCAAAAACGAGTAATGTATATGATTCAGCATACAGTGAACTTACCTGAAATAACATGAGAACTGCAGAGTCCAGCATTTCTAATTAGGTCGTTACTTCATTCAGCTCCCTTTTAGCCAAAGACATCTGCAGTCGGCATTGAAAGCAGTTTGGTGTATGGTAAAAGTTAAGTTTTATATTGGCTTTCGAATTTGGCATCCTACCGCAAAACACGAAATGTTTGCTATTGCAGCCGGTCTTTTTCTGCAACCGGGGACCCGTGTGACGTGTGACGAAGGTTGGTAATTCGTCTATAGGAATTACTATCCGCTTGTTAAGTGTGACGTCACACGAAGGAGCTTCTGGGTCCAAGCACTCTATGAAACTGAATAAGGAGACTTATCAAATGCTAATAATAAACGTTTACAAAGCGATGTAATACTTTCGAAAATCACGATCGCAATATATATGTCCATGCCTACTATCAGATGGTCAGAAAGTAATAAATTTTTTAGAAACTGTTAAAATTTTGGTATTTGTGATGCAGCAAGCCCAGTGATTGTTGTGTACACTATGACTTTATATTAAATTTACTTTAATGTGTGATATGAATAAAAAGTGATCATAAACAAATATTTTGTCAATTCAAATGAGTGGCGGCTTGGACCCGGAAACAGTATTACATACGTCACCAACACGTCACCACTTAACAAGCGGATTAGGCCCGTGCACACCGGGACGCTTTTTGCTCGCGTTTTTAGTCGATGTTTAACGCCTCGTGACTAAATATAGGTTGCCAATGTGATCGTGCACACCAACGCGCAAAACGGCAGGCGTATAAGCATCATTTAAATAAAAAAAACACCTCATGCTCGTTTTTTTACTTTTGACGCGCCGCGTCAAAACCTTTTCCACCAATCAGATTGGCACTTTTGTTCACGTGCACAGAGCTGCTGAACTTACAGTTAACAGCACTTGGAGGCGGTCAAGCGCAAATCTGTCAATGCGAGCGCACATTGAAGAAGATGCCCAGAGACAATATGAATGTGGGGCTGCTTATTGCACTGGTGAACAATAATCATTTCTTCATTGCTGGAGCTGCTTCTTGAAACATCCAACTTTCTGTCTTCTTTTTCTGTTACAAGCGGGTGTCAAAGCTTAATCTAAGTGTAGCACCATCTAACGTCAAGGAGTGATTTTGCATACTCTTCTGCTCGACGCTTGGGTTTGAATCTCGAAAAACGTTGACGAAAAGCATCCCGGTGTGTACAAGCCTTTAGAATGTCAAAATGCTTCTGTTTTATGTTGTTTATAATTATAAATCAGCCAAAATGAGAAATGCTGAACAGCTTATAAATTTCCAAATGCTTTTGCTCATAAAGGGGAGAGTTTAAGAAACTGGCTGAAAAACGTAAGAAAAGATGGCATGTAAAAAACATTTATTCAATATATCCATGTGTACAAACTTTATTTTGAACGCGATAATTCGTTTGACAGCACCAATAAAGATTATATGCAGGCCTAGCTGTGTGTATAAATATGTTAATGTGTTACATAAAAATCAGATACAAACACCACCGCACTTATAATTAACATACCCTGCCATGTAATCGCTGCAATGAATCGCTGCAATCGTTGCGTCTTGTTTTCCAATAATCCAAGTCTTTACTGATATTTCGGCAGAATAAACAACCATAAATTAACATTGAGAAGCTCAGCAGCGGTTTGTAGATGGTAAGTTCACTGACTGAACAAAACAGAAATGCAACCCTTGCGACAAACTAGACAGTTATTATTTTGGAGCACTTTTTCCCCTTACAAAATAAATAAATAATAATCAGGTCTATGTGTCCACGCTTTTGTATGCTTTCATCTGCTATTTTGTGATGTCTGGAAGATATCCGCATGAGGAAAAAACAATAGTAACTTATAATGAACATGTTTTTGATGTTTTTTCAGTTTTCATTGTATGGATGGAGTATTTGGTTGTTACTCAAATCTAGTGAAAGTCAACAGCACCATTAGAAATATGTTTTCTGAGAAAAATGAGAATGTGTTCAATATTTATATTTTCACTGTATATGTGTTTTTTTTCTTTTAAATGTTTCAATTCATTTATTTGATTATTTTGATTTATATTTTGATTTATAACTTAAACAAGTCACTTTATATACATTGTCATTTTTCTCTTCAGATGGAAGTGCCATCTTTAAGGGATGTTTCAGAAGGCCAGACAATGTGACCCTGGCTCTACCTGCCAGTGCTGTAATGCAAAACATGTCAGTGGACAAATGTGTTGACATGTGCACAGAGAAAGTAAGTATTCGTGCACAACCTGCATCTGCCATCTCTCAAACCACCATGTTTGCGTCTGACTGATTGGGTCTGTTCCTTCTGTATGGCACAGGAATTCTCTCTGGCTGCTTTGGCTGGTGATAAATGTCACTGTGGGTTTCCAACTCCACTGTTCAACCTTCATGAGCATGAAGACGAGGAGCTGTGTCTTCACCGATGCACAGGAGAAGACTTTGAGAGCTGCGGAAACAGGGACTTCTTTGTAGTTTACCAGACACAAGTGCAAGGTAAGACATGCATTTACACCCTAATCATTTCAGCAATAATTATAAAAATTAATGGTAATTACCAAAAAGTAAAATACGTGACGTGTTTTATGTTCATGTCCTCAGACTATGCTAAATATGGTAAATATCCAAATAAAGCTGCATCTGAGAGTGAAATAAGCACTCTATAAGAACATCATGTCAGATGTAATGCTGCAAATACAGACTAATTTAATCCTTTAACAGCTTGCTCTACCAAATGGTTGACCATATTTTGACTGTTTTAAATAATAGTTTACACACACACAGCATTGTTGGTTTGCAAAAAATCTAACAAACATAATCCTGTTGCACTACTACACTTAATTTTGGCATCCTAGCGCATAGTCTAACAGGGTTGTGCTTATACTCCTAATGAGTTATGGGTGTGTTTTGAGCATAATGTGCATTAAACCACTACTTATTTTACATTCCCTTTAAGAGTCAATTGCATCGCGCCATGGCGCATTCGCTATTCACATGGCGGACTTTGTAAGGGAAAAAAACTGAATGCTTCACTACCAAGAAAACAGTTAAACAGACTATCTGCATGAAGATAAAGAACGAGCCTCCTCCATTCGGCCTCTTAACTTTCTCTTTACTCAACCACTACTCTTAACTTTACTTCTTTACTATTGTGGATAAGGAAATGGTGTTTTACGCACTTCACTGAAGACATCCATTAGCCTACATATTTAAGTTTGTTCAGTTTTAAAGGGCACCTATTTTACCCCTTTTTTAAGATGTAACATCAATATTATGGTTCTTCTGAGTGTGCCAGTTTAGGTTCAGTTCAAAACACAAATCAGATTTTTTATTATGATGTGTTAAAAAGTGCCATTTTGGGGGCGTGTGCACAGTTCGCTGTTTTAGGGGCGTGTTGCTTCGAATGAAAACTAGTTTTGACTTCCCGCCCAACTTAACAAGGGGGCAGAGCCAAGAGCTCCCCTCTTTGTGTATAGCAATAGACAGGCAGACAGAGAGAAGCAACATGAGTGAGAGGACCAGCATTCAGCTGTACATGTACGACTCGGACACAGACCAAGCAGAGAGTACAAAATCATTTGTGTCTTTGTATAGTTTTACAGCCAACTGTGTGCTAGTTTAAAGCTCCGAGCTTGTAGCCTACACCAAGACTAATAACCAAGCACACTGAATTAACTTTGACTGAAGGGCATCACGCACCGGATGCACCGCGACACGGCGCGCACATGACAGTTGAATTCAGAAATGCATGCCGCTGTGTGGCCCGACGCTGCTTGTCGCCGAGCGGCGCTTCTGGTGTACGACCTGCTTAAGGCTATAACTAAAGGGCTTCACACACCGGATGCGTCGCTCAGAGCCACGACGCAGCGCACCAGACATGCACATTCGCATGTTATTTAAAATGAAACTATTCAGATAATGCTCTGTGGCACTGCAGACATATGAACAGTGTCCTGAGCAGGGCCAACGCGTCCATAGAGGCGACCTAGGCGGCAGAATAGTGAGCGAACCCCTCGGTCCTTACTTTCATCCGCGACAACGCTAAATGCATGGCACTGTGAGGCAACGCGCTCGCACTTTCCAGCTGCACCTAGTTAAGATGACAGGGAGCTATTGTGACCGCGGGAAATGCAAACCGCTGAAGTTTTAAGGTAGACGCAATGAAAAGTACACATGTATGCAAACCCACCAAAACTCACAAAAAAATGTTGAGTCCAATGAGCCTTACATCTAAAAATAGAGCAAAGGTGTTTCTTTGGTGACATCGCTTTAACTCACACGCTGAAAATGGATTTGCCATTTAAACAACGTGGTGCAAAAAGTGAAAAATAGGGTTGTGCTGGTCTGAAAATAGCAGCAAATTGCAGCAAACACATCTTGCACCTTATTGCGCCAGGTGTATAATAGGGCCCAAAAAGTTATTCTGAAAAGCATAGAGAAAAAACTGGAAGAAATCAGCTAGGTTTGTATCCAAAGTTGTTACTTAATGCACAAAATTAGAATCATAAATGGAAAAACATTTCTGCTTCCACCCATGGGTTGGAGAGGGACACTTTAGTAATACATGAATAGTAAAAATCATCTAATTGCAAGCTGAGAAACCACTTTTATCTTTTTTTTTTGTCCTCCATAGTAAATAAGTTACACATTAAACATTAGATGAATCATCAACTCTGTCATTTATTTTGTGTTTGGATGCAGATGCCAGATGTGTGTGGTGATTGTGTTGATGGTGGATTAATTTAAAAGACATTTGAGATAATGTAGGGTGAGAGTAGATCACTGTTTGATCTAGTTATCAATCGAATCATCTGTTGAGGCAAACTCACATGACTTTTGATGCATATCAAAGAGTTTGTGTGGTAAATGCATTTCCATCTTAGTGTTTGCACCAATTTATTGTCTACTGATTTCAAACACTTTTAGAAACATCTTCAACAGTGGGAAGAGTCTGAAACTGTGCTCCGACCAACACAAACTGGAATAGACATGTCAGGGCTCTACAGATTTAAAAAATAAAATTTGACCTTTGTCATTTTAGCACATTGCACTATGTGCGATGAGCTCTAAGGGAAAATTTATGGCTGCTTATCGCTTTTCACAAGGTTGATCATCATGTTTGCAAAAATATACGCTTCCTCTACAGTTCCTCGTAGTTCGCTATCACTTAAAGCAAACAAGCGAGACCCTTTACAGTTTTTTTTACAGTGGTTAAAAGTGATTGCTATCTATGTGCATTTAAATTGAAATCATAAAAAAAAAATATTTGGTTGCAGAGCAAAAGCTGCTGCATGGACCTAAGTATCACTTCAGTGTGCATTTACTGAATTTACTGAGTATTAAGCATCTGTTGATGATTTTAGTAAATGCACACTGAAGTGATACTTAGGTCCATGCAGCAGCCTTTGCTCTGCAACCAAAGCATTTTTTTTTATGAAATGAAAGCAAATATGCAGTCAGCCACAAAAACACATAAACTTACTGTTGACTTTGATGGCGAGGGAAATGAAGAAGTGTTCCAAGTTCAGGATAAGTTAATCAGTTGGAGAATAATGTGATTATTGATAAATGCTTGTGTGTGCATACAGTATTTATATATGTGTGTGACTCCCTCTGAAATCCTACCTAAAGTTTAAGAGCGTTTAAGGTGCTTTTAGTTAAAGGTGCTGTATGTAAGTTTTTGACTCGTTTAAAGCATAAAAATACCATCATATGTTTGCAGATATTCACGAAACATGCTAAGTGTACATTCTGGTTTATCTGAAAAACAATCCTGAAGTCAGATATTCTGCTTTGAAAGTGTGCCGGAACATCTGTCTTTGTTTTGGTAATTAGTTTAGACAATATATTTCAGCACCCTGGGTTGTTAAGGTGGAAAACAGCATATTTCGTTCATTCAGTCAGGAAGTCTCTCAAAGTATTCATCCGTAATTGAAATGCGACCTCTGGTGGACAGTAGCAGCCTCCGCAATGAGACACAGATTCAGAGTTCCACATGAGGTTGTTATTATTACTTAACATAACATTATGAGCTTAACATAAGGTGAGCAGGTTACATTGTTACCCCGTGTCCTAACAACACGCTACGTAAAGAGATACGCAGTGATAAGCAATTTGGCTGTTTGCACCAGAGAAACATCAGGCATACAGCCATTTAGAAGCACAGAATACATGTGCACTTACTGCACTCCAACGAAATGGTAAGGTTTAGTATCTAATAAATAAATATTAAACCTCTTTAACATCACTGATATATGTTGGCTTACACTGAGTCACAGTTGTGAAGTTCAATTTCAAACAGTTTGTTTTATTTTCAACTGTTGCTGCTTTCAGTATGTCAATAAATGTCATGTAAACTGGCATTCAAACTCACATTATAAGAATTTAACAATGAATAAAGCACATGAGATGTACTTGAGGTAAACATTGTCATTTTATCTTGTTGTTCAGCTGCAAGAAATAGAAGCCGTTTCTAAAATATAAATTTCAGGTGTTGGTTAGGACAAAAACTCCTTTTAATTTGTTAAATATTTCTATTATCATGTGTCATTGCTTTTATATAGAACACGGTTTAAACCAGCCTTAAGGCTCAATAGTCAGGCACACTCCTGTTTATGTTATCAATCTGGCAACCCGCCGTTGTGTGTGTTTTGAAACTGGAGTGCCTTACATACTGCACCTTTAATGTTAGTCTATCCATTTACTAAAATGAACAATACATTTATTACAGCATTTATGTTTGTTAACATTAGTTAATGAAAATACAGTTGTTTATTGTTAGTTCATGTTAACTCACGGTGCATAAACAAATGTTAACAGGCATGAATTGGGATGTTGCTAATGCTATTAGTAAATGTTGAGCTATGATTAACAAATGCTGTACAAGTATTATTCATAATTAGTTCATGTTAGTAAATACATTAACTAATGAAAATTTATTGTAAAGTGTGACCAAAATGACAAATATGAAATTTCTGTTTATTGCATAAAATGACAGATTACATATCAAGGTTTTGAGATACAGCATTACATTTACATTTATAACATGATTAATACTAAAATATAGCTTTTATTAACACTACGCTTTGTTATTTCTTTGCAAAGAAAATATCTGAGGTCTGCTACCAAAAACATGATGTTTGGGTTTACTTTTGGTACATTACAGTGCATCCAGAAAGTATTCATAGCGCTACACTTTTTGCACATTTTTTTTTGTTACAGCCTTATTCCAAAATGGATTAAATTAATTTATTTCCTCTAAATTCTTCACACAATACCCTATAATGACAATGTGAAAAATATTTATTTTAATTGTTGCAAATTTATAAAAAATAAAAACCTGACAAATCACATGTACATAAGTATTCACAGCCTTTGCTCAATACTTTGTTGATGCACCTTTGGCAGCAATTACAGCCTCAAGTCTTTTTGAATATGATGCCACAAGCTTGGCATACCTGTCTTTAGGATTTTTTGCCCATTCCTCTTTCAAGCTCTCTCAAGCTCTATCAGGTTGAATGGGAACCGACGGTGTACAGCCATTTTCAGATCTCACCAGTGATGTTCAATAGGATTTGAGTCTGGGGTCTGGCTGGGCCACTCAAGGACATTTACTGAGTTGTTGTGAAGCCACTTCATCGATATTTTGGCGCCGTGCTTTGGTTCATTGTCCTGCTGGAAGATGAACAGTCACCCCAGTCTGAGGTCAAGAGCCCTCTGAAGCAGGTTTTTATTCAGGATATCTCTGTACATTGCTGCATTCATCTTTCCCTCTATCCTGACTAGTCTTTCAGTTCCTGCTGCAGAAAAACATCCCCACAGCATGATGCTGCCACCACCATGTATGGTATTAGCCTGGTGATGCCTGAAGCCTCGTTTTCTCCAAACGTAATGCCTGGCATTCACTCCAAAGAGTTACATTTTATTCTCATCAGACCAGAGAATTTAGTTTCTTATGGTCTGAGAGTCTTTCAGTCGTACCATAATATTGTAGTGATATTAACGTACTGTAAACTTAGTAACTAAATCATTTTGACTAAGGTATGTCTTTTAAAAACTGAAAGAGTGCTGCTGACACTACTAACTAACTTTGCCTTGAAGATACATAAACAAAGAACACTGATCACACACTTACCAAATCTGTAGAGACAGGACAATCAACACCTACTAGAACCGCATCTTTTTTAAAAAGGTTTCATCATTTCCAGATGCGAAAAGCTCTCAGGTAAAAATGTTCCTTACAAACATATTTTTGTTGCATATTAGCAGACCACTGTAATCCACACGTGAGTCCAGCTGCACTTTCATCACGGGGAGATGAAAACAAACCCTTCGTTGCAGCACATTTATAAACGCAACACTGACGACCCATGTCTTCAAACTATTCTTCTTCTTTTACTTGTTTTAATTACGTTTGGAAACACAACATGGCGTCTTTCTGCCGTCTGAACATTGTAATAGGTAAAAACAGTTTTCGAAGCTAGATCATGCATAATAATGAAGTTGCACCTCATACACAATAGAGCGCGCTGATTGGTTCGAACCTTTCTCTTGAATTAATGATTGAATCTCATCACGTTGTACCCACCAGTACAGACATCCAGTCTACATGCTGGAATTCACACAAGGATCTTTTTGCCGTGACGCAGCTTCAAAATTTATTTTCAAATCGGAAGAACGAATTTGCTCTAAATAACGCAAAAACAACCAATTTTCACTTATTAGTGAAGTATAGGTGTCCTAATAGTGTTTTTAGCAGCGTGGGACACATATATGACTGTCAATATCTCAGAAAATGTGTTTTGGTGTTTTGTGACCCTTTAAAATGTCTCACTTTTTACCCCATTTTCTCATCAAAGTGCAAACTCGTTTCATTTCCCTCTCAATCTGAAGGTCATACTGCCTGTGGTTCAGATTCACATTGGTCATCATGTACTGTTCTAAACCAAATCTGAAATGTAAGCAAGACAACATCTGAAAAGCTGATTCAGATTGTTTACAGAAACGTTTTGTCTCACTTCATTTAACAGCAGCACATGTGGCTCACAAAGCCTTTTCCTATTTTTGACTATTTGTTTGGTTTTAGTAGATTTATGTGAACTTTGATTGAGATACAGTCAGAATTATTAGCCCCCCCTTTTAATTTTTTTTCTTTTTTAAATATTGTTTAATGTTGATGATGTTTAACAGAGCAAGAAAATTTTCACAGTATGTTTGATAATATTTTTATTTCTGAAGAAAGTCTTATTGGTTTTGTTTTGGCTAGAATAAAAGCAGTTTTATTTTTTTTTAAACATTTTAAGGTCAATATTATTAGCCCCTTTAAGCTATATATTTTTTCGATAGTCTACTGAACAAATCATCGTTATACAATAACTTGCCTAATTACCCTAACCTGCCAAGTTAACCTAATTGACCTAGTTAAGCCTTTAAATGTCGCTTTAAGCTGTATAGAAGTGTCTTGAAAAATATCTAGTATATTATTATGTACTGTCATCATGGCAAAGATAAAGTAAATCAGTTATTAGAAATGAGTTATTTTAACAATTATGTTTAGAAATGTTGAAAAAATCTTCTCTCTGTTAAACAGAAATTTGAGAAAAAATAAACAGGGGGGCTAATAATTCAGGGGGCTAATAATTCTGACTTCAACTGTATATGCTAATAAGAATTATTATTCAGTTATTTTTTAGACGCAATGTTTTCTACTTTTTCAAGCTAACATTTTACCTAAAAAGCCACAGTAAAACTTTTGTGCATTTGTTGTGTTGATCTTCATACAGCAATGTCTCTTTTTTATTAGTCTGTGTTTGGAACAAATCAGGTGATCTGGTATTAAATGAGCACACAATGGGCATGGCTTGTTTTGTTTTTTTACTGCGAGCTGATTGGATGTACTAATGTAGACATTTAATTCAGAAAGATGGAGAAAAGTGTTTGGGTACAGTTACTACAGCCTAACAGACATCTCCTTGCCATTTCTGTTTGTTGTTCCCACTGACAGTTGGAAATTCCTAAGATACTGTATATGTAAGCCGTGTCTCATTTCAAAGGGTGCATCCTCCGAAGGATGCATTCGAAGTGTGCTGCGTCATTGTGGCACGGCGAACGCTCATTTAAAAAAAATTTGAAGGCTCCTTCAAATGCAGCCTCAAAATGCATCCTTCGTTTCCTAGGTAATGAAGGACACAACTGGTGGATCCTTCGCCGCCTCTAACATCCCAAGAATCATTGCGCGCTGATAACTGCAGGACATTTTTAAAAGAAAACTCCAGATGAAATGTATGAATTAGGTTTTATTTTACTTGGATATCTAAACGCATGTTAAAAAACAAAAATAGGATGACATGTCTTACTAAAGAGTGATTTTATAGACAGTTTACATTTTTATGTGTACATATATGGATCAAAGGAAATATATTTCTAGCTTTTGCAAACCTTTTTTTGCCTTAAAATAAGTTTTAAAATAATTTAGAAAAAGTCATTACAAATATTATTACCGCTTATTAATGGCAGCTGTGATGGTTGCCTGTTGACGAGATCTGTCTTCTGTATGCTACATCGTTTCATTTCAAAAGCTCGATTCGGCCTGTGTGGACTTCGAAGGGCTCACCTTTGAAGTCTGCATCTTTCGGAGGATGCAGCCTGTGAAATGTGGCACAGCTGTAATCTGACAATTTAACTAAAAACAAACAGGAAGTGAATTTTCAGATTTCAATTAATAGAAAGGCAAACCATTTTCATTTTCTTAATGACAGGCACAGATGAATTGTTCACCACAAAACTAGGAAGTGAGCTAACAAAATCATATGGTCAGTTTTGATTTCTTGGGGATTTCTTTACTAGCTGAATACTAGTAGCTTGAAAAATATCTAGTCAAATATTATGTATCATCATCATGGCGAAGATAAAAGAAATCAGTTGTTAGAAATTAGTTATTAAAACTATTATGTTTAGAAATGTGCAGAAAAAATTCTTCGTCCGCTAAACAGAAATTGGGGAAAGAAATATACAGAGGGGGCTAATAATTCAGTAGGGCTAATAATTCTGGCTTCTATGTAATTCAATATCTCAGTGTTTGGTCAATATGGTCTGATGTTTGGTTTGTGTTTTCTTTATCTCTACAGATAACCGATGTATGGATCGGCGCTTTTTACCCACTCGTTCCAAGCACCTTATGGCACTAGCTAGTTTTCCCGGAGCAGGCAACACCTGGGCCCGTCACCTTATTGAGCTGGCCACGGGTTACTACACCGGCAGTTACTATTTTGATGGCTCCCTCTACAACAAAGGTTAACTTCTCAGAACCTTTTTGTTTTTCTCAAAAGCCATCTTTTGTCTCATGTTTAATCATGGGGGATTGATCTGCATGTGCAGGTTTCAAAGGGGAGCGAGATCACTGGCGCAGTGGCAGGACTATATGCATCAAGACCCATGAGAGCGGCAAGAAGGAGATTGAGACTTTTGATGCCAGCATCCTCATGATCCGCAACCCTTATAAAGCCCTCATGGCGGAATTTAACAGAAAGTATGGTGGCCATATTGGATTTGCCTCACAAGCTCACTGGAGGGGAAAAGGTGAGAGATGAACGCTTGTTCTAAAATGTAGTTATTGCACTCAATTAGTGCGCTTTAGTTCTGAAAGATTTTAGAAAATAATAAAAATTTACATATTTTTGACAAGTATTGCTCAAGTTTATGCTAATATGCAAATTTTCAGTGTTAGTCAAGCTACTTGAATTTAATTTAGTGAGCTAAGCTATTAGCTACTTAAAATGTAGCTTAACTACACTAAAAGCTACCCTCTAAAAAATGCTGCAAGCTAAGCTAAAAGCTACTTGGCAAAAGTAGCTTAGCTACATCTGAGCATACCTGTCAACCCTCCCGTTTTTCCCTGGATTCTCCCGTATTTTACAGTTCTATCCCGCTATCATCCTCTAAAGGTATTTTCCCGTATTTCTCCCGTATTTTCAGTCTTTTTCTAAAGGGTGGCAAATAAACATTAAAGAGCCGATCCTCCCTATACGCAACCCATATCGTCGAACCACCAGGTAACGAACCACTATTAGTAACTATCATAAACTCATAGTAATTACAATAGTATACTTTAGCCGTTACTACAGTAAACTATATACTTCTCGAGGCTTGGTCACAAGGAATCCTGCTTCAGAAATAACTCCTCTCCCACAGTCATCTGTTCATTAAGTAAGTTTCTCATGTTAGCCTAATTGTTGAGACAGTCCTACACAGTCCTCGCCTACACCTCCCCTACCCTAAACCCAACCGTCACAGTAGCATGGGCATTACCTTAGTTGAGCGGGTCGGCTCCGCAGTTGACGATCGCCTACATCATCAAGCTGCAGGCTGCAGCGAGGACATCTTTTAATTGTTTGGCGACGTCACCGACCAAAGCAAGAGGTGGCAGTAATGCACCAAAAAGTTTGTCGTCAACCACAATAAAACAGGAAGAAGAAGAAATCTTCATTCTCTCCCATCATATGAATTTACTTTAATCAGCTAGATACCGGCCTCACAGCTCTGTAAGTCCATGATCGGTAAATGTAGCTTGTGTGGACGCTATTGTGCTACTTGACTAAAAAAAATTGTTACTTGTTGCGACGCTACTGCCCAACACTGCACATTTTTTTATATCTCTTCATCTTCTGTATTATTCAACAAGACAAATAAAAAAATCTTTGTATAAAAACCAACACAACATTAGTGTGTTGTGTAATAACTCCTCCTACATTAAAAAAAATCTATTAAACTATATTTATTTATAGTTAATAATGGCCTCAGATTTATAGTTTAGCAGTATGAATAGTCAAGCTGATCGAAACATAACATGGCAACAACAGATTTTTTTTTGGTTTTGGAACATTTTGTATTTGTTTGTTTTTAACATTACTGGGATGCCCTATGCATATACAGTATAGATATGTAGTACTCGTGTTGTGTAGTTCTACATTGCATGCATCAGGGAGGTGCTATGCACATGCAGGGTAATGAAACTTCCTTTCAATGATTTTCACTCTGAATAACGCTATGTGCTTTTATTTTAACTGCACAGTAAAAAACATCTAGTGATGTTATCTGAGCACACCTTAACCCATCATATTTATTAATACATGTTTATTTCCTTTCATTTTTTTCACATTTACACTACCTTTACTAAAAGATTTCCTGCTAATGTAACTATACATGTATATGAATAATTTAAAACATTTATTTTATTGAGGCAAACATCATGAAAATAATTATTAGTGTATCATAATCAGTTTCAAAAACAGTGGATCGTAATATCTGTGTATCAACATTAGCATAACCGATGAAGTTTGTTTGTGTCTCCCTTAATGCACCCTGGCCTAATGAACAAAAAAAAATCAGCTAACTTCTGTGTTTTCAGGCAGTCCTTTTTATTAAAAAGTGGAGTGTTCTTTTAACTCAACCATGAATCTATGCTGGTGTACCAGTAACATTACTGTGAAGAATGTGGGAAAACATTCAGCCCCATCGGCCACTCAATAAGTTCATTGTGTAGACTTGGACTGACATAAAGGGGCCTCATTTAGCTAATGGTCTGATCAAACAATGAAAGTAATAAAGCTAGAGTGTGTATGGCTGGATATACTGTCATAGTTATTATGTTGATATCCTGAAGAATACAGTCTTAGGGTGTATTCACACATAGTAAGTGGCCCGATACTCCCTTCACAGTACCTGGGTGTGAAGTGGCAATGCCAGGGGTGGACGCCTTTTCATTTGCATGTGTTTTGTCCACACCACTCACACTTCATTGCTTTCAGGGAAAGAAAGTGTGTATACTGTATATACAGTATGTTCAGGACTTATTTTGTGCAAGTTACTTACTCATAATTTTAAAGTATTAATTACAAGGTAATTACTTGGCATTCAAAGTATTAGATTCAGTGCACAGATTTAAAGATGTGGATTTGATGTATGTAGTTCCATACATGCCTCTTTATTTATATTTTAACAATATTTTTGGGGTAAATACAGATTTGTGTTGAGTATATTAGTTATGTTATGTTAATGTTGATTATTAAGCATTTGTGTTGCATTTCCAACACACAGTTGAGGTGCTTAGCCAATCACAACACTCTAGGTCAGCTGGCTAATTAGAGTAGTTTAAAATATGGTTGACATGAAAAATGTTTTAAACACTGTCATTATATCAGAACATTTACCTAATACATTATTGAGAAACATACTTATAGGATTCCACTATGAAATCCTATCATGTCAATGTCAAGGTAAGTATTGGTATATTTTCTAACTGAGAGTGTTTCAGAGCTGCTGCAATACATACATTTATTTATTTTTTGAACATTTAGAGAGCATTAATCAATTCTAATACAGTTGAAGCCAAAATTACCATCTTTTACAAATATAGCCCAAGTGTTGTTTAACAGACCAAGGGCATATGCACAGTATTTCCAATAGTATTTTTTTCTTTTTCTGGGGAAAGTCTTTTTTCTTTAAGTTTGGCTGGAATAAAGTTGTTTTATTAATTTTTTTAAACAATTTTAAGGTCACTATTATAAGTTCTTTAAGATATTATATATATTTTTTATTGTCTACAGAACAAACCACTGTTGTCCCAGCCAAATGTTATCACTCGATTGAATAGGCATTATCAGTGGTTATCAGCTGATAATTATAGATTCTGAGCCTACCAGTAGGCGCTGTTATCATCATCATATAGATCACATACAGCTGTGGCCAGAAGTTAACGAGAATTATCTATATTATTTAGTAATTTTCCCATTAGTTGTATTTTATTAACGTCTACCCCTACCCCAACCCTAAACCCAATTGTCACAGTAATATAAAAACAGATCTGGATCTGGAGTCTTCTCTATTAGTATAGCTGATTAACCATTTGGATAGATGATAACAGCCTTCTGAGCCTACCAGTAGGCGCTAAAGGCCTACTAGATATCTATCAGCTGATAATCACTGATAACACCCAATCGATCGAGTGATAACATTCAAAATGGGTAGTTTTTCATTGGCC
The DNA here is from genome assembly GCA_903798205.1 of Danio tinwini. Taxonomy (NCBI): domain Eukaryota; kingdom Metazoa; phylum Chordata; class Actinopteri; order Cypriniformes; family Danionidae; genus Danio; species Danio tinwini. The sequence goes on from CAIGQZ010000427.1 coordinate 19,348,798, forward strand.
TAATCTTGCTAATTTGCCTAGTTACATGCAAAAAAATAACCTTAAGGCCTGTGCACATGAGAGGTTTTTTGCTCACGTTTTCCTTCAATGTTTAACGCCTAGTGACTAAATAAAGGGTGTCAATATGATCGTGCACACCAACGCGCAAAACGCCAGGTGCAAAAGCGTCATTTTTAAAAAAACGGCTCATGCTTGTTTTTTTGTTTTGACACACCGCGTCAAAACCTTCTCCACCAATCAGATTGGCACTTTTGTTCACGTGCACGGAGCTGCTGAAGTGACCGTAAACAGCACTTGGAGGTGCTCAAGCTCAACACTGTCAATGCGAGCGCACATTGAAGAAGATGCCCAGAGGCGTGATGAACATGGAGTTGCTTATTGCACTGGTAAACAAAAATCATTTCTTCATCGCTGGAGCTGCTGCTAAAACCATCCATAACAACAAGCGTATCAACTTTGTCTTCTTTCTTTGTGTTACAAGCGGGTGTCAGGAGCTTAAAGTTGTGTAGCACCATCTAACGTCAAGGAGTGATTTTACATACTCTTCTGCTCGACGCCCGGGAAAATCGTTTGGGTTTGAATCCGGAAAAACGTCTTGGAAAACGCTGACCATAAACGCAAACGAAAAGCGTCCCGTTGTGTGCGAACCTTAAGTCTTAAAATGGCACTTTATGCTGAATACTTTATACTTGTGTTTTGCAAAGTAAGTAGAAAAATATAATTTATTGTCATCATGGCATCTTCTCTCTGTTAAGCAACACTTGGGAGATATTATTTGTGAGAAATTTCACAGAAGGGCTAATCATTTTGACTTTAACTGCATATCCAGTATACAAAATAATACTTTTAACTTTTTTGCAACAGTTACATATTGATCATTTTCAGGGCTTGACATTAACTTTTTTTATCATTAGCCACTGTGGCTAGTAGTTTTCCAACATTACTAGCGACTCACCATTTTCACTAGCCACAATTTTGTTGTTGGGAAAATATATTTTATATGCATAAATTTGACTTTGGCATGCTAAAATGACTTAATTTAGTATTTGTGTTATGTCCACATGCTTCATTTATTTCACTTTTTTTGTGTGTATGCACGTGCTCAATGTGCATGAGCAAATAGGCTGTGGTTTTAAAATGTCGCATTGCAATTCGTTTTTATTTCACAGGACTTTTCAGAGCTCAACACCGAGGATTTACCAAATTTATCTCTGACCACACCAAAAATAAATAAATAATTACTTCTTAGCCATAAATGTTAAATAATATGGCAAAACATGCAAAATATAGCTGTATACATGCTCTTTTATTCAACAAAACTTTCCTTAAAAAAACAATTACGTAAAAAAATGGTGTCTCAGATCACTAATTAACTACACACACATGGGGTGTTAATCTCCTATTAAAGCAATGTTATTGTAACAATGATTATTAAACAATATGAACAAAAAATAACTGAAAGCAAAAGGAAGCAGGTGAAAAACATACAGTGTGATAATAAAAGATGTTCGCGCACACGGGTAACGTTAGGCCCATAATCCGTTTTCTTATTAAGAATAGTTAAAACAAAACCGGCAACCACTGCTGCTTACAAAAAGACATATTTTAAAAACATCTGGAGCTTTTGGAAGCAGCAGGACTGTGTGTGAACGAGCATCACTTTTTGTCCAATCTATTTGAAAGAGAACCGATCGCAGCAGCTGCATTTTCTCTAGGCATAGTTGCTTTGCGCCAGGAAGCGGGAGCGCGCATGCCTTTTAAAACAGCTGCGCGCATCACATCACCTGTGCACGCGAGTGATCGTCCTCTCATTGGTATTCACTTGCTGTTCTTTGCTCGCGCGAATGCTATTTTTGTCTGTCATACTGCTTCTCGATTCTAAGATAACATTTGCACACATATCTCTATTGTCAAACCCTGCTTTTAAGATGACTATAATTTAAAAATGATCTTCAACCAGCCAAAGTGGTTAGTAAGAGTGTCTGTCTAACCCGCCACAGCTGAAATCTACCCTATTTGGCAGGTTGGCGGGTGGTAATTTAAAGCCCTGATCATTTCTGCCATTACAATCTGTCCATTATTACTGTTTATATCTTAATCTGTCCATCATAGACTTTGGTTTGGTGTTTACATATTGCCAGTTATTTCATATTTTATGGTAACCTTGCAACAGTGTAAGAATACAAATTATAATACTTATATAAGTATTTAATAATATATTATTTTAACTGTACTGTGTTCTATAGGACAGGTCTAACAAGGAAACTAATATTTATAGATATATTTCAGTATTAAATGAAAAATATATATATTTTCACTGAGCTCATCTCAATACACTGTATGGTGTTAAAAAAACACTTCTCTTTTATACTTGACATTGACGTTATTGAAGGGTAAATCTGCTGTACTGCGGTCAGGAGTGTGCACTCATCAGGCGCACAAAAAAACATGACTAACTTGTGTTTCTGTTGAGAATCTTTTCCTTTTTTTACTTTGTGTGAATAACCTCCTGAAGACTGATGCAGAGAAACTGCTTTTACTGTTAATGTAATTTCCTAAACTAATGATGTGAACTGCTGTATGGTATGTAGATTTTGCAAAGCTGTCTTTACCCTGCACTGTCCACATTTAAGCAACGATTGCTCTTGTTCTCCTTTGTGACACTGTGGTGTTTTTCAGAATGACCACTATTTGATCTTTCTGTTTTTGTTTCATGATGATCAAGCTAATGCCATTTAATTGAGAAATGTTTTTTAAAGCATTAAACAATATAGGTAAAATGGTTGTCAGCTCACCCTTTAGTGCCAAAACCAGTTTTTTAGAGCGAGGATGTAGAACCAAGATAAACATGCATCTGATCTTTCTCTCTCTCTTTCTCTCTCTTTCTCTCTCGCTCTTCTGCATGTGCAAGAAATCACACTGAAAGAGGAACATCTTGACTCGTCATAAGTGTAGCCAGATAATGCTAGAAAAACTAATCAGGCAAATAAGCTCTTACACTGTAAAAAGTCCTGGGTTCCACACAATTTCTTCATTTTCTTCCAACACAAATCAATTTATCTTTTTTTGTTTATACAATTTTAAGTGGATTGAACATAAAGCAATTAAGTTGTCCCAAAAAAACGTAAGAATTGTGTTGATTCAGCTCATTTTAAGTAGTTTAAACAAGCAGCAAAAAAAGTGTATTAAAGCGAGTTCATATTCCAAACATGAATATTTAACAAAAATTTATATTTAAGGCTGGTCTTTTTAATTGTTTAAATGCAGCAATCTAAAAGGCATCCATATAATTTCTTTCTTAAGGATCCAATTTATGCTTTGTAGTTTATACAGTTTAACACTGAGCTGTTTGTTCAAGCTACTTATTTAAAATGAGTTGAGGCAACACAATTCTTAAGTTTTATTTTTGGTGACAATTGTTTTATGGTCAATCCACTTAAATTTGCTAAAACAAATTAAGTTAACGTAATTGTGTGTAACCCAGCATTTTTTACAGTGTAGTATAAGTCTAAATGTTATTTAGAAATATTTAGTTTATATCACTTACATTTTTTCCCCAACTCTTAGTATTGGATTAATTGATTTACGCTTAAATTATTTTTATTTTATGTGATTTGTTTATTGTTTTGTTTTAATCAACATTTTATTAATTTATTGTAATCAAATTTAATTAGATTTGAGATAGTTTGTCATTTATAATTAGTATAAATTTATTAATTTATAAATATAATTTCATAATTTATAATTAGTATAATTATTTTATTTATAATAGTATATATAATAGTTATATTTAGTCTATGCTAAGACGTTTATCTCTCTTTATTTATGGTGGCCAAGAGAGCCTTACATGCTTCAATTGAAGAAAACACATACAACTAGAAAAAAACTCCAGCAAATTAAGAAAAGATTTTTATCCGTTTGACAGCACACGTGCTGTATTTTCTCACAACGCAAACAAATTAATAAAATGACAACATGTGCTGTATTTTCACACAATGCAAACCAATTAATGAAACTGGCTGCATTTTCTCACAATGCAAATAAATTAATAAAACACACTGCATTTTACACAATGCAAACAAATTAATAAAATGATAAAATGTGCTGAATTTTCACACAACACAAACAAATTAATGAAACGTGCTGCATTTTCTCACAACGCAAACAAATTAATAAAACACGCTGCATTTTCACACAACACATAGGGAACGGAACACAACAGAAATGTTTCAAGGAGACCCAAAAACGTAATGGACGCCGCTGTGCCATGAATATTGCTCAGTGAAGTTGTAGGTCTTTGAAAGGTGAGTTTTTTGTTTGTTTAATTTAACCTCCTGATTCCCTTGTCTTATGTATTTTATTAGCCGGAATAACCATAACCTAAATAGCTGTGAGTGTCATGTTTTGGGATCTTCTTAAAACCTTTCCGTTGTGTTCTGTGCTGTTTGAAAGTGTTGTTAGAAAATGCAGTGTGGTTTTGTAAACTGTTTGCATTGTGAGAAAATGCAGCACTTTTTTTTTTTAAAATGTGTTTGCATTGTAAGCATTTGTAGCACATGTGCTGTCAACGGATGAAGAACTTTTCTTTATTTGCTGGTGTTTTTTGTAATTGCATGTGTTTTCTTAAATTGCAGTTGGTAACCTCTCTCGGCCACCGTATGTATTTGTCCAAAAATATCCGTGCACGCCTTTGCACTCAATCCCCTTACACAAAAAATTATTCATTGGATTTACCAAAAGAAGATAACTGGTTGCAAACAATTTATATGGGCTGATTTTAAACAAACAATCCAAGTTGAACATTGCTAAATTCAATTTGTCTGTTCAAATTCAGGCTTTAAAATGTTTAATTTAGTAAATCTAATTAATCTTTTTTTTTAGTGCCAAGTGCAGTGCAGTGTGCCCCATTTAAAAAAACACATTATTTTTAAATGCTGTTGTCAAGTTTAAAGTGTAAAATTATGCCTGTTACCCTTGGCATGCATGTTCCTCTATTATTGTTTTAATTTTCTTCTTACCATGCCAACTAGCATATGATTCTTTCCTCAGTTCGTCACACTAAACTAAACACAGAACCATTTCAAAATATCAGCATATTTTGCTTCTTCCTTTTACACTAATTCATCATTTTAACATCCTCTGTCATCATGATTTAGATCATTCACTTTGTGGGATAAAAAGTATATGAGCTCTTATGTTTTATTTTCGTTTTCTCCTCTGATGAGAATCTCCATAAAACCACACTCTGTTTTTTGAATATGAGTAAGTGTGCCATTATTTTGTTTCGCACAACCAATGTTTGCCAATATCTGCTACGTTTTTGACACTTACTCATGTCAGTTTTTTTTCTAAAGCATTAGATCTTAGACTCCATCTCACAATGTGTTACTGTAAGATGGTATATTTCAAGTTAAACTCTCGTTCTTTCTTCATCAGAGTGGCCAGAGTTTGTGAAGAACTACGCTCCATGGTGGGCTTCCCACACACTGGACTGGCTCAAATATGGAAGGAAAGTTCAAGTGGTGCACTTTGAAGATTTAAAGCGGGACCTTTTCTCTCAGTTAAAAGGCATGGTCATCTTTCTGGGCCTGGAAGTGTCAGAGGATCGCCTTCTGTGTGTGGAAGGACAGAAAGATGGTAACTTTAAACGCTCAGGGCTGAGAAAGCTGGAGTATGACCCTTATACAGTGGAAATGCGCGCCACCATTGACAGGCTTATTAAGACTGTGGATACGGAACTCAGAAAGAGGAATCTGTCTGGTGTGCCTGATGAGTACAGGCCCAGATGATACTCACCATTTAGCTTTTTAGCTTTTTTTTCACTACACACGTTTTTAGATTTCAGTTTGTCAGTCATGTATGCACGCTTTTTTCTTGCCACAGAAAAAAAAAGTTAAAAGGTAAATAAGACTTTTTTTTTAGCAATTCTGACTGACTTTCTGGCAATTGGTAGTGTACATCTCACAATTTTGAATAAGTCAAAGAAACTAAGAATTTCTTAATTGAAATGTAGATTTGCATGATATGAACAATTCTGCAAGATTAGAGAGATTCACTTAGAATTCTGAAGTTAAGAAGTCATAATCGCAAGATAAAAACAAAATAAGGGTTGGAATCGTGAGATTTACATTTAGAATTGGAAGATATAGACTTAATTCTGAAAGATATTGACTCAATGCCCAATATACATTCCTGGAGACCGTGAATTATGTAGACAGAAGTACGTATGGTTGCATTTAATCTTTAAAGCGAACAATGCGGGCAGTATGAAGCCATTACTTTTTACGCTAGCAGCTGATCGCTTACCTCTGTATGGACTGTTTACACTGTTACCAGTTTGGCCAGTGATTGCAGCATATGACTTGTGATGCAAAAAAGAGTTAACCACAACGATGAGGTTCGAGTCCAGTGAAGAATAGTTCCAAAAAGCAGGTAAGACACAAACAAAACAAAAAAATACAATAAACAAGAAGATAACATGGTGAGAATGTAGTAAAATCTGAAAATGTGGTGAAAATCAGCGGGCTTTTCTTTTTCTGGATTACTTTTCAAAACGCTATCATTTGGGTTTAGTGAGGTGGGTGGGCGCTTGTCAATCTGTGCTTTTTAAAACACTATCGGTTGGGTTCAGGGAAGGGGGTGGGTGGAGGAATTGCTCGGTCAGTCAGTCAGTCAGTCAGTCAACAGCGGCCTTTGGTGGATTTATGCGAGAAAAGCAGGCACAGAGCCGAAATTTGAGATTTCAAAAAACATACACAGCAGCCCTTGGTGGATTTGTGAAAACAAAAACTGCAAAAAATATACCCCCAGGTATTTGGTGCTCTCCAGAAATGTTTATAGGGCAACGTTTTCAGAATGAGCCTGGTTTGTAATTCCAATATAAAACAAGTATTATGGAGGAAAAATGTGAGAATTGTGAGATTTAAGTTTAGAATTGTAAGATGTAAACTCAGCAATCTGAGGTAAAAAGTTAGAATTGCAAGATAAAACAAGAATTCTGGGAGGGAGAAGGTTGGAATTGTGAGATTTATATTTAGAATCGCTAGATAAAAACTCAATTTGCAAAAAGAAAGTCAGAATTGCAAGATAAACTGAGTATCATGCAGGAAAAAAATGTGAGAATTGCAAAGTTAAATTTAGAATCGCAAGAAATAAACTCTGAAATCTGAGTAAAAAAGTCAGAATTGCAAGATAAAACAGTTCTGGGAGGGAAAAGGTTGGAATTGTGAGATTTATATTTAGAATTGCTCAGAATTCTGAGGTAAAAAGTCAGAATTGTAAGCTAAAACGAGTATTATGGAGGAAAAAACATGAGAATTGCAAGACTTAAATTTAGAATTGCAAGATATAAACTCAGAAATCTGAGGTAAATCATCCAAATTGCAAGATATAAACTTCAAAATTTAACTTCTGTGGGAAAAAATGCAGGCGAGTCTTAGTTCATTTTCAGAATCTCACAGTTATGTTGTGTATGTCACACCTGCAAGAAAAAAGTCAGAATTGACGCATTAAAAATCCCAATTACCTTTTACATTTGTTTATCCTGTTGCAGGCTTTTACAGTGATACCATTTTTTTCTTAGAATATGAAATTGCTTATCATTTCTCTTCTTGTACAGTATATTTTTAAGAATGGGTTGTATTGCACAAAAAGAAAAAAAAAACATCATCCTGTCATAAATAATTCACTAAGAAGTGGGCTTGTGCAATGGTTTGGCTCCAGTTGTCTGACGTCCAGTTTATTTCCCGTCAATCTTCTTTAAGCCAGTGTAAGTGTGCACAAACCACATATTCAGCTTGTTATCTCGGGCAATGACTGTTCATGCTTTAAATGAGAGTCTTTTGCCATTGAGATGTCAGGAATAACTGTCTGGATGGAAACTTCACATTTGTTTTTCATTTGCTTTCCTTCCTCTTCTGGACTATACAGAGATGTTGAGGAATTTAAATCCCAGCCTCGTGTTCCCAAAAATCCGGACAATGCCTTCATGATGTTTGATCAGTCAAGCGGCGGACTACAATAATCATTAAACCATTTGTATTCCCTAAATGCATGGACAACTCAAAAACATGTTGTCTTCAGTAATATACAGGGGTGTATATAGTCCATTTGGGCTATTACATGTAAATGCAATCGAGTTCCTCTGTTTATCCATTGAGGTTTGGACACTTCTGCATTGAGATCATTTCTCCAAGTTAAATGATTTACCTTTAGGTTTTTTTCACTTTGGTTTTCAGATATATTTGACAGTGGTCAATCAATGATAATAATAATCTTGTGTTCGGAGTGTGTGAAATGGCGGCAGCTTGTAATTGACTGATGCTTTTTTTTTCCTGTTTCTTAATTACAGTCATCTATTAGTGAGGTACTGTAATGAAAAAAATTAAAAACCACTTGACCACAAAATTTTTTTTAAACTTGACTACAAACTAGTCTCCACAAACTTAGTTTGTTCAAAAATATTTTTGCAATAGCCAAAAATACATTGTATGGGTCAAAATTTAACCATTAACCAATTAAGTAAATGTCATGTCCCACAAATATATTTTGCACATTTCCTACTGTAAAGAAGCCTAAACCTAATTTTGTAATTAGTTATTCATTGCCAAGAAAACTCTACTCAACTCTAAAGACTTTTCTCAGTATGCCTGTATAAATAAAAAAAATTCTATCCTTCTATTCCAGATTTTCAAATAGCTTGTTATTTTAGTATTGACCAATCATAATAAACCGTACATTAGTGCAGAGCTTATTTATTCAACTTTCATATGATGTATATACAGTGGTTTGAAAAAAAGTGTTTGCCCCCTTCCATATTTCTTCTTCATTTTTTTTGCAAGTTTGTCACACTTTAATGTTTCGGATCATCAAACAGATTTTAATATTAGTCAAAGATAACACAAGTAAACACATCATGCAGTTTTGAAATAAAGGTTTCATAATTAAGGGAACACAAAATACAAAACTTTATGGCCCTGTGTGAAAAAGTGTTAAAACAACTCTCTTTCACCTAAGTTCTATTTCTCTTGCCATACACAGGCCTGATTATGGCCACACCTGTTCGCAATCAAGAAATCACTTTAATAGGACTTGACTGACAAAGTGAAGTAGACCAAAAGATCCTCAAAACCTAGACATCATGCAGAGATCCATAGAAACTTAAAAACAGATAAGAAAGAAAATAGAGATATACCAATCTGGAAAATGTTATTTAGTCAAAGAAAAGAACTGCAGGCAACACTTGCCTCAGTTAAGGTGAGTGTTCATGACTCCACCATAAGAGAGTGGCCAAAAACAGTTTTCATGGCAGAGTTCTAAGACAGAAACCACTGCTGAGCAAAAAGAACACAAATACTCATCTCAGTTTTGCCAGAAAACATCTTGATGATCTCAAAGACTTTTGGGCAAATACTCTGTGGACTGACGAGAAAACTTTTTGGAAGATGTGTTCAGTAGTTCCTCGCTATAATGCGGTTCACTTTTCATGGCCTTGCACTTTTGCAAACTTTTTATGCAATTTGACATTCTTTTTTTCTACAAGGCATTGTATTCTGCATTCTGATTAGCTGTACACCATTGTCAATTAATCTCCTCCGTGCTGTGTCTCCTGTATAGTACAGAATGCGTTCAGCTTGCCAGATGTACATAAATCTTCAATCGCTAGCAGTGTGACTCTGAAGTGCTGTACTGTATGTTTGCTCCCCACAATGTTGAGGAAATGTTGTGCACCCTCAAAGTCACCTGTGGTAGTACCCAAAAGGCAGAGAAAGATGCTAACCGTCGCACAAAAAACTTCTGAACATGCTAAAGGAAAGTAGAAGTTACGTGGCTGTAGGGCACCATTACGGAATAAGTAAATGAAGATCAAATGGTTACTGGACTTATTTTTCTACAAAGGATTGAACTTTTAGAGTGGTTAAACAAGAGAGAAAAGTGTGAAAATGTTAATGCCTGTGTGAGAAAAGCGTATAAAGTGTGTAGTGAGGGCTTTTACAGCCTTAAAACATCTATCATAGTTGTAAAAAATAAAGCAGACTACTTTGTAGATTTTGCCTATCATGGGTTATTTTTAGAATGTAACTCCGGTGAATAACGAGGGACCACTGTGTTCCACTATGCTTGACGTAAAAGTAACACTGCATTTCGGAAAAGGAACATCATACCAATGGTAAAATGTCCACGAAGTCCACCAAATATGCTGAAGGAGAATGCCTGGCCATCTGTTAGTGACCTCAAACTGAATGCTTTAGCTGATGGTAAAAAAAACGCAAATAAAGACTTTAGAGTGGCCTAGTCAAAGTGCTGACCTGAATTCAATTGAGATGCTGTGGCAGGACCTTAAAATGTTTGTTAATGCTTAAAAACCCTCTAATGGGGCTGAATTACAACAATTCTGCAAAGATGAGTAGGTCAAAACTCCTCCACAGCGCTGTAGCAGATTCATTGCAAGTTACCGACACTGCTTTTGTTTGCAGTTATGGCTGCTATGGGTGACCCAATCGGTTATTAGGTTTAGGGGCAAACACCTTTTCACACAGGGCTATGTAGTTTTGGATTTTGATTTCCCTTAATAATAAAAATCTTAATTTCATTTCACTTAAATAAAAAAAACATGATTCGTTTACGTGTTATCTTTGACTAATATTTAAATTTTTTGATGATCTGAAACAACCCAGCAGGCACATAAGGTGTTAATATTAAGTTAGATTTAGGTCATGACGTCAGGGGACCAAAATTTTATGTCTAGCCAGTGTCTAAGGACAACGTTCTTTTAACGTTCAATAATGATGTCAAATTATGTTGATATTTGGAGGGTTTTTAAGTTGTGTTGGAAAGTGACCAAAATACAACGTTTGATAGATGTCATAGTGATAACGTCAGCAACGTCAAGGTGTAACATGATTAGATGCTGATATTTGGTTGATTGTGGGTTGATTTTATGTTGGACATTGGACATTGACAACAGCCTGATGTTGGGTTCTGAAGTCAACCCGATTTCATTTTCAAACAAAATCTAACATCCTCACGACATTGGGGTACGTTGGAGTACAACGTCCATATGATGTTGACATTCTGTGCCTGCAGGGAAGTGACAAACGTGCAAAAAAAAAATAGAACTCTTTTTCATATTTTCAAGCATTTTAACATCACTGCACGTATGTCTGGTTTTGTGGCCCAGGGTCTCATTTACGTTTTTGACTAACATAAAGACAAACATTAGCCACAAAGTATTTATATGAGAAAAATTCAAAACACAGCACACAAGTCCATTTAGACAAAACCATTTTCACATTTCCAAAAATGTTTACCCATTTGTGTCTTGTTTTAGACTATAAAAGTAGTTAGAGTTTCGGCCATGTGAGGTGCACTAAGAAATTTTCCATTTCCTTTGACACATCTGAAAATAAAAAAAATCAACAATTCCTCCCAAAATGTCGCCGTAGAAATGTGCAGAATTTTTCTTTTTGTAATCACAGAAGTTCTTTTTTATTCAGAACATCCAATTGTAACTTATAAAAATATAATATAGAAATAAGTGGTGGAAGTATGAAGCAGAGTGCTAAAAAAGATTTATAAAAAGCACTTCACTAAACTTCTTGTCAGCTAGAGACCCAACAAATAACACTCAATATGTAAATACACATATATTTTTGTAATGCTCACACGGAGAATGACTTTAAAACAGAGAAGTATGACCCTATATTTTTGAAGAGGCTTTTAAATTTGAGCATTACTCTACATGCTTCTCATTTCAAAAAGGAATAAAAACTGACGTGTCTTTCTGAATGTATTTTGTATGGAATGAATGTAAGGAATTTCTACCAAATGAAGAAAAAATTATCAAGTACAATTGCCAGCAATGCAAAGCAAATTAAATAATTATTTGAAGATTTTTTTTTGTTTTGTTGTAATTGTAAGCTGAAAGAACTGTGTGAACAAGGAAAAGTGTTGCACTTGTTTGGATGATGTGTAAGAAGTCCTTCCTGATCAATAAACTGTAAAACCCCAAACTCTCAGTAGAGCAGTATTCATTTATGTAATATATATTAGAAACACGCATTTTACAATCTTACATTGAAATGATTATATATCATTTCATATATTCAGAGATCTTTATTATATATAGTTTATTTATAATGTGCATTCAGAAAGTATTCATAGCGCTTCACGTTTTCCACATTTTTAATGTTACAGCCTTTTTCCAAAATGAATTAAATTAATTTAATTTACTCTAAATAATGACAATGTGAAAAAATATATTTTTTAAATTGTTGCAAATTTATAAAAAAATAACAACTGAAAAATTACGTACATATTCACAGCCTTTGCTCAATACTTTGTTGATGCACCTTTGGCAGCAATTACAGCCTCAAGTCTTTTTGAATATGATGCCACAGGCTTGGCACACCTGTTTTTAGGAGTTTTTTCCCATTCTTCTTTGCAGTACCTCTCTAGCTGTATCAGGCTGGATGGTAAGCGACGATGTACAGCCATTTTCAGATTTCACCAGAGATGTTCAATAGGATTTAGGTCTGGGCTCTGGCTGGGCCACTCAAGGTCATTCTCCGAGTTGTTGTGAAGCCACTCCATTGATATTTTGGTGGTGTGCTTCGAGTCATTGTCCTGCTGGAAGACGAACTGTCACCCCAGTCTGAGGTTAAGAGCACTCTGAAGCAGGTTTTCATTCAGAATGTCTCTGTACATTGCTGGATTCATCTTTCCCTCTATCCTGACTAGTCTTCCAGTTCCTGCTGCTGAAAAACATCCCCACAGCATGATGCTGCCACCACCATGCTTCACTGTAGGGATGGTATTAGGTTGGTGATGCCTGAAGCCTGGTTTTCTCCAAACATAACGCCTGGCATTCACTCCAAAGAGTTCAATTTTATTCTCATCAGACCAGAGAATTTAGTTTCTTATGGTCTAAGAGTCCTTCAGATGCCTTTTGGCAAATATCAGGCTGGGAGTGGCTTCTGTCTGACCACTCTACCATACAGGCCTGATAGGTGGATTGCTGCACAGAGGGTTGTCCTTCTCTCTCCACAGAAGATCGCTGGAGCTCAGACAGAGCGACCATCGGGTTATGGATCACCTCCCTGATTAAGGCCCTTCTCCCCGATCACTCAGCTTAGATGGCCAGCCAGCTCTAGGAAGAGGTCCTGGTGGTTCCAAACATCTTCCACTTATGGATGATGGAGGCCACTGTGCTCATTGAAACTTTCAGAGCAGCAGAAATGTTTTTGTAACCTTGCCCAGCCTTGTGCCTCAAAACAATCCTGTCTCGGAGGTCTACAGACAATTTCTTTGTCTTCATGCTTGGTTTTGCTTTGACATGCACCGCCAACCCTGGGACCTTATATAGACAGGTGTATGCCTTTTCAAACCATGTCCAATCAACTGAATTTACCACAGGTGAACTCCAATTAAGCTGCTGAAACATCTCAAGAATGATCAGTGGAAACAGAATGTACCTGAGCTCAATTTAGAGCTTCATGGCTGTGAATACTTATGTACATGTGATTTTTCAGGTTTTTAATTTTTTTATAAATTTGCAACAATTTCAAAAACTCTTTTTTCACATTGTCATTATGGGGTATTGCGTGTAGAATTTTGAATTAAATTCAATTAATTTAATCCATTTTGGAATAAGGCTGTAACAAAAAAAATGTGGAAAAAGTGAAGTGCTACGAATATTTTCCACATGCACTGTATATATAGTTTATCATTTCAACGTAAGATTCAAAAATGACTATTTCTGATAACTAAGGTAATAATGTTGTAAATATTGTACACTAACATATATATGATATAACATATAACATACACACACATACTGTATATATAACACTCAAACCTCTTTTCTACATTTTATCTTAATGCAATTTCTACATTTTAAATGTTTACTTTTTATTAAAATGAATTTACAACAAAAAAAGGTATTTTTTATTTACATTTGACTGCTGGACTGCTTCATGAAGGGGGGTGGTGGACACTTGTGCAGATGTAATAATGACATTTGTGCAGATGTCATGTTATTTTATTTTATAATATTATTATTACATAACATTACTCTATTATAATAATATAAAATGTTATTTTATATTAACATTTAATTATGTTAAAACTATTTGTTTGACTCTCCCCATACAAATTATGATAGAAAACAATGTTATATATAGTTTATAGGTAGAATTTATACTTCTAGGTATTTATTGAGGAAACCTAAGTGCCCGCTTACCTCACTTATTGGTTAACTCTGCCCCTAAACATAAACAATATCATATCTGAATGTAATATGAATGTAATACGTTCAAAGTTGGCTTTTACAGAGTTAGCTTAGCAGAGCCTACACCGAACAAACTTTGGGGACAACAAAAATATACATCTGATTTAAAGAAGTTATAAACTCTTCAGGTTATGCGCATCCACGCCATGCAGCGAAGGGACATGGCCAGATATAATGTTGTAATGTTATAGGAGAGAAAGCTAAAATGCCTCCAAACACTGCTGTTTCCACAGAGCTTGTTCTGTTTCTGTATTTGGGCTTCCAAAGAACATAATTTTAATTATGGTCCAGAGAATTATAAAAAATATATAGCTAGCATTTGACAAAGGACAACTTCCAGAATCTCTCCCAGTTCAGTGCTGGATATGGCTAAAAACTCCTCAAAGAAGGAGCAGCTCCAACCACAGTGAGTGAGCTACAACCTGTAAGTATATTTATTTGTTCAAATTGATCTATTACATGCATAGTTTCTAGTGTTAACGGTATGTTGTAGCGAGGACATAAAACAAGAATGTAAACAACAGAAAATGCGGTTTAGCACCGTTAACAATTTAGCTACAAATTCAAATTTATCAGCCAAACCGCTGTAAACACCCACAATCTTCACCAGTGCCGCAATGTCTTTCACACTCTGAACACACACCTGGAGCAGTTGGGGGTGCTCAGTGGTTTGCTCAAGAGACATGCTTTAGCCATGTTTTGAAGATGAAAGAGAGTGCTAGATATTGACTTTAATCTTCAATCACAAAGTCCAACAAAGATCCACAAGTTTCTGCTGCCCCAGTTTTCATGGAGAATGGTAAGACCTTCTGTTTTCACAGCCAGTATACTTCAATGACTGTTAACATAATATTTTAATAGTCTTATACACTAGTGAAATGTTTCCTATTGTCAGGGTTTAAATTAGTTTAATAATCCAACATAAGTTTTGATTCATGCAGTTTCACCGTGTCTTTCAGAGGACAAGCATACTGTAAAAACTCAGATCTTATTATAAAATATAGAAGCAAAAGTTTAAAGGCAGCCAAAGGACCACATATCTGTCAGGAAATCATGATCTCTTATCATGGTTTGATGGTTTTTAAGCTGTTTTACAGAGGAAGTGTAATACTATCAGTAGCTTGATAACATTAAAACAGTCATATGAACAGCGCAGGCTACACTGGTGACTGTGTTTACTTGAATAACATGAACCACTACAGCTTACTTCAAAGGTCAGTGAAAATGGACTGCCCATTTACTTGTAAAAGAAGATATTTTAAAGAATGTTGGTAACCATGGCATCAGGAAAACAAAATACAATGCAAGTCAATTCCTGCCAGTTTCCAAATTCCTCTTTGAAATTTCTCGTTTTCAACAGAAAAAAAATACAATAAGTGGAGAAAAGTGTATGTTGACAGAATGTAAACTGTTCCTTTAACCCATTTGTGCCCAAATGTTCAAAATAATTTCATGCATATAACCTTGTTAATGGTGTCCTTTATGAATATGTTTTGCATTTATTTTCTCCAGGTTTTTCTTTTCTAGAAAATCGTATTCGAATATGTGGGCAAATATGTTGTGCACTTTCAATGTAACATTTAAATAGGAGGAGAACATTTGGCATTCTAACTCAAAACAACTGCTTTCAACAAATCAATTCATATTCATAAATCATTTATAATATGTAAAAGTAGAAAACCACCAAAACGTATCTATCATGTAATTTCATGAAATGAAAACACTAAGACCCATAAAATAACCGTTTGTCTTAAAGTGATGAACAACAGACAAAAGTATGTCAAAAAGTTTCCATTAAAGTAAACAAATCAGTTAAAGGGATAAGTTATTTTTAGATGTTGTTTTAGATGTTTGTATTTGCCCACCGGCAACTATAGTTGCCGCTTGAATATTTAACAAAGTAATCAAAAAACTATAGATCTCTTGTAAGACTGATATATGTTTGTAAACAAAAAAAAAATTTTTAGTATCATAAAAATTACATTCATTTGGGAGGGTTTACCTTCATTTTGCATCCTAGAATTAGAGGTAGGAAATTGAAGGCCTCATGTGACAGGAAGTAAATCAATTCCTTTTTTTAGTTCTTAAAATCTTTGATTTGGTTGTTTGCTTGCATGTCATCAAGACATTAATCGTGGATAACATGTAGAAAATTACTTAAAAAGGAAAATGGCAACTATGAACTTTAGCGACTATATTTGCCGTTGTGCTTGTGTAACCTGAAACATACCCCTCAAGGCAATTTTTTTGGCTGGCATTTTATACTGTATATTGTCTCACCGTGACCAATATATGCGCAGTCTGCAGCTCTGTATCGTAGACTAATTTAATGTAATGCACTGCAAATCTAGTTTGTAAAGATGAACTGAAACAATCGGTATATTTAGCAAAATGAGTAACCCATCTTGCCAGACACATGCAAATAGATTTTTATAATGCTATTAAAGTAAGTATTGAGAGATTTACATTGTCAAAAGAAACAAAACATATTTTAGAATGTGTTGTGCTTGAATTTAATTAAAGGCCATCCAATATTAAAGAAAATAACCAGCGCTTAAATGACACAATGCTTAGAAAAAGATTTTTATTTTTTGCTTGTACATTTTAGCAAAGATAACACGCAGTTGGTAAGATAAACAGTAGGATACAAAATGTGCCTATTATTCATTTCACAAAGGGTACAACCAAGCACCAGTAGGTTCACTGTCCACCATAATCCGAAGATTTAGAGAAGAGAACCTTTTTTTTTACATTATAGTACAGTATGTAAATGTTGACAGAAATTACTGTATGACATACTATACAGCTTGTTAAGTTCCGCCCATCCGTAAAACCCCACTGGACCTCTAGATTGAAAAACCGTCAATGCAAGTGAATGTGAGAAAATAATTATAAGCCTGGATACGACATGCCAGGGTGTTTTTACCCCCATTGCCTGGCCAGACAAAATGTGGCCTGTGATGTGGATGAAGTCCTGTGGCCTGACCCTGTACGGAGATATGATGCTGTGGCTGAGTAATGCACTTATTTGTATACTTTTGTACTTTATTTTAACATGGGCTAACTATACACAAGTGGCAAAAGCATAAGATTTCTGTTTGTTTTTACAAGTGCTACATGTACTATAAATGTACAAGATTTCTGTTTTGTCTTTTTGTACAAGTGCTAAATGCACAGGTTTTCTTTGTTTTGCAACATGCATTAGGGCATGTTTAAATCGGCATAATATGGAAATTAGAGATGTGCACCTCGATTCTCGAGAACCGATATAATGATACTCAGAAGCTTTTAATTTGGTATCAATATTTTTTTTAAGTATTGATATTTTAACTATATTTTAATCATTTCTGCATAACTAAATGTTTTAGCGCCGTGTACAGGATTTTTAGTGACACTTTGTATATAAGACTTTACACCAATCAATCTGAGGCAGAAGGTGACGTGAGCGATCATGTGCCTTTCAGATTACTTATGTACGCAACACACGCAAGTCACACATTTCTGCATTACAGAAAGGCACAATGGCAGAGAGGTAACGCAACGTGTAGTAGTGCTCATCAGCTAAAAAAGCGTTGCACGAGCAATATTTGTGATAAGAAAGCCGTACATAGCCACAATACAAGCAGCCTTTATAAACACTTACAGACCACACATCTATATATATCATATATATTTATCATATCATATATTAGATCATATCAGATCATATATATCATATATATTTATTTACATGTAATGATTTTTTTTAATTAACATTGTTTTGAAAAATCCATTAACATTTTAAATAATAAGTGGTATCAGTATCGGTATCAATATCGTAAAAGTTTGAACAAAAAGTATCTGTATCATATCGCATTAAAAAAGTTATGGTATCGCCCATCCCTAATGGAAATAATATGGACAATAATAAATAAAATGGATAATCGGCATATATATATATATATATATATATATATATATTGTAGAAGTCAGCAAAGTCATGATAAAATAGCATTTTTATATACAATATCTTTTGTTTTTTCAGTCAAAACTGTTTGTATTCATTAGGACTTAGTTTACCTGTTTAGTTGTTAGCTTAGCTGTTATTAGTAGTATTGTTATATTATATTATATTTGTTTTGTTGTTATTATTATTTTTACTTAAGTTTCTGAATCAAAACATGCAATGAACATCAGATTAAATAGTTGTTAAAAGTTTAGACATTTTTTTCTTTAAAAAAAGATAGAAAACTAAATAAAAAGAGGTTGTTAGTGTTAAAAGATGGATATATACTGTATACTGTATATAGCTACGAAAAAAAAAAAGAGACCACTTCACAATCTTCAGTTAATATTCCAAAGTTGCAAAGGTACACATAATAGAGTATAGTTTAAAGAGTGCTTATATTTAAAATTTAGTGTATGCGTTTCATTGTTTTTTTAAGAGAATAAGTAGAAATGTTTTTCTTATTTCAGACAACAGTGGAAAATCTGTTTTCCACAGAATTGGTGATTGATGTTGCTTTGAAAGTGATTAGGTCTCCCCATTAAGGATGCTCTCAATCTTGAACAGAACGGAATGGCATTTCTTCTTGAAGTCTTTGGCCATGAATGCATACAGAAAAGGGTTTAGAAAGCTGTTCGCACTGGCAAGAGTAACAGATACATGTTGGGCTCTGTACATGGCAGTACTGTGCTTAGTTTGGCCCAACTCAACAATAGAAACTATCTGAAAAGGTAACCAGCAGAGGAAAAAAGCTGCAGAAACGTCATGATCTTGTAGGGCTTAGTGGATTTGGACATTTGGTTTGATCTAAGTTTACAAATCAGGATAAAGTAACAGGTGGAAATGATCAGGAATGGAATCAAAAACCCAAAAGTGAAGCGTATGAACACAACGGTACTGTGATGATGCTCATAATGGGAATAACATAGGACTACTGGTGGTTCACCTGTAATATTTTTGAAGTAGGCAGATGGAATGCTAAACAAAGCAGACACAAACCAAACCAACAAAACCACTAAAGAAGCTTTTTGGACAGTGCGTCGATTCTGGGCCCAGACTGGAAACTTGACAGCGATGCAGCAATCCACACTAATGATGACCAGGATGAAGATGCTGCTGTACATATTGAGGGTCATAACAAAAGAGGTGAACTTGCACATGAAGAGGCCAAAGATCCAGGTGTCCATAACTATTCTGATAATGCTCAGAGGCAGAGTAGAGCAGAAAATGAAGTCAGACAAAGCCAGGCTCAGGTACCAGGTGGTGTTCACTGACTTCTTCATTTTAAAACCAGTAATCCAGATCACCGCACCATTTCCAACGATGCCGAGAAGGAAAGGGATCACATTTATAATCCCTATGGTCGCACACAATGCATCCTTGCAGTGACCAGCTCGAATATCTTCAGAATGCCCTGCTTTTGTTAGATTTTTATGGATGTGTATTAAATCATCATCACTGTATTCTTCATTTTTATAATCTGATATTGAATTCATTTTGTCTTTCACCACTGAAGAGGAAGTGGAGATCTGTAAGAAACCAACAGGCAATGTATTAAAGTGAAGTCTTTTCACAGTGTATGAAAATAAATAGGCTGAGCAAAATCATCATGGCACATTAACAAAAACGGAACAAAGTATGTTTAGCTTTCTCAAAAACATATAAATTGTGATTAAACACTGATTTTTGCAAGTATACAGTAGTGGAAGATTAAAAACAGCTCACTACCACTAAACCTTACCCTAAACTCAGTTCCTGCCCACAGCTCTGCACAGTTTAACTCCAACTCTAATTTTAGCTTTCACCCCTTTGCAAAGCCCTGGCCTCTTTCTCACTTTCCGACGTGTCTTCAGTATCTGCTACATACTGCTCTTTTAATTTGTGCATTCCCTAGGGAAATGGTGACTGATTTAGCTAAAAATGTTACATACTGATCTCAGATAAAAGCAGACATAAAGGCCCACAGCACTTCCAGGGCTAATCTGAAGAGGGGCATCAAAAAGGCCAAGCACTGTTACAAGCTAAAGCTAGAGAAGCACTTTTCCAACTCTGATCCTCGGCGCATGTGGCAGGGCATACAGGCCATCAGCAACTACAAACCCAGCCATTCCACACCCACAGCCACAAATGTCTCCTTCCTGAACGAGCTTAATGACTTTTATGCCCGCTTTGAAAGAGACAATAATGAACCCTACATCAGGATCACTTCCTCAACCGACCACTCACCCATTACACTCACCTCCTCAGAAGTCTACACCGCACTGAGTCGGATCAATGTGCGTAAGGCTGCTGGACCAGACGGTATTCCTGGGCGCGTCCTCAAAGCATGTGCAGAACAGCTCGCTGGGGTATTCACAGACATTTTCAACCAGT
Source organism: Danio tinwini (assembly GCA_903798205.1). NCBI lineage: Eukaryota > Metazoa > Chordata > Actinopteri > Cypriniformes > Danionidae > Danio > Danio tinwini. The sequence continues at coordinate 19,369,443 of CAIGQZ010000427.1, forward strand.
CCCTTAACCTAGCAGCTGTGCCAACATGCTTTAAAACCACCTCTATTGTGCCAGTGCCGAAACACTTCAGCCCAACATGCCTGAATGACTACCGCCCTGTAGCACTCATACCCATCATCATGAAGTGCTTCGAGCGGTTGGTTCTGGCACATCTGAAAGGCTCTCTGCCATCCACACTGGACCCACATCAGTTTGCCTACCGTGGCAACAGGAGCACAGAAGATGCAGTCTCCATAGCGCTGCACTCTGTACTCACACACCTGGACAATAAAAACACTTACGCACGAATGCTGTTTGTTGACTTCAGCTCAGCATTCAACACTGTCATACCCTCTAAGTTAATGATCAAACTTAGAGACCTGGATATAGACACGTCTCTCTGTAACTGGGTTATGGACTTTCTGACTAACAGACCTCAGAATGTTAGATCAGACCACATTTGCTCCACCACCGTCACACTCAACACTGGTGTACCACAGTGCTGTGTGCTGAGCCCCTTCCTCTACTCCCTTTTCACCATCGACTGTAGGCCTGTGAACAGATCCAACGCCATCATCAAATTTGCAGATGACACCACAGTGATTGGTCTAATCAGCAACAATGATGAGACTGCCTACAGGGAGGAGATACAGCATCTGGCCACGTGGTGCACCAACAATAATCTGCTCCTTAACACCGACAAGACCAAGGAGCTCATTGTGGATCTCAGGAAGGGACGAACAGGCTCACATGATCCCATCCACATCAATGGGATGGCCGTCAAGCCTGTATCGTCCTTCAAGTTCCTGGGGACCCACATCTCCAAGGACCTTTCCTGGACCACCAACACCTCCAGCCTGGTCAAGAAGGCTCACCAGCGCCTATTTTTCTTAAGGCAACTTAAGAAGAACCAGCTGTCATCAGCCGTCTTGGTGAACTTCTACCGCTGCACAATAGAAAGCATCCTGACGAACTGTGTCACAGTCTGGTATGGAAGCTGCTTTGTTGCGGAGCGTAAGGCACTGCAGCGGGTGGTGAAAACTGCCCAACGCATCACAGGGACCACACTGCCAGCCATAGAGGACATCCAGAGGAAACACTGTCTGTGCCGAGCACGCAGTATTTTTAAAGATTCCTCTCACCCTGCTCACAGACTGTTTTCTCTCCTGCCTTCTGGCAGGTGCTTCAAGCACCCCCGGACAATAACCAGCAGACTAAAGAACAGCTTCTTCCCCAGAGCTGTCTCCCTTTTGAACTCTGCTCCCCACTGACTTTTTGCCCCCCTAATACACACCCCACTCTCCTCATAACTCAGACTCCTCATAATCACTGCACTACTTAACATTTGCACATTTAAAAATTGCACATATTCATTGCACTGATTCATTTATTTGATCTGTACATACCTACTGCACATGTACATTTGTAATTATGTACACACCCACTGTACATATACATTTGTAATTATGTTTATCTATCTGCACACTTCTGATTATTAATAGCAACCTGTACATTTATCCGTCTATTGTAAATCTCTGTTCATAGCTAACACAACCTGTATATAATGTTCATAGTACATCCATTTGTAAATATCACCATATTTTTTCTATAACTGCACTTTATAACTTATACCTGTATCCTGCACTTGCTGCTATTGCACTCCTGGTTAGACCTAAACTGCATTTCGTTTTCTTGTACTTGTACATGTGTGATGACAATAAAGTTGAATCTAATCTAAAAAAATCTAATCTAAAGGTCTGCATTATGCATACAAAGGAAATATTTATGATGTGAACTTAAAAGAAAACAAAGCAAAGACTAATGATGGGAAGTTACAATTACAATGTTACAATTAATATGTTACAAATTGATTCCCTAATGCATAATTCACAAACACACAACAATGGTGGCATCTCAAACAAGACAATTATGCATCTATGAATGCATAAAAGACGGAAAAGATTAATTCATTATTGCTAATCTGGGCCTCTCAGAGTTTGATCTCGAGTACTTGTGTTTCGAGTCATCTGTTTAGCAAGTGAGAACACTGTTGATTGACAGTTGATGATGAAGCCGTCCACACAAACGTATCCAGTTCATTCACTTCTCTGGGTTTCAGGAAAAAAAAACTAATTATATGTCTAGCCTTCCTGGGTACCTGCTGTTTGCGTTGAAAGGCCAGCCTATACAAGCACATGTTGCAGGCCTATAGCCAGCCTATTAAAAGAGGTGGTTCTTTTTTTCTCAAAAAGTGGACGTTTTTGCGGTTGTTTGCCTCATTTTCTATTAAATTATGATGTATGATTATGATTTTAATGATATTTTAAGCAAAAATTTTGGATGGTTACCATTACCACACTTTTTGATGCAACAAATATATTTCCTACATTTTTGTCCCTTACCATACTATTTTATGTTAACAAAAATGTGTTTATTTACAAATGTGCATTTAACACATACTTTGTTACAGTTTTATGAATAATGTAATGATATTAGAATTTTACATTACATTTTTTGAATAAATAAATATGAAAATAATACTTACATTTTTAATTTATTTATTTTACAGGAACAATGCTCATTAATCAACAGTAGAACTGTAAATAAGCCAGATTTAGCCACAAGGGCTAATTAATTTTCATCTGTTGCCCCCTGCCAGATTTTAAAAGGCAACCTAAAATCACACATAATAACAGTAAAGTTACATACGACAAAAGAATAAAACATATAATAAGAATTTCTTAAAATTTTACACAAAAGTATTACACATGACTACAAACTTGATTTGCTTTTAACCATTTCTTTAACTTGTATTTAAATGTTGAACAATTTGTCACACCCCTTAAACCCATAGGAAGTGTGTTCCAGAAATTACTGCCTCTAACTAAGTAGACTGACTGTGCAAAAGTTGTATGTCTAAACTGCACAGCACAGTCTCCTCTGGTAACAGATTGTGTTGCTTGACCATTATTAGTCTTGTGTGTCACAAACTCGCATAATGGAGGTGGAGCATATCCATTTAAAATGTTAAAAATCATACAAGCATCAGCCAAATATTTTATATTATCAAAACTCAATAATTAATGTTTTGTATTATATTACAATGATGATACCTAATAGACTTCTGGTCAAATACATTAAGTGCCTGTTTATAAAGGGATTCAACTGATTTTGTTTTTTTCTGGTGTATGACCAACTAGTAAGACAATATGTAATATCAGAAAAAAAATCATAGTGCATAAAAAGTTTTGCTGCTTCATTAGTCACATAAGGTCGTATATGCCTGAAGTTGGCTAGATTAACTTTAACAATTTTAGTGACCTTTTTGGCATGCTTTTGGAATGTCAATTGTGAATCCAAAATTAGACCTATATATTTAAAATCAGAGACAACCCTAAGCTTTTCACCTTTAACAAATACATCAGGATGATGGGTAACTTTCAATGATTGTAAAAAAAAAACATACAAACCGTTTTACTTCTATTCAAATTAAGATATAAGTCACACAACCAATCAGAGACATGAACTAATGTCTCTGTTAAATAATTTGCTGCCACTTACTGTTTTAAATGCCAATTTATTATCATCTATCATGAAAAAACCCCAGTTAACAATCTGTAAAAACTTGTTTTAAATTAAAAACTTAAGCCTATAGGCAAATAACAAACTGGCAAGCTGATTTTCTCTGTCAGAATGTCAATTAAAATAATACTTAATAATTAAATTTGTCTTAAAGCTTTTTTCTATTGGTTATTTTCACCATTTATGATGGCATGCTTTTAAAAATCAGACAAATGAGCTCATCTATGGGCCAGATTCTGGACTTTGTCACTGGGGGGTGTGGGGTGGGGAGTGGGGGGTCTTTTGAACCACCTGAACCCCCCCCCTGGCTACGGTCTTGTGTTGTTATGAGCACATACTATAGATGTTTCTCTAGTATGTCTAGTTAGTCTAGTTGTTTAGTTTGTCAGAGAAAGTGGCGTGCAGTAACGAGGTAATGGTCCGGCTATGATTGGCCGGATTGCATGTCAGTCAGACTGCCTGCGAAGGGTCAATTAAGCACACCTGATCAAACTAATTGAGGCCTTCATGCTTGTTTGAAACTTAGGCTGCATCCGAAACCGCATACTTCCATACTATACAGTACGCTAAAATCAGTATGCGAGCCAAGTAGTATGTCCGAATTCATAGAATCTGAAAATCAGTATGTGAGAAGTACCCAGATGACTTACTGCTTCTGGCGAGATTCTGAAGTGTGCATCCCATGCACGCTGCGCTATCCCATGATGCTCTGCAAGAGAATTCATGAATTGGAGTGAATCGTCGCAACTGACGCAAGTAGGTCACGTCACCATGACAAAATGGCGGATGTGGTAGGTCCGAATTCCATTCATACTTCTTACATTCATACTGTATAGTACGTACTTTTCTAACGGCCGAGTAGTACGTTTAAATTCAAATGCAGTACCTACTGAGTAGTAGGCGGTTTCGGACACAGCCTTAGAGGTTAGTGTGGTCAGGGAAGGCAGGTGAGGCAGTGCCTTTTGCTTACTCAGTGTATGCTACCAATGTAATACTATATTAAAATGCATTTTTATACATTGTAAAATTTTTAATAAATGTTATGTCCTCACTTTCTATATAATAGTTAATGTATTTCGCATATGTCTATCACTTATTTAGTGTTAAGCCTGGTTTATACTTCTGCGTCGAGTGATAAGTATGACCCAAGGCACATGTCTTGTGCATCGTCGTGCATTTATATTTCTGCACGCAGTTTGTGTTGCTCTGCAATAACACTTCCGAAATGCTAGCTGGCAGGGAGGTTTTTATGTTCCTCTGTCTCGAGTTTCTTCACTGATGTTTTGTTTTTTTCTGAATGCTACTTTAATGCAGAAGTAGCTAAAACTCGCTCATTTTGAGGTAGGAATCAGCGTACATGCAACAACTTTATTCATAAGGTAAACTCAAAACAAAACTTTCCATCTGGAGCTCCTTCATGGGACTCCACACTTGTAAACACTCGCTCCAATGGGTTTGCGTGGCTCTTGGTCCCGCCCACACTTGTTATCGCTATCAAACTGACCAATCACAGAGCTTGCGATATGTGTCATTGAAATCAGAATCAGAAATCAGAATCAGAAAGAGCTTTATTGCCAGGTATGTTCACACATACGAGGAATTTGTTTTCGTGACAGAGCTTCTACAGTGCAACAGAATTACAGAGGACTAAAAAACAGATAATAAATATATTTTAAAAAGTAGTGAATGCAATATACAAATTGACAAGTGTATGTACAGGTGTATTACTATATACAACATAATATGTGCAGGTGTTATGTGCAAATTGGCATGTAAAGTGTGTTGTTAAATAAGTGTATGTGTGTATAAAAAAAAAAGTGTATAGCAGGTAGTGATGTTGGTTCCACAATTATTATCATCATCAAGTGTTCATGAGATGGATTGCCTGAGGGAAGAAACTGTTTCTGTGTCGGGCTGTTCTGGTGTGCAGTGCTCTGTAGCGTCGACCAGAAGGTAAAAGTTCAAAGAGGCAGTGTGTTGGTTGTGAGAGGTCCAGAGTGATTTTAGCAGCCCTTCTGCTCGCTCTGGATAAGTACAGTTCTTGGAGAGTAGGGAGGGTTGTACCAATGATTTGCTCAGCAGTCCGAACTATTCGACGTAGTCTTCGGAGGTCGGATTTGGTAGCTGAGCTAAACCAGACAGTTATTGAAGTGCAGATGACTGATTCAATGATGGAGATGTAGAACTGTTTCAGCAGCTCCTTTGAGAGGTTGAACTTCCTCAGCTGACGAAGAAAGTACAGCCTCTGTTGAGCTTTTTTGACAATGGAGTCAATGTGAGTGTCCCACTTCAGATCCTGAGAGATGGTGGTGCCCAGGAACCTGAATGACTCCACTGCTGCCACAATGCTGTCCATGATGCTCAGTGGGGGGAGAGCAGGGGGGTTTCTCCTGAAGTCCACTATCATCTCCACTGTTTTGAGCGTGTTCAGCTCCAGGTTGTTGTGACAGCACCAGACAGCCAACTCCTTAACCTCCTGTCTGTAAGCAGACTCGTCACCGTCCTGAATGAGGCCGATAAGTGTGGTGTCGTCTGCAAACTTTAGGAGCTTGACAGAGGAGTGTTTTGAAGTGCAGTCATTCGTGTACACGGAGAAGAGCAGTGGGGAGAGGACACACCCCTGGGAGGCACCAGTGCTGATTGTGCGGGTACTGGATGAGAATTTTCCCAGCTTCACCAGCTGCTGCCTGTCCGTTAGAAAACTGTTGATCCACTGACAGACAGAGGTGGGCACGAAGAGCTCAGTTAATTTGGGCAGGAGAAGTTTTGGGATGATAGTGTTAAAAGCTGAGCTGAAGTCAACAAACAAGATCCTCACATAGGTCCCTGGTCTGTCTAGGTGTTGCAGAACATAATGCAGTCTCATATTGACTGCATCATCCACAGACCTGTTTGCTCTGTAGGCAAACTGAAGAGAGTCCAGTGAGAGTTCAGTGATGTCCTTCAGGTGGGCCAGCACCAGTTTTTCAAAAAACTTCATGACCACAGATGTCAGCGCCACCGGTTTGTAGTCATTTAGTCCTGTCAGTTTGGGTTTCTTTGGAATTGGAATGATGATGGAGGGTTTGAATCAGGAGGGCACTTCACACAGCTCCAGTGATTTGTTGAAGATCAGGGTGAAGATGGGGGCCAGTTGGTCAGCACAGGACTTTAAACAGGCTGGTGTTATAAGATCTGGGCCTGGAGCTTTTTTCCTCCTCTGTTTCTGGAAGACCTGGCGCACATCATCTACACTGAACTGAAGTGCAGGTATGGAGGAGGCGGGGGGTGGTGGAGGTGTTAATGGTGATGTAAACAGCAGTTCAGAGTGGGTGTGGTGGGTTTTCTCAAACCGGCAGTAAAACTCATTCAGGTCGTTTGCAAGTGGTTGGTTGTCTACAGTGCTGGGGGATGGTTTTTTATAGTTTGTAATGGTTTTCAAACTTTTCCACACAGATGTCCACATTTATGTCCACACAGAGTCGCTGGATAAGAACTGACTCCTTCGTTTCTCAGAATAGCTCCTTTTTGTTACTCTCAAATCAAATCACTTTTATTGTCACATCATCAGCAGCACGTGTGCTATGATGAGTGAAAAGCTTAGGTGCTGGCTCCAGACAGTGGAAAATACAGATAGTGCAAATACAACAACAGTGCAAAAAACAGACAGTGCAAATACAACAACAGTGCAAAATACACAGTGCAAAATACAGACAGTGCAAATACAGCGACAGTGTAAAATACAGACAGTGCAAATACAGCGACAGTGTAAAATACAGACAGTGCAAAATACAACAACATACTCACAAAAAAGAAACAAAACAGTGTAAATTTGGCAATGTGACAGTGATGCGTACGATGGATAGGTGTACACATAGTTGTAGGCAGTATTGTTTAAGTATAGATTGGTTAAAGTGCAGTGCATGCTACATCTTTATGGTGTGCAGTGTGGGGTATGGGAGAGTTTGTGTGGGGTGTGTTAAGTGTTCATCAGCCTGATAGTCTGAGGGAAGAAACTTTCCTTCAGTCGGCTGGTGCGTGACCGAATGCTGCGGAACCGTCTGCCTGAGGGTAGCAGAGAGAAAAGTCTATGGCTTGGGTGGCTGGAGTCGCTGATGATTCTCTTGGCTTTCCTCATGCACCTCCTGGTGTAGATGTCCTGGAGGGAGGGAAGCTCACCTCCTACTACACGTCCAGCAGTTCGCACAATCCTATGTAGACCTTTGCGATTGCTGCTGGTGATGTTCCCGTACCAGGTGGTGATGCAGCCAGTGAGGATGCTCTCCACAGTGCAGGTGTAGAACGAGCGGAGGATGTGGGGGCTCATTCCAAACCTCCTGAGGCGCATGAGGAAGAAGAGGCGTTGTTGTGCCTTCCTTAACACTGCGTCTGTGTGAGCAGTCCATGTCAGATCCTCAGCGATGTGTACTCCAAGAAACTTGAAAGTGCTGACTCTCTCCACTGGTGTCCCGTTGATGGTTATGGGAGTGTGTTCATTCTTCTCTCTCCTGAAATCCACCACCAGCTCCTTGGTTTTGCTGATGTTGAGTGAGAGGTGGTTTTCCTGACACCACTGCGTCAGAGTGTGCACCTCCTCTCTGTAGGCCGTCTCATCATTATCTGTGATTAGGCCCACCACCGTTGTGTCATCAGCAAATTTAACGATGATGTTGGAGCTGTGTTTGGATGTACAGTCATGTGTGTACAGGGAGTACAGGAGTGGGCTGAGAACACAGCCCTGTGGAGCACCAGTGTTGAGGATCAGTGTGGATGAGGTGATGTTGTTCATTCTGACCACCTGGCGTCTGCTTGACAGGAAGTCCAGGATCCACTTGCACAGAGAGCTGTGTAGGCCCAGAGCCTGGAGCTTCACCACCAGCTTGGCAGGCACTATGGTGTTGAATGCTAAGCTGTAGTCCACAAACAGCATTCTCACATATGTGTTTTTGTTTTCCAGGTGAGACAGAGCAGTGTGCAAGGTGAAAGCAATTGCATCATCAGTGGAGCGGTTGTTTCTGTATGCAAATTGCAGAGGGTTAGTGTTAGCGGGCAGTACAGAGCAGATGTGATTTTTAATCAGCTTCTCAAAGCACTTGCTGAAGATGGGTGTCAGTGCAACCGGACGCCAGTCATTCAAGCATGTGGTTTTAGCTGATTTCGGTATTGGCACAATAGTAGCTGTCTTAAAGCATGTGGGAACCACAGACCGAGAGAGCGAGAGGTTAAAGATGTCCGTGAAAACCCCCGCTAGCTGGTGTGCGCATGCTTTAAGTACACGTCCAGGGATGCCATCTGGGCCCGTAGCTTTTTGGATGTTCACGCGACAGAAAGATCTCGTTACATCCGCTACAGAAACAGTGAGTGTGCTGGCGGTTTCTGTATCGGCCGCGGGAGCGCGCTGTGTGTGCGCGCTGTCCTGGGCTTCAAAGCGGGCATAGAACGAGTTGAGCTCGTCAGGGAGAGACGCGGCAATGTTCACAGTAGTGGATTTGTTGCTTTTAAAGTCCGTGATGTAATTAAGTCCCTGCCACATGCTCCTTGCGTTATTGGTGTTAAATTGACCCTCTATCTTGTCTTTGTATTGGCGTTTTGCTGCTTTGATCGTTTTCCTGAGGTTGTAGTTTGCTTGTTTTTGTTCCTCAGCATTTCTGGATTTATAGGCGGAAGTTCGCACTGATAGGGCTGTTCGAACTTCGCCGTTGATCCATGGTTTTTGGTTGGGGTAGATGCGGACAGTTTTTGTTGGGACCACGTCTTCTATGCACTTTCTGATGAAGCACGTAACTGTGTCTGAGTACACTTCGATGTCGTCATCAGAAGCTGCCCGGAACATCTCCCAGTCAACGTCATCAAAACAGTCTTGAAGTATGGAATCCGATTGGTCTGACCAGCTCTGAAACGTCCTGAGGGCGGGTGGTTCCCATTTCAGTTTCTGCCTGTAAGCAGGCAAGAGCAGAACAGAAGAGTGATCTGATTTGCCAAATGGTGGGCGGGGGAGGGATTTGTAAGCATCCCGGAACGGAGAGTAGCAATGGTCCAAAATACGATCGCCACGCGTGTTTGTGGTGATATGTTGAAAGTATTTTGGAGCGATTTTCCTGAGATTGGCGTTGTTAAAGTCCCCTGTAACAATAAACGCTGCCTCCGGGTGTGCGGTTTCCTGCTCGTTTATGCTCCCATACAGTTCTCTGAGCGCCTGCTCTGTGTTGGCTTGAGGGTGGATGTAAACAGCCGTAATAATGACAGATGTGAATTCCCTTGGTAGCCAGTATGGTCGACACCGAAGCATAAGGTATTCCAGATCAGGAGAACAAAATGATCTAACTGGGTGTATGTTTCTCTCATCACACCATAAGTTGTTAATAAAGAAACAAACACCTCCTCCTTTGCTTTTCCCTGTGAGTTCTTTCGTTCTATCCGCGCGGTGCAAGGAGAACCCCGAAAGTTCAGCAGCTGTGTCTGGTACCTCCGCAGATAGCCAGGTTTCTGTAAGACAGATAATGCAGCAGTTTCTTGTTTCCCGTTGGAAGGAAATGCTCGCCCGTAGCTCGCAAAGTTTGTTGTCCAGTGACTGAACGTTAGCCAGCAGAATGGTGGGGAGCGGAGGTCGAAATCCACGGCGTCTTAGTCTGACCAGGACGCCGGCTCTCTTTCCTCTTTTCCGGCTGCGTTTGCGTCGTCGCCTCGGTTGTGTGGCCCAGACAAAGGGCTCTGTTGTTGTGTTTGTAAACAGAGCGTCGTTGAAGAACTCAAAGTCCGGTTTTCGGTGTGCGACGAGGGAGCCAATTTCTCGAAGTGTGTGTCTGTCGTAGGCAATAAGAGTGTGTACATCCAGCACGAAAAACAACAAAAATACAAGTAAAACATACAAAACACAACGAAGTTCGCTGGGAGCTCGCAACACGGCGGCCATGCTCGGCGCCATCTTGGTTAAAAAAAAAAAAAAAAAAAAAAAACTCCTTTTCCAGTGTGTATTTGGCCTGCTTATACAAGTCCCTCTCCCCATCCCTGTAAGCAACCTCCTTGGCCTGACGTAGCTGTCTGAGTTTTAAAGTAAACCATGGTTTGTCATTGTTGTATGTGAGTTGTGTCCTGCAAGGAATGCACACGTCTTCACAGAAACTGATATAAGATGTTACAGTCTCTGTGAGCTCATCCAAATCGTTTGCAGCAGCTTCAAAGACACTCCAATCTGTGAGATCGAAACAGGCTTGTAGATCCCGCTCTGTTTCGTTAGTCCATCTTTTCACAGATCTTAATACAGGTTTGGCTGTTTCTGCCTGTAGGTTGGTATGAGATGAATCAAACAGTGGTCAGAGTGCCCCAAAGCTGCTCGTTGGACAGAGTGGTATGCATCCTTTATTGTGGTATAGCAGTGATCCAATATGTTACTGTCTCTTGTGGGAGATGTAACATGCTGTCTATATTTTGGCAGTTCACGGGATAGTTTTGCTTTGTTAAAATACCAGAGAATGATTAAAACAGAGTCCGGGTGTTGTTGCTCTATCACCGTGATCTGATCAGCTAGTTTCTGTATCGCCAGGCACGCATGCGCGTGCAGATGAATGTAAACACTGACGAGGATGAACGAGCAGAACTCGCGCGGGCAGTAGAAAGGTATACAGTTAATAAACAGTGCTTCTAGATCTGGACAGCACATCTTCTTTAAAACTGTTACATCTGTACACCACCTTCTGTTGATGTAAAAGCACGTCCCGCCACCACGCGATTTCCGCGTCGATTCTTCGTCGTGATCCGCTCTGAACAGCTGATAGCTCGGTAGGTGAAGCGCGTTGTCCGGTATGGTGTCATTCAGCCAGGTTTCCGAGAAGCACAGAGCAGCTGAATGCGAAAAATCCTTGTTTGTCTGGAAGAGCAGAATGAGTTTGTCTATTTTGTTGGGTAGAGAGCGAAGATTTGCCTGATGGATGCTAGGCAATGTGGTTCGAAACCCGCGCTGTCTGAGTTTCACAAGCGCGCCTGCACGCTTCCCTCGTCTGCGTGTCTGAAAGCGTTTGAGCAGCAGTGTGGCTCCGCCGACTACAATGTCCAACAAAACATCGCATAGGTCCAAATCTGGAAAAAATATTTGGTGGTGTATGCATCCGAATGTCCAACAATTCGTCTCTGGTGAAACTAATTGTAGGAATATGACAGAAAACAGGACGAACTAACAAAAACACAAAGACAACTGCAGAGCACGACACGGAGGCGGCCATCTTCGTCTGCGCCAGCGTAATACAAAGAAAAATATTGCGACCTGTAGTTAAATTGTTTGAGAGATGCGTGTCAGCGTCAGTCTGCAACTTTCAAAGGCTGCACCTGAGCATACGCATGGCTTGACACAGAAGTATAAATCAGCCTTGAGGCAGGCAGTACTTCTGCCACACTGAAGGGAGCGCTCGTAAGCTCACGGCTATTCTTGTTCAGTGGTTGCTCTTCTTCTATGTGGGTTCTAGGTATAAGCTAATTTAAGGTAATTTTCTTTTTCGATAGCCCACAGAACAAACCATCATTATATAATAGCTTGCCTAATTACCCTAACCTGCCTAGTTAACCTAATTAACCTAGTTAAGCCTTTAAATGTCACTTTAAGCTGTATAGAAGTGTCTTGAGAAATATCTAGTAAAATATTATTTTCTGTCATCATGGGAAAGATAAAATAAATCAGTAATTAGACATTAGTTATTAAAACTATTATATTAAGAAATGTGCTGAAACAATCTTCTCTCCGTTAAACAGAAACTGGGAGAAAAAAATAAACAGGGGGGCTAATAATTCATTGGAGCTAATAATTCTGACTTCAACTATATAAATATATA
>CAIGQZ010000427.1:19382204-19396461 GCA_903798205.1 Danio tinwini
CACACACACACACACACACACAGAGAGAGAGAGAGAGAGAGAGAGAGCAGCCCACTCCCTTCAGATCATCAACACGCACGATCGAATCAAATTTGCTTAAACTAAGCGTTCTAAAGTATGGCTTTATTTCTTAATCAAGGATTCTGACACATCAACGTGAAGCAGACGCTTTACAAAAGTTGCGTGTAGTGTTGAGGGCGCTTGGAGTCAACTTAGAGAGGAATGGGATGTCTTTGACAGCTTGTGACATCATCTGGCGCTTTCACTGAGCACATTTACATGGTTCCATATTCTCTTTTATCCATATTTCTTTGCACATTAAACACACGCAGGACCGGAGCAAGCTGAACTGGCGCTGTAGGCAAACCGTGATCACGCCGCCATCAACCCGAAAGTGAAATAGAAACTTACCGGTTTGCGGTTAAAAGTTAGCACCGGAAGAGAGGGGGTGGGTGTCGCGGATGAAAGTGAGGAGGTCGCCTCTATGGGCGTGCTCGGCCCTGAACACACGTCGACCACAACAGGAAATAAAAAAAAAAACTGCAACTGCGATAAATGCGTTATTTTTTTTAACGCGTTAAACATTTCAAATTAATCACGTGCGTTAACGCGCTAATATTGACAGCCCTAATATATATATATATATATATATGATCAAACTTGATCAGCTTTCTGATCAAGTTAAATCAGATTTATTAACGTAGAAAATCATCTGATTTCATTAATTGTATTGTAATTTTTCATTCTGCAAGTGTAATATTCATTAACAGGGCTTGACACTGTGGCTAGTAGTTTTCCAACATTACTAGCCACTCGCCATTTTCACTAGCCACAATTTTGTTGTTGGAAAAATATATTTTATATGCATAAATTTTACTTAATTTAGACTGTGTTATGTCCACATGCCTCCTCATTCATTTCACTTTTTTTGTGTGTATGAACTTGCTCAATGTGCATGAGCAAATAGGCTGTGGTTTTACAATGTCGCATTGCAATTAATTTTTTATTTCACAGGATTTTTTTGAGCTCAACACCGAGGATTTACCAAATTTATCTCCTACCACACCAAAAATAAATAAATAATTACTTCTTAGCCATAAATGTTAAATAATATGTTTTATTAAAACATGCAAAATATAGCTGTATACATGCTCTTTTATTCAACAAAACCTTTCTTAAAATAATTATTGCCATGTATCTAAAACTATGCACAGTAGCCTAGTCTGTCCAGGCTAAAGGTGTCTCAGATCACTAATTAACTACACACACATGGGGAGTTAATCTCCTATTAAAGCAATGCTATTGTAACCATGATAATTAAATAATATTAACAAAAATAACTGTAAGCAAAAGAAAGCAGGTGAATAAGTAATAATAGCAAAAAAAATGTGGGAGAGCGTTGCTATTATGTGACTATATTTTATATGGAGCAATTAAGTGTTATTCATTAATTTTTCTACGGCTTAGTCCCTTATTTATCAGGGGACTCCACAGCAAAATGAATCTGCAATTATTCTGGCATATGTTTTACACAGCGGGTGCCCTATCAGCCGCAACCAAGTATAGCAAAACACTCATACACTCTGGTATTCAGACACTATGGCCAATTTAGTTCATCCAATTCACCTATAGCACATGTCTTTGGACTGTGGGGGAAACCAAAGCACCTGGAGGAAACTCACACCAACAAAGGAGAACATGCAAACTCCACACAGAAATACCAACTGACCCAGCTAGGATTTGAACCAGTGACTTTCTTGCTGTAAGGTGACAGTGCTAGCAACTGAGCCACCGTGCCGTACAATTAAGTGTTAAGTTAAATCAAAAATAATTCACAGAATACTTGAAAATTTAATTATTTAATGACAATGTCTTGTTATAGTTACAAATTGATTAATTAAAATATAACTATATAAAATGATGATACATGTAATATTAAATAATAAAAAGTTACAATATACTTTTGTCTCTTTCTTGACTATGTGACCAAAGCCCAAATACTGAGGCATTCAGACTGACCAACCTAGAGCTCTATCAATATGTGACCACATTGTAAAACCCAGGAAATCCACACACATCTTAGCCAGGCTCTGATCTTTATCAGCACTTCTGCATTTGGAATCTGTATGTGCCTTCTTGGTGAAAAATACAAATGCATATGATATTTTACATATTTTCAAAAGTAATAATAAAGGTTTTTTCCAATAATGGTTAAATTATGTCCCTTAAAGGTGCAGTAGGTGATCTGCCAAAAGGCTAACTGGTTAGCATAACATGTTTGAAACATAATCCCTCTCCTGGAGTCCAAAGCCATGCCTTCTGAAATCACGAATGTGCTCATTAAAGTTGACAGAGACCCACTAGATCATATCATTCACCTGTTAGAAAATGTTATAGTACTTTATAATACTACAATTCTGAACAACAAAAAAACCCCCATTATATCTAGCACGTTAAGTTATGTAGTTAGCAAGCAAAACTTGTCTTACTCTCTCTCATGTTTTGTCCTAAAGCGACTACTGTATGCTTAGTGGTTGGCTGGCCACGTGCAGTAATTACACTTATTACTAAGCCATACTTACATCCTATTTCAGAGCAAATATTCAGAGTAGCATGGCAAACAATATAGGGAGCGTGCCACAGGTTGTCATTGTTCAGAAATGAACCGATGTGAATATAAAACCAACTTCACCTCAGTAAAGCAGGCTAGGTGGAATAACACTATTTACTTATGTTTTGTTGTTAAACTAAATAAAAACCTACATTATAGATGCTGTAAAAGGTCCCTTATGAAACTGAAAATAGTCACATCAATCTTTCGCCAGAAGATTTTAGTGGCTGAACAACACTTCTGTGCATTTAGCCCATTCATAAAACAACAACATCTACATAAGCTTTGCGTGACTAAAATTGTTTCAAAACAGAACATTACCTGTCTAAAAGAAATACTTCAGCCATGGTGTCGTTCTTCCTCCAGCATGCAAAAGTAACTCCAATATTGATTCAGAATTTTAAAATGTTTTGTTTCAGCATTTGTTTTTACTGCTGTGACTCTCTTATGCACACGTCACCTCTCGCGCGAACAGTGGATCTGTGTGAACAGCGGTGCGCATTGTACAAATCTACTTTTGTTGACAGACAGTTTGGGCTACTTATTAGAATTATCAATACAATCTCACAGCAATTTGTAACTTTTTGATTTAGTGGCTAATTCGTATGAATTCGTACAATCTAATTCATACAATTTAGAACGATTTGCTCATCCAACAATGACGGTTGGGTTTAGGGGTGGGGTTAGGTGCCACGCCTCCTTTTAAAAATCGTACAATTTCGTACGACTGAACTCGTACGAATTTGTACGAATTAACCACTAAACTGACAAAATGTAAAATACTTACGTTTTCTCGTAAGATCAGGCTGGAATTATCGACAATTTTTAATTGGACGCACATTCTACCCAGAATTAAAAATATATAACAATACATTTAGTTCATTTACTTTAATCATTACTATTGAAATGTGGAGGCTTTGAACCAGCACAACAAAAAATGTTTCTGACGAAAATCACCTACTGCATCTTTAAGTACATGCTTGTTAATATAAACACTTTAATGGCTATTGTAGAATTTACAAAATCAAGAAACAAATTTACAATATTCAAATACATTACATTTGTAGAAAGTAGCTTTCACACCTATACTTATACATTTTCGAACTCAAAACATACAAAGGTCAGATTAAGTTGTTAAGAAGTAAAAAAAAAAATGTTTTCACTTTTTTTTAAAAAAAGAGGATTGTCAGTGTTAGAAGATAATGAAAAATAAGCATGGACAATTCTAAAAAATTAAGTGTCATTATGATGATTCTCAGTTTAAATTTCGAAACAGTTTCTTAAAAATACACATATCTGTAATAGAAAATGGATAAAAGAGTGCTATATTAGAAAGACAAAGCAGTTTTTTGTTAATTTGTTTTGTTTTTTTAAAGAAGACAATAAAGAGACATGTCTTTCTTGTTTCAGACAACAGTGGAAAGTCTGTTATCCACAGAATTGGTGATTGATGTTGCTCTGAAAGCGCTTCGGGTCTCCTCATCAATGGCGCTCTCAATCTTGGACAGAAAGGAATAGCATTTCTTCTTAAAGTCTTTGGCCATGAATGCGTACAGGAAAGGGTTTAGAAAGCTGTTCACACTGGCAAGAGTAACAGATACTTGTTGGGCTCTGTACATGGCAGTACTGTGCTTAGTTTGGCCCAACTCTACTATTGATACTATTTGAAAAGGTAACCAGCAGAGGAAAAAAGCTGTGATCAGTAACGTCATGATCTTGTAGGGCTTAGTGGATTTGGACATTTGGTTTGCTTTAAGTTTACAAATCAGAATCGAGTAACAGGTGGAAATGATCAGGAATGGAATCAAAAACCCAAAAGTGAAGCGTGTGAACACAACGGTACTGTGATGATGCTCATAATGGGAATAACATAAGACTACTGTTGCGTTATTTTTAGTATTTCTGAATTTGGCAGATGGAATGCTAAACAAAGCAGACACAAACCAAACCAACAAAACCGCTAAAGAAGCTTTCTGGACAGTGCGTCGATTCTGGGCCCAGACAGGAAACTTGACGGTGATGCAGCGATCCACACTGATGATGACCAGGATGAAGATGCTGCTGTACATATTGAGCGTCATAACAAAAGCGGTGAACTTGCACATGAAGAGGCCAAAGATCCAGGTGTCCATAACTATTCTGATAATGCTCAGAGGCAGAGTAGAGCAGAAAATGAAGTCAGACAAAGCCAGGCTCAGGTACCAGGTGGTGTTCACTGACTTCTTCATTTTAAAACCAGTAATCCAGATCACCGCACCATTTCCAATGATGCCGAGAAGGCAAATGATCACATTAAAAATCACTATGATCACACATAATGCATCCTTGCAGTGACCAGCTTGAAAATCTTCAGGATAATTTGCATCTGATTGATTTGTATGTATTTCTACAAGCTTTATAAGTTCGGATTCTTCATAGTCATTATCTGATGTTGAATACATTTTGTCTTTCACCACGGAAGAGGAAGTGAAGATCTGTAAGAAACCAACAGGCAATGTTTTCAAAAATATGTAAAGTCATCTTACAGTTTTTGAAAATAAATGAAATGACTTAGCAAAATCATGATGACACAAAAATATATTCATTCATTCATTCATTTATTTTATTTTTGGCTTAGTTCCTTTATTCATCAGGGGTCGACACAGCGGAATGAACCGCCAACTGTTCCAGCATATGTTTTATACAGCAGATGCCCTTCCAGCTGCAATGTAACACTGGGAAACACCCATACACTCTTGCACACACACACATACACGGCAATTTAGTTTATTCAATTTAGCTATACCGCATGTCTTTGGACTGTGGAGGAAACCGGAGCACCCGGAGGAAACCCACACCAACACGGGCAGAACATGCAAACTCCGCACAGAAACTGACCCAGCCTGGGCTCGAACCAGCGACCTTCTTACTTTGAGGTAATCACAAAAATATATAGTTTAATTATATTATTTTACATCTTGTGTAGCTGTTTAAGAACGAGAATGAGCACATTATTTATTTTTTTATTTATTAATAGATTGATTTTTATTCCTTGCACTAAAGAAAAATAGTCAAAGGTTTAGATTTTGCTGATTTTAGATTAGATTTTTTTTTTATATATTTCACCCATGCTATTTTATACCTTTCCTAAATATATTATACACTAGCCTAAATAGTAGTGTTAGAAAAAATTGAGAGAAAATTGTCAAATTAAAACCTTTTAAAAAATTTTTTTTAATTCCAGCGCCATTTACTCAAAAAAAAAACTTTCTTTGTTAAAAGCCTTCCATTTTTATTAATAGGCTTCAAAATTGTAATATTTTTTTACAAAGTAAAACTTTATTATTTTAGCACATTTTGTTTGTGTTCGACCTGTGGAGATGAATTTGATTTAATTGGTGCAGAGATCAGTTAAATACAATCCAGCATAGTATTTCTTAATAGCTTCTGTGCTCAAGTATCTTTTTAAATCTTTTATATTTATATAGAGTGAACTTACTATTGTTTGGTCTAAAGCATTAAAACCTATTAATACTGTGTTACACCAGACTATCTTTTAGGTTTGACACTAATATCAAATTTTTTAAGTCAAACATTTTAAATACTACTTTTTAAATATGGGTGTATGCATACTTGTATATTTTCACCTCACATTGTAGTTATTTCCCTCGCAAAAAAATAGTACCAAGGTCTTCAAATGTGAATTCCTGTTTTTATCAGATGCATTGTAAAATAATGTACTTGAATTTGCGAGAAACTGAAGTCAATTCACTACTGCTATTGTGCAAGGAGCTTTGCAGAAGTGTGCAGATGTATAATCTGCACTGCAATTTGTGTGAAAAGATTAAAAAGTTGTTGCTATTTTACTGTCACTAGTGTGTTCAGCTGAAAACACTGTATGTACAATAAGTTTCTTTTTGGCTAAAATCCTGGTAGAAGCATGTTTTTTTCCAGTGTGCTTTGGTAGCAACCAACATACTAATTTGCAGCTGCATTTCTCATTCTCAAACAAGGACGTAGATTTGGCATAGACAGAGGGGATGTCTCCCCACCAATATCCCACAGTTACTGAAATGTCCTCACCAATAATTTAATCACCTTCAAAATAAAACAATGCCCCATCAACCCTTAGTAACCTAGACATGCAGAAAGGGTTAAATTAAAGTTTACTGCCAGATTGCAGTGAAATCATGTAAATTGACTTTTGCAGCATGGAACACGTTTCATTAATTGTTATTCGTATTATTAAGTGTTTAAAGCCTTTATTCATGCTGTTAAAAGCAGGAAAGAGAATTTGTGCTGTTCTATGCATGCGCTATAAGGATGTATGTCGCCACCAATGTCAAGAGCAAATCTACACCCTTGTTCTCAAATAAGTTTATTCACTCTGCTTCTACAGAATATTACTGAGGTTATTTCTGACCAATCACTTTCTATCAGGCAGAACTTGAAGGTCAAAAAATGCAAGCATTAGCAGAATTTTGCTATTGCTTCCCTAGTGATTTTGTCATATAAACTTCTTTCACTTTTCTGTTTATCCTAATGTCCTCAAATGACCTTTTCTAGGTAACATGCATGTGTATATTACATGCTATTTATATGAAGGAAATTGCCTAGTTTATTACCTAAACTATTTCACTGCATGCAGAAGTACAGTTTACACAAATTGCATGTTATAAGACATCATGTGAAAATAATGATCTCGTCTCGTCTTTTTCCATTTATTCTCATCTGTTATCTGTCCTGATAGATTGGTTGCAGTTCTAAATTTATAAATTAGACTAGTAGTTTAATTTGCAACTGCATTCATTTTGCAATCACATGCATGAAAACAAGGTGCAGAAAATATGTTCACTACATGATCAATGCAGATACTATCTATCTCCAGTGACATCTAAACAATAGCTTACCTTGAAGTACAGTGTGCAGTGCTTCAGAGATGTACGTCTGCTGCTGGGTGGTTTGCTCAGACTGAGCGATTGGCCAAATATTCTGACACCTAGTTCCTCTGCAAGATGCAAACCAGTTTCTGAGAACTGAGACAGTGAACGATCACAGTCAAACCTCAAAACTGTGATGTTTACTGATAGTTAGCGAGGATGAGCTTGCATGTGGTTAAAACCAGAGAGTATAGCCCTAGTGAACTGACCAGAATATAACTGTCTTTATCATATTGGCAGGATGCTGATGTTGTTGGTATGCTCTGAGCCTCAAAGCACATCAATTGCAGCACAGTTAATAATAAGTTGTGAATTATTCACAGAGTTAACTTCTAATACAAATGGTTATAAATATTAAACAAGACACCTGATTAAATCTGGAATCTGCTTGCATTGTTAATAATAATTATTAAATAACTTCAAGATGATGTAAATATAATACTAAATATGCTTTAAACTTGTAAATGTATAGGCTATTCATTTTATTTAGTTGAGATTGGGTGTTGAAAAAATAATGTAGTAGTTTATAGAACAATGGTCCCAACATATTTCCTGTTTTACATTTTTTATTTCTATAGCTTCTGAGAGTCCAGAAAGAGCCAAATATTGATTAATAATGTTATGATAGCTGTTTTAACATTAAGTTATGATTAAAATGCCTCTTGTCACAATTAAGTTAGTTACTACAGTTAATAGTTTGTTAACTAGCAGGAAATGTTCATGGGCCAATGACATGACCACATTGAAATGGTCTATAGTAAATACGATAGTGTTTTTGAACCATATTATAAGGAAGTACTTGAGTTAATCTGTTGTGGTTATTAGCTGCTAGTAATAACACAACTTTAATATAAACAACCCAATGCTGCAATGTTTTTTTTTTACAACTATAGGGGATGCTATACTACAATACAATAAAGTTTACTGTACTAAAAACTCATAAATATACCAAAATGTTACAGCTAGCTTATAAGATTGTGATAGTTAATGCTACAGAAGCTAAAGCAATCATTGGTGTTGTAAACACTATAATGGCCCATTTCTACTGAGTGGTACGATACAGTACGGTAGGGGTCGATACCGGTCACCTTTATCAGGCTTGCGTTTCCGAAGTCATTCTAGCTAGAGGAAATACCAAAGTAAAGCTGTACGAGTCATTCACATATCATATGAGAAGCATTTCTCACAAAACAGAAGCTTTATACACATAAATACTGGTGTATAAATGTCATTTCTATGAACATGATTTGATTAAAACCGCAGATCAATAATGTGCAAAAAAAGGTCTGTAACGTCTGCAATTATATGAAATAAATAAATCAATGCAACATATATTAACACATACAGCCCTTTAAAGTCTCTGATATGTTATCAATTACAGAAAAACTACACACAGCCAACATTTAGTCCTTATTTGGGTTCAAAAACAACATGCAACATATAGCCTACAGTTAGTGCAAACCTCTCTGTATCTTTAATCTTCACCAGCACATGCAACCTCTTGTTAGAAAGAAATTCTGTCATTCCTAAGTTCATAATAGTGCGTTTGTTCATGTTTTAGGTTGCTGAAAGAATCATTTGCTCCTTTATTTTTTCTGGCTTCTTCTTTGTTTTTTCGTGCATTACTCTCGTATTTGTCCGTTTCTGAAAGGATCGGATGTCAGAAGCACCTTTATAATCACGGCCACGTTATTATCGAGCAAAAAAAGCTTGTTATTTCAAATATAGATGCGCAACGAGCGATCGTGAGAAAGCAAAACTGCTTGCACTTTAGAAGGCCTTGTAAACAACTACGGGGCACAGGGTAGCTTCTGCTCTTCATCTTGGCTTTGTGGATGTTCATCAAGATGACGACAAGGTTTGTTTGTGCTCAGGACGACCATAACTCTTTATTATATGTATATATATTATTGTGATGTAATGTCTTGGCTGTGTATTTAAAGGTGCAGTATGTAAGTTTGACACCCAGTGGTTGAACTAGGTATTGCACTCCTGGATCAAAATAAATGCAAACGCGGGATGCTAGTTTGAGTACAGAAGCGAGTGATTTAAACTGTGTTCTAAATAAAAGCAAAGACACGCGATAGAGGAAATCTTTTCCATATTAAAAGGATTTTTGGTTCTAACCAACACATTGAATAGATATATCAGAAATGGCTTCTATTTCTCACAGCTGAACAACAGAAACCTATGACAGTGATCCCCTCAGGTAAACCTTGTGTGCTTTATTCAGTGCTAAATGCTAACAATGTGAGTTTGAATAGATTTTAAACCTTATCGTTTCGAGAGTGAGTGCATATTCTGTGCTTCTGTAAGGCTGTATTTAAGTTTCTGTTGCGTTTCGTCTGGTGCAAACAGCCAAACT
Source organism: Danio tinwini (assembly GCA_903798205.1). NCBI lineage: Eukaryota > Metazoa > Chordata > Actinopteri > Cypriniformes > Danionidae > Danio > Danio tinwini. Next base: position 19,392,100 of record CAIGQZ010000427.1, read on the forward strand.
GCTCATTACTGCATATCTCGTCACAAAGCGTTACAATGTAACCTGCTCACCTAATGTTTACGTTCGTAATATTTATATCATTTGCTAATTAATAACCTCATGTGGAACTGAATCGGGCTCATTTTGACATCTGATACTGTCTACTTCGGTCACGGACGCATGCTTTCAGAGTTTTTCTGAATGAATGAATGAAATTCGCTGTTTTCCAACAAGGCAACTCGGGGTGCTGAATTATAATTGGCTAAACTGGCATTGTGCAGATTAAATTTACTTAAACAAAGACAGCATTCAGGCACGGAAAAGCCATTTTCAATGCAGAATATCTGACTTCAGCATTGTTTTTCAGTAAACAAGTATGTTCACTTGGGGTGTTTCTTAAATATGTGCACACATATTATGGTATTTTTATGCTTTAGAAGAGTTAAAAACTTACATACAGCACCTTTAAAAATGGTGCTTCCTTTGTTTTCATTCTCCTGGCTTGTGCACAAGCGAGTGATGTATCTCTGTTAAGCAATAATGTTCAGTTGCGCAACTTGCTCTGCCTTTTGGTACCCTTTTAAAAGGGTACCCAAAAAGTGGTATGGTACGGTTCGCTTTTACAGTAGGTACCTTTTGACAGTGGAAATGGCCATAAAGGTGTACCGAACGGTACTGTACCTTACCATATTACTCAGTGGAAATTGGCCTTAATGTCTATAGTTGGGCTCATTATACACTTTACTACACTCTCAGAAATAAAGGTACACAAGCTGTCACTGGGGTGGTACCTTTTCAAAAGATACACATTTGTACTTAAAGGGTGCTTATTGGTACCTCAAAAATATATATTAGTACCTACAAATTTTAAGAGGAATATTTTTGTACTTTTTAGGTACTAATATGAACCCTTAAGTTATTAATATGGACCTTGTATAGGTACAAATTTGTACCTTTTGAAAAAGTACCACCACAGTGACAACTTGCGTACCTTTATTTCTGAGAGTGTAGAGTGGTTCTAAACATCAGTATAAATTATAATAGTATCCATGGGGAGATTAGCATTTTTACAAAAACTGTACAAAAGTTTGTTCCTAACCAGAGTAAACAAGTGGTTATCGTCATGTGTTGTGACACATGTAATAAAAATGCAGAGTGCAAGAAATAACAGGAAAAGAGGAAGGAACAGCGACTCGTTCATGCTGCCTTATCTCTGTCGAAACAAAAGCAAACACAAGCAAGTCTGTTATGATCAAATAAATTACAGATCATTTTATATAGAAAATAATACAAAACAATTGCTATCTGCATCTTAGCAATTTAATAACCCTAATAAACTTGATAGATTTTTTCGTCAAGCTTAAAGAGCAAGCCCATGGATGCTTATAATAAGAGGACATGGCAACACTGCAGAAACACAACAAACCTCAACACTTACGTTGTAATTGTCTTTGTTGTCAAATATACCAAACAGACCATTTAAATAAAAAAATTTTCTTATCAAACATGCTAGAAGACTGACTGTCTGTCATCTTGGTCTGGGGGCTTAAAACACTGTGCTTATAATGTAAGTGGCTAATTAATCACTAGTGATTTTAAGTTTAAATATGAAGCAAACATGATTATGAAAACTTTGTAAGCAGCTATTAAAGATTTTTTTTTTAAATGTACTATTAATTTGTATTGCTGGCTCAAAATTTTATAAAAAAAATATAATATTACTTTTTAAGCTTTCTTCTAGAGATTGCAGAGCGATACATGACATAACGTATGACAAAGAAAATTACATGAAATAATACTGAATGTATAAGATAAATGTTGAGGACCCTGTTATTGAGGTCTACAACCACCAGTATGTTTACTGTGTACTGTATATACAAGAGATGCCCAAACTAGGGCCTGCGGGCCAAAGTTGGCCCATAGTAACCTTTGATTTGGCCCACCATCCCATCTCGGAAGAGAGGTAGAATGATAGAGATGGTTTAGAGATTGTCAATTCAAATCTAATGTAACCTTTTGGTTTATTGCTAAAAGCGAAATAAAATTAAACGTTTTAGTTAAATTAATAAGATGTAGTTTAAATGTGCATACTGTCAGCCAACGGATAGAGGACAAATTAAGTCAAAAGTAGATTCTGCTTGACTAGTGTATTCAGCATTGAACTCTACTGTGTTATTAATGTGATTGTTCATGTTTTTATCACAATAAGTTAAAGAATATTTACATTTTACATGTTATACTGCATCGTTAATACGGTTTAAAGTAATGTTTTCTAATAAATTAGGAAATTACCCATGGCAACTTTAATATAAAACATTTTTATTTATTTATCTTCAGCCCACGGCTCTCAATGATATTTGGTTTTTGGCCCTTTATATAAAAAAGTTTGGGCACCCCTGGTATATACACACACATACATAAACACACACAAATGCCTCATTTTAAGATACTTTAAAAACATTACAGTTTGTGAACCCACAAAAATTAAATATAAAAGTAAAGTGACTTTCGAATTCACCATATTGTTAATGTCCATAATTTATAACAAGGAATATGACCGGACTAAAGCGTGTTATTTAGTCTCTGTTCCCAAGGAACCAGTTGTCACATAGTGTCTACATGCTATGGTTGTTGCACCACATCTTCCCTTCACATATGTTGAAAATGTTAATGTAAATATGCGACTCATGGTTTCTCTCAATATAATAATAAAAAAACAGCTAAAATTATAACGGTGAGAAAATAGCAGTTAGGAAAGCATCTGATCATAGCAATGTGGATGTTTGCATCGGATCTGCAATGCAGCATCAGTCAAGTAGTCATGTAACATTAATTTATATACTTTTTTAATACAGAAGATTGCTTTAGTTTACAGTATTAAACATTGAGAAAAGTGTCACTTGGTTCATTCTTTGATTTCACCATAAAGGAATAGTTCACACATTACTGAAAATTATGTCATCATTTACTCACCGCTCACTTGTCGCAGACCCTTTTTTTCTGTTGAAAAACGTTAGAAACATGTAACCACTGACTTCCAGGGTATTTTTGTTTATCTACTGTTGAAGTTGGTTACAGTTTATTTTTTTTTTATCTAAACATCTTCTTTTGTGTTCAACAGATAAAACATAACGTTTATAGGTATGGAACCACTTGAGTTTGAGTATATGAAAAGTACATTTTTTTTTTTATTAGGGGAACTATTCATAATGTATTTTGTCGCCCTTCGCTAACCTATTGGTATGAAGTAAAAGTGTACTTGTAAAGTCAACAGTGTCAAAAAATGTCCTGCACTATAATGTCCAATTCAAATACTACTAGTAATTTTAGATTTCATTTTACTTTAAGCATAGAACAATGTGCTTCCTAATTAAAAAATTAGATTAAACATCAATACCAAGCAATAAAGAAAATGTCTTCATATTAATGTGATACACTGGACTACACAAAGCTACAAAAACTTTTAAACTTTTTTTTTTACATACAAAGTTCAAAAGAACTAGTTGTAAAGGCATTAGCATTAATAATAATAATAATAATAAAAACATTTTAGTGTAAAGTAGAGGTTCTTTAGAGGTTATTCATGCAACCAACAATGCCAATAACGAAGCTTTACTTTTAAGTGTGTATATATGGATGCAGTTTTGCGGAAGTTGTTAGAACGCTTTTTTGTTTTTGTCTTATAGAGCACAACTATAACAACGCTATCTCACGGAAGTTTGTAACTTTTTTGATTTAGTTACGTTTATCAAAAATTTTTTGTTCGTTTTGATCGTGTTCTCATTTTTACAATTTAGTACAATTTGCTTATCCCCAGTGATGGTTGGGTTTAGGGGTGGGGTTTGGTGCCACGCCTCCTTTTAAAAATGTTACATTTTCGTACGACTGAACTCATACAAATTTGTACAAATTAGCCAATAACTGACAAAAACATTTCCTCATGAGGTCAAGCTGACTATACAGTAAACAAATTATAATTGTACAATTAATTCTATTAAATGAATGCATAAATTTGACTAAAATACAACAAACATCCAGTTTATTGTTTAGATATGACTGGAAGTCCTGCAATCCAGGCAGCTTGAGTGTGGAAGTAAATTTCCAGTACCTTTCCCATATTTCTATGGATTTTTGTCATAAAGTGCACAATCAAAACCCAAAATGTTCACTTATTTATACTAAACGAATGCAATAAATGAAACTAACCTAAGGTTTATCTAAGACATGAGTGGAAGCCTTAGCTTCCACTGAGCTGAAATGAAATTCCAATATATTTTCTTTATTTTTAAACTTTATAATTAACAATACTAAATGATAGCAGAAAATCAACAATAATAATAAAGAAAAAAAGTAAAAAAAAATAAATAAATAAAAAAAAAAATA
>CAIGQZ010000427.1:19405404-19416501 GCA_903798205.1 Danio tinwini
TATAATATAATATAATATAATATAATATAATATAATATAATATAATATAATATAATATAATATAATATAATATAATATAATCCTTTTAGTAAACAGAAACCTTTAAAGACGAATGATTCATTGTGATTTAAATTGCAGAAGTTTGATTATTAGTAAGCAGTTTCTCACCTCAGCTCAGCGTCTCCAGCATTACTGCACAAGCACCCTTATGACATCTGACGACCGTGTGGCCTCTGCCTTTATAAAGGATTCAGTCCATTTCTTGAGCAATAAGAGCATGACTGCACATGCTGTACTTCCACAAAACACTTCCACAACTGTTTTGCTTTTCCTCATCAACAACATCCCCTACTTTCATTTCTTGATTTTCTTCTTGTTTTGGAAAAAAAGTGATTCAAGGAACAAACTCAAAGGTCTCTGTGACCTTATGACGTTGTTCTGTTATGACGCTGAAGTTAGACAAAATGATTACAGCAGATAATACTGCACTCAAGAAGGCTGCTGGTTAGAGTTTCGGTTGAGTCAGTTGGCATTTCTGCGTGAAGTTTGCATGTTCTTCCCGCGGTTTGTGTGGGTTTCCTCCGGGTGCTCCGGTTTCCCCCACAGGTGCAAAGACATGCAGTACAGGTGAATTGGGTAAGCTAAATTGGTCCCAGTGATGGGTTGCAGCTGGAAGGACATCCACTGCGTAAACCATATGCTGGATAAGTTGGCGGTTCATTTCGCTGTGGCGACCCCTAATTAATAAAGGGACTAAGCCAAAAAAAAAAAAAAAAAAAGAATAAATTAAACAACACAATTCTTACGTTTTGAAGACAACTTCAAAACCGAAAAGAAAATGTATAAATAAATGTTCAACAAAAAATAAATGGTGGAGTATTTTAAAAAGTTGGTGGTTCATTCCGATGTGGTGACCCCTGATTAATAAAGGGACTAAGCCAAAAAGAAAATGAAATTAATTTTAAGAAGTTTACAGAAAAATATGTGATGGAGCTTGAGCTTATAACACTTATTATTTAATTCATAGCATGGCTAACATCATAGCCCATTTATTAAACTAAATGCTGAAATACTGAAGGTCACTGCAAGGATATATTCACAGGGGTAACAAGATTGTTTTGAGGCAAGTTTACAGTATATTACTTTTACTACTAAATAAAATGTGGCCTTGACAGGTTTTAATTTTTTTGTTAACTTCACCACAACACTTTTGTTTAACTCTCTCTTAACAACCTCTGGGGAGTCATGTGTGAATAGCATATCAAAACTTCACAGTGGTACACCACAGGTGCTCAGGATTATTCATGGAAATATGAATATATTAATATAATATATGGATATTTTCAGCCCAATATCCCTATGTATTATATTTGTCCCTCACAGAGTTAAAGGAAACATCCTGCTCTGCATAATTCCCAAGTTAGGACATGGTATGTCCAGTCAGGAGTGTATTTTCCACTTGAGACCTACAGGAAATGTCTCTCCTGACTTTTCAAAATCCTGTTGGTGTCTCTCCAATCAGGAATGTCAATAATGAAATGGCAAGCAGCAACTGAAGACTTCAATGTCGACATTAAAGAATCTAACTAGGTCAAGGTAAAACTCATTGTCTCCCATAGGAGAAATTTGTTTTAGAAAAAAAGCTTCTGTACATAGACTCCAACAAGACAACATATAACATACATAAACATAAAAAATCTGATCCTAAAATACCTTCTAATATAAATACAGTTCCATAAAAACAATAATAATAATAAAATACAATGTACCCCCACTGCCCTCTGTTATGCCAACCAATACATTGATCTTGATCTTTGACCACCCTACTCTACTTGCTCATTAATCAATTTAATTCTAAATTAATTCTAAATTCCTTTGTTTCTAAGACTCTGAGAATCCTTGGAGTAAACTTACACTATGTGTGTGTTGCTTCAAGAAAGCAATTCATTTGTGTTGTGTTTTATTTTCATTAGTTTATATTCATTTAATCTCCATTTAAATACTTTATTTAATATTATGATCCTTATTCATTTATATAATTATAATTTATCATTTTAGAGATTTTTACCTAATAATTTGATTATTATTGATTATTATTTGTCATTTTATTATGTTTTTATATTTTATTATTACTAATTTCCTATAATTATTGCTCTCTTATTATTGCAGATATGATCTTATGACTGTGAATTCAAGCGACACTTGTTTTCAAGAGGAAGAGATAAGAGAATGTTTCCATTTCATGGTCTGTATTGTCATTGGACAATGTGGTAAAGCAGTAATTTTCCATTGCTGTTGCTTGTGGTATAACAATATTTGTTGGATTTGTGAATCATATGCAACTAAGATTATTCAATAAACTCTGCTTTTTTTATCATCATTACTTCATCCTGCTTCTGCTTTTCTTTTGCTTTCTTAGTCAACTCCTATATATAAAGAAATTGTAACTCAGTTGAATAGCCAACTGGTTAACAGGTTTGGGTATAGAGCAACTTTTTGGTGCATGTCAAAACTTTTTAAGCACGCTAAAATCCCAGAGGGTTTAATTCTTAAAAAAGTCACAAACTTCTTTGTCCCTTTAAATTGAACTAAACGCTGACTCAAAGCCACTTCCTCAATGATATCATCATCATCATCCAGGAAGTGGCATCATATTGATGAGAAAGTAACTGGTCTGCTTTCATTAAGTTTTATCTAACAAAATCTGAGGTGGTGTGTGCTTTTGACATTTGTTTCTTTGCCTTATAAGACCGCAACCTTATGGTTTTAAGTTCAAAGTTCAGGAGAGACTGAAACTACTATTTCTGTCTAGGTATAGGAAGGAAGTTTACCCCCGTGTTTCCTTGTTTTTTGACTACACCCTGTTTCCCATCCCATTTTTTATGCCATTGTGTTTCATAGTATGAGAAACAACATTGATCAAAAAGCTGTTGTTGGATTTCATAAGGGATTTCAAAGCCTTCTTCTTTCAGTTAAGAACAGTTTTGAGTTAATATGTTTATTATTTGCTTTTTGGGCCTTATTTTATTAACTTAAGGGCAAAATACTTTACTTGGCAAACATTAACTCTTGGCTTTTCATGAAGAGTCTTTTCAGTTAAATGGAATGAAAACATTCAAAATACACCTTTTAGTGTATCTAAAAAAAGATTTATTTTTATCTTTGCCATGCATAATTTGTATAATATTTTACTAGATATTATTCAAGATACTAGTATTCAGCTATAAGAGTATGATAAACAACACTGATGAAAAAGCTGTTGTTAAATTTCATAGGGGATTTCAAATCATTCACTAGATGATCACTAGAGATTTGGAGAATTTGATGATAGACTAAAAGACTAAAGTCCTTGCATGACTGAAATTTGTGCAATTTTCTGATAGAATATTAGTCGATATTTTGAGAATGTTTTTGTACATGACAACATTTTTGAATGTGTACTGCATGCACTTTAAAACAGGAAATTTGTGGGTCGTTTTGCAATCACTTGTGAGTACTTGCAGCTTTTTTCCACCTCTGTTTATTTCTAATACAGATAAAGCATTGTCATCTACAGGCCATTGAAGGTACTGTGTCTTCCTACAAATATGATATATGGCTATATGCAAATTACATATATGACATATAAGTTCATATTTGAATTTTACATTGATAAAAGGTCAAAATGGCCACTTATAAACAGTTGAAGTCAGAATTATTAGCTCTCCTGAATTATTAGCCCCGTTGTATATTTTTCCTCAATTTCTGTTTAACGGAAATATATATATATTTTTTTAAACACATTTCTAAACATAATAGTTTTAATAACTTATTTCTAATAACTGATTTCTTTTATGCTTGCCATGATGACAGTAAATAATATTTTACTAGATGTTTGTCAAGATACTAGTATTCAGCTTTAAGTGTAATTTAAAGACGCAAATAGGTTATAGGCAAGTTATGGTAATTAAGCAAGTCATTGTATAACAGTGGTTTGTTCTGTAAACAATCGAAAAAATATTGCTTAAGGGGCTGAATAATATTCACCTTAAAAAGTTTTTACAAAATTAAAAACTGCTTTTGTTCTAGCCAAAATGAAACAAATCAGACTTTTTCCAGAAGAAAAAATATTATCAGACATACTGTGAAAATTTCCTTTCTCTGTTAAACATTGTTTGGGAAATATAAAAAAAAATAAAATAAATTCACAGGAGGGCTAATAATTGTAACTGTATATGTAATTTCAGTGGATCATTCATATACATTTAAATAGGTTTGCTATAATTTTGAAGATGTGTTCATATATGGCCATATACAAACATATATGTATATATTTGGAATTTCCAATGCTTTTTTGCAATGTTTCAAAATATATGTTGCAAATATGACATATTTTAAATGTGTGTTTTGCTTTAACTCACCCAAACTGGTCAACCTGTCTTTATTTTTGATAAATATTAGTTAACTTATGTCCTTTTTAAACGTTTGAGTTCAACTAAGACTTGAGTAATCTGTAGACCCTTAAGAGGCTGTTGTGTCGATGGTAGTATTACATATTTATTTTGAATAAAAAAAAATAGATAAATAGCTCTCTTCACAAATTAAGCATTTCTTTTCTCCACTGTCATGTCTTTGGGTGTTGAGTATTAGTCCACATTTCAACCTAGTTTCAGTATGAGTAAAACACTTGCAATACTGTTAAAATCTGATTTTCTATCTAGGGTGTTAAAATTGGTGACATAACTAGTAACAACATTTGTAATTTTTGCTGAAAAGTATCTGTAGAGTTTAGTACAGAGTTAAGTATAGCTTTTTCAGGAACTATTTACACATTTTTCCCAAAACAGAACAGCATAAAACTTTGAACTTGCAATATTAGCTTTCAGAAGCTTTTATGTTCTGTTCATTAAGAATCATTCGTTCATTCGTAGCACTTGTGGAAGGCATGCGTTGTTGTGTATTAGTGTCCCACCAGTGCTACGAGTGTGATATTGTATTTATACAACCGTTCGATGGCTTAATCGTCTTTATAAAAAAGAAAATCAAACACTTCTAAAAAATTATTTTGTATGAAGAACTACTTTTGCCATTCATTCACATCTGCAGCTGACGTCAGAACAGCAGAGGCTTTTAGAGCTAGTATTTGAATAATTCTCTAGCAGAATACCTAAAGTAATGACAAAACAGGTGATTTTGCTCAGATTATAAGGCTGAACGGCATGACATGCCATCAGTCTAGAGACACAGTATTTCTCTGTTGCAATGGGGATATCACAATAATTAACCCTAAAAAAAAAACGGAGCAAAGCAAACACTACTAGAAATACTACCAGACTATGGTATAAATACAGCATTACAACATACAAAAGAGAGAGGTCGATTTGGAATATAACTTACCTGTTTTTTAATGATTTGAACAGCTGTAGTCAAAAATGATGCTTTTCTCCTCTAATGGCTTATTATGCTATCTCTGCCTCAAAAGTACATTATGTTGTCCAACAGCTGTAATATTTGTCAAATTGTAGTGAGTTTATTGATCTGCTGTCACTCTATGCGGGCAGAGTAATACAGAAGGGTGAGGAGGCTGTACGAGTGCTGTTATTGCAGAACATTGCACGGCTATCAGCCAATCAGATTCAAGAACCAGACAGAACGGTTGTATATGTATTTCTTTTAGCTAGAGCAATAAAAAGTATATAATATATGTTGTTTGTTAACTTCATACATTCTTTGAAATATGCAGTATGTGATGAGTCAAAATATTGATTTATATAAATACAGTCTAACACTGTTTTATAATATTTTTTTGGCATCTACTGGACTAAGACATGATGAATATCCTCTAGTTCTAGATCCATACATGCCACAACCATACTTTTCATATTTAAAATTCCTTAAACATATTACTTTTTTTTTAACATGTCTTGTTCTGAACTGGGTAAAACAAGTCAGTGAAGCTATTTTAGTCTGACCACATCCTTTGAGCTCGTATATATGCCTTCAATTTATTTTTTTATCATAAGAATGAAACAATAAATATATATATATTTAAAAGATAGATAGTTTGACATACCTTACAGTATCTGTCCAAAAACACTATTCACTTTCTATGTAGATTCAAATTCCCACTGGCATGCATTGAGAGGAAGGGCATTATGAGTGGGCTATGAATCTAAAGTTCAGACAACTTACAGGAAATTTTGACCCAGAACCCAGAAAGTCAGCTCACATTCACACTTGCACACCCACATCCACACCCACGCATATCACACGTCATACATCGTAAATGCTGCCCTATATATTATACTGTCCTCACGGTAATTTTTCTCATTTTTTTCAAAGAAGAATTTTTCTTCTTTGTAAATCAAAGCCCCCCCTAAAACCCCCTCACATAACAAATATAAGCATTTCACTGCATATCGTACTGTGTATGACTAGCAAACTTGAATGTGAAATATTATGAGACACTGATGTGTTATAGTTATCACATCCTGTGAAGTTGGCAACATTTAAAAATTGTGAATTTTGAAAAAGCACTTTTAGACATGCTAAGATGGTGGTTTGATGGACTGAAAGACAAATATTATTTTATGATATATTACTTGATTTTGCTAAATTTATATTGTTATTTTTTTTTTTTATTAGAATGGAGGAAATCGTGGGTAGAACAAAGACCCGGTCCCGTTTTGTTGGTCTGCAAAACATGTAAAGTTAAAACAGTAGTTGTGATCACCCTTTTGCCTAGTGTTTTAGATATTGTGGTCATGTGCTAAAAACAAAGCTAATATCAGTGTTAAAAAGCATATGTGGTTTTATTTAAAGGAGTGGTCACTACATTATCATATTTTAAACTTTTGTTGATGTGTAATGTAGCTGTGTTAACATAAGCAACATCTCTTTAAATTTAATACACTCAAAGTTCATTGCAAAGGGAGACATTGGCATAAAGTAGATAAAGCTAAATGGCATCCAAACACTACTCTTTCCACAGAGCTTGTTCTGTTTCTGTATTTGGGCTTCCAAAGGACATGACACAAAAAGATATGTGCTTACAATTTAATTTTAATTATGTTCCAAAAAGATATAACTCTAGCATTTGACAAAGAAGAGCTTCCATAAATTTCCCAATTCAGAGCTAAACTCCTCAAAGAAGGAGCTGCTCCTACCATAATAGCAGAAGCTGTGGATTGTGAGCCACAACCTGTAAGAGTTTTTATTTGTTAAAATTGTTTTATTACATGCACAGTTTCTAGCATTAACAGTATGTTGTAGCGAGTACGTAAACAAGATGTAAACAATGGGAAATGCTTAACTATTAAGCTACCAATTCATATTTATTCGTCAAACCCACCAGTGCGTGCACTGTCTCTATATCACCTCTTTTCGTGCATTCTACATCTCAAATAACAAACAAAAGATATGTGAACTATTTATATTACTTACACATTCTTATTCCAAATATGTGAATACACTTGTCAGATTTTATTTTAGAGAACAGGCATGAGGTCCAGCTGTGTTCAGCAGATTTTTAAAAATGTTCTGTGTGATTTAGGCTCAAACTGATACGGCTACACTGACAGTATTTACACAACAGGAAAGTGCAAGCTGGTAGAGGCGTGACGCTTTTTACCTGGTGATGTGGTGCTGATCCGCAAATCACAGCACATTATGTTAGCTTACCAATCAAAGCCTCTTGAGAGTGAGTTTTTGAAACAACTTAGTAGCTGTATATAATTAAAGTAAGATATATGAAAAATATAATGTGATTTTTTACAAATGAAGCATGAGCACACATTGCTTTACACCCCATAAACACAACCAAGCCTTAAAAATACACTCTGGACCACCTCTTTAAGCATGGTATAATATTACAGACAAAACATTTGGCTTGCATGTTTAGAGCTGCCGCACAGTGCTGGATGTTTTGTGTCTGCTTGTTGCATCATGGACCTCTTTCATATAATATGATCAGAATGAAACTTTTTACCCTGCTGAAATATCCAGCATCGCTGGTCATCATTAGGTATGTTTGCAACAATGGATGAATTTGTTGGTCACTAGTTTAGCAGTCCCCAGTATGAGAAGTGGAAGCTTAGTTTTAATTTTAGAAATGTAAATTATCATAGATTCGCTGTAATGCACCACATAAACAAAGACAGGAAAGTCTTCAGGTCGCTGTGACCCAACACATGTTCCATTTCAGAACTTTTGTAAGAAAACACAAGCTTGATCTCATCACAATAAAACAAACAATATGCTTGAATAAATTAATAAAGGTTTTAAATAAAACATGCCTACTCTCATCATAGAGATATGCAGATGGTGTGAGAATATAATATTGTTTTAAAAATATTTTGTTACTGTGGACGAGAACATTACCTAGTCAGTACCTAGTAAAATAGTACCTAGTAAAATAGTTTTATTTAAGCACCATTAGATGAGTCAATACACCTAAAACCAGGGTTTCCAAATAACATTATCAGTTGCCATACAGCCTATCTGGCTTCTAAATCTCTAAAGTGACAGTTCAGCCAAAATAAAAATTGTCACTCATCCTCCATTTGTTTCTGTTCTGCCACAGTTTCATAGCACTGTTTAATACCACAGTTTTGCTTATAAATACTGCAATGCACAGAACATTATGGGTGACACATCAGAGTTCAAAAGAGGACAAATTGTTGGTGCATGTCTCTCTGGAGCGTCTGTGACTAAGACATAAAGTCTTTATGATGTATCAAGAGCCAAAGTATGCAGGGTAATGTCAACATACCGCCAGAGCCGGCCCTCCCTATAGACCATTTTGAGGGATGTAAACAACAACAATTGTCCTGACGTATTTCCTGTTTTATGTTATAAATTAACATAGCTTCTGAGGGTCCAGAAAGGTCCACATATTGATAAATAAAGTTACGACAGCTGTTATAACATCAAGTTATGATTGAATCGCCTCTTGTTATAGATATGTAATAGTTTGACAAGCAGGAAATGCTTATGGGCCAATGGCATCACCAAATTGAAATGGTCTATAAGCAAACTAAGCGGCTGCCACTAGGGGGCCCCTACAACCTGCTAGTAGTCTGAGCTGTTTGCTTGCTAAAATCATTTTTATTTTAATTTTACAAACTATCTTTATTAACAATGCTATACCAAATAAATATTTATATATATTCACTATAAAGAAAAACAAATGTATGTAATATTCGTTTTTGTGTGTAGGTCATACAGGAAGCTTGCAGCATCTCATTTCGCAGAAGCGTTCTGTGTTGTCGTGGTCTGAATTCATTCTTCCAAGGTAACCGAACGTGAATCCAGCAACAGACACAGCCATGGCCTTTGTTTCATTGCCTGCCCTGCCCCATAGCTGATTTTTTGTTTTGGAAATTGGACCACGATAATGAAACAGATCTATTTTTCGGGAGCAGAAATGAAGGAGGGGAAATTGACAATGAGAGGAGACAAGCACAAGATAATTTTTAGCATTGCTTTAAAGTGGGAATACTCAAGATGTTAAAGACAATCTAGTGGCACATTTATTGAAAATAAGCAATTAAAGATTAATAAACTTTGTCTGAGATATTTGATCTTTGCCTGGTTTTACTGACGATAGTTAAACTTTGTCTAAAGCACATTTAACTGAAATGCAATTTTACTGAAGTGTCTTTTACTGACATATTTTGTACACTGTTAATAATTTTCCTGAGTCATGTTTATAAGAGTTATGTCCTAACTGAATTAATCCTAGTTTAATATAAGATCTAAAACTTGCATCTCAAAAATCTAAACACCAATTAGAAAATAAGTCAAAGCAAGGAACAGGGAAGGAGACTAAAGGGAATTATAATATTATTTGCTTATTGATATTATTGTTTATGGATCAATCTTTGCATTGAATAATGTTAAATGTTTTGTTGTTGTTTGCTTTTTTTTCTGAAAAGTATATTTTATTATTTTATTTTTACTTTTGGCTAATTATTGTTCAGCGTTGTTTCATTGCTGGTTTTTATTTTCTTTAATTTATACATAAAAAAAACTCAACCTAGAATCTTTTATAGAATCTTTAATCCGTTTGCTAAATTAATAGAATATGTTTTAAACACTCTAAGGACGCCAAGTAGGAATCACTGGTTTCTTTATTAAAGATTGATTAATTCTTCATTTTTAAAGCTGCTAGTTGACAAAAATAGTGCAGTTTTAAAATGTCCAAGTCATTTAAACAGTTATTAGGTAGAAGAAATGTGGAAAATCTTTATGCTTTATGTTTCTGTTGCATTGATTATATTCAACAAGCTGTAAATCCATTGCAGGCTGGTATGCAACGGCAGTACTTCACTAATCAGAGCAAGGTAGGGCCTCAAAATTATTCTGCCACCAGCCCTGCGTACCGCCAAGAGGGACAAACCACATTCCAACAAAAGTAACTGTGGATGCAAGAGGGAGCTGTTTGTCTGCTAACCTGGATTGTATCCAAAAAACATAAATCCACAGCTGCACAACTCACTGTAGAATTATCTCAACTCTTCTGTTTCAACCAAAACTGTTCGTCCGGAGCTCCACATGGTCAACATACATGGCCGGGATGCTATAGGCAAACACGTGGTAGGTCACACGTGCCAATGCCAAATGTCAGCTTCAATTGTGCCAGCAGTGAAAATCTTGGGTTGTGGAAAATGCGAAATACGTATTGTTCTCTGATGAGTCCACCTTCACTGTATTTCCCCACATCCGGGAGAGATATGGTGTGAACCCCCAAAGAAGTGTATCACCCAAACTGTTGCATGCCCAGAGAGAAGCATGGGGGTAGATCAGTGATGGTTTGGGCTGCAATATCATGGCATTCGATAGGCCCAATACTTGTGCTACTGTAGATTTGGGTGTGTCACTGCAAAGGACTACTGAACAGTTTTGGAGGACCTTGTGCACCCAATGGTTTAATCATTAAATCAAAAGTCTTGAAGGCAGTGCCATATATCAGGATGATAATAACAAATACAGACAGCAAGACTGGTGACATAGTGGTTTGGTGAACATTGAAGGGTACAAAAACACTTGATTTCAGGCTGTATGACAAATAAAGTAATTTTTTCATATATATATATATATATATATATATATATATAT
>CAIGQZ010000427.1:19416901-19466597 GCA_903798205.1 Danio tinwini
TCGCGGCGACTCCCCCCGGGCTTTCTGGGATGGCTCCCTTCAGCTCTTTCCCATCCGGTGGGGAGCCCCGCGTCCCCTGCTCCTCCCCATGCTGGGAGACGGCAGCAGGCAGATCCTTCCTCGCCAGCCTCAGGCCGCCCCGGCACTCTGGCAGACGAACGGGTTTCTCCCCCACTCGGATTAACTCCCGAACACTCGCCCTCCTCCTCAGCGGCGAGGGCAACTGGACGACGTGTCCCTCCTTCTCCCGGGTTTCGGCACCACTGTAATGAAGTTACGGAACAAGGAGGCGGAGAACCGACGAACTTAAAATAAATATTTATTAATAAAAGGGGACGGCAGCTCCTCACGGAGACTGCCGTCTAAATCAAAACAAAAGGACGGCAGCTCCTCACGGAGACTGCCGTCAAACTGAAAGCAAAAGTAAAACATGTCCGGGCCCGGTCCTCTCTCTCTGTCCTCTGCCATCGTTCCTCCTCTTATAGTCCAGAGCTCCTTCCGTGGGATTGAAGGCAGGTGCGCGCCACAGGTGCATCTCATCTGTGGCGGGCCTCGTTTCGCTCCCACGGCTCTCGGCCACGCCCCCTCGCCACAATATATATATATATATATATATATATATATAATTTCTGTGCGGAACATGAGCTCAAAATAAAATCTAAGCAGCATAGTTTGATCATATTATGTTGCACTATAACATGAAAAAACTAAATTTATGTTTTGTGCCATGTTATTTAAACAGCAAATAAATTTGCTCCAATTTGTGGACTCATGGGTGTGCTGGTCTAAAATAGAAGTGCGTTAAGGCGCATCATTGGCATGTTGCTTTTTTGAAGAACTGAAAAAGACAGCGCCATTGACCATCTAAAAGCAGGTCTAAAGTCCAGCATAGAGCATTTTAGTTATGTGTGTGGGTTCAAATGCTTACACATTGCTTAATACACACAGCAATACACAGGTACTTTTACATATGAAAAAAATGAAGGATTAAAATGTAACAAAAAAAATTTATTTTCTACTTAAATACAAAAACCACTGCATCCATGCCTCATTTCAGGGGGGCTTTTTTCAGTTTATTCATTACAATTTGCATTTTGACTATACTATAATGTTATTATTATTAGAAGTATTATTTATTATATGCATATTTATATTTGTTTTAATAAATACAAGTTTAGATTTGTCCACCTATTGGGTTTTGGAGAGTATGCATCACCATATGGGGCATAAGAATAAGATGTGGGTTTAAATATAACTCATTATTGTTCATTTATTCGTTGGCTGGAAAAAGAACTGAATTTAGAAATAGTTTTATAATAAATCTTTGCGCTTAACAAACTAAATTAAATATGTAGGCCAATAGATCCTTATCTATGAAAGTAAAGAAGTAAAGAGTAAAAGTAAAGAGAAAGTAAAGTGGGCGAATGGAGGAGGTTCATCCTTTATCCTCACGCTGCAGATGGTCTGTTTAACTGTTTTCTCGCTAGTGAAGCGTTCAATTTCTCCACTTACAAAGTCTGCCATGTAAATAGCAAATGCACCATGGTGCAACGCAACTGACTCTTAAAGGGAATGGGAAACGAGACTCTGATTGGTTTAATGCACGTTATACTCAAAACAAACCATTAAGAGAAGAATCACAACCCTGTTAGACCATGTGCCAAGGCGCAGAGCATATTTTTCCATCCCTAAAATAGCAAAAGTGAATTCAGACATGCCCTTAACACTTTTGAGGCATGTGCTTTAGGCCTTACTCACACAGTGGAGATTTCTTTAGTTATATTGTTTAAGTCGTTTGATATGCGGTGACACGCAGTCTAATATTTCGTTAAACAGATCAGCCACTTTTGACGCTTATAAACAGTCCTCGTGCTGCAGGAATTAGGAAGTTTGCTTAAGGCACAGCTGATGTGCAGTGAGGGATTTGCGTCTTTAATAATCCACAACAGTTTGCGTTCATTGAACAGTACGAATGATTAATTAATCCATATGAAACAGGCCCTTAAAAGTCACGTCTCGCTTTCTGTTTTGGGCTTAGGCCCGCTTGCACTCACACTCAGCCCAAGTAAACCACGTGAAGCCCAATTTAGAGCACTCACACTTCTCAAACGATCCGGGAAACGGGCCTGGGCACGGTTCGGATAGCATAGTGTGATCACGCCCTTAGACCTTGCGCCTAGATTGTTAAAATAGAGCCCTTAGTGTGGAAAATTTGTTGTTGTATAGAGTCTTGAAGGAGGGGAAAAGACAGTGACAAAATTTTAATGACTGCGCAGTCTAAGCTATTTATGCAATTTGCCCTTGGTTATTGGAGGCTGATCAGAACAAAACTCGCTGGACCAATGGTGCCACCAGATTTCTTTGGAATTTCAATAGTCATGTCAAAGCAGTTAGTAAATCAGTATACTATCATCTCAAAAACATTGCAAGAATCAGATGCGTTGTTCCCAGTGAAGACTTGGAGAAACTTGTTCATGCTTTTATCAGCAGCAGGGTGGATTACTGTAACGGCCTTCTCACCGGCCTTCTAAAAAGACAGTCAGACAGTTGCAGCTCATCCAGAATGCTGCGGCCAGGATTCTGACCAGAACCAGGAAATCAGAGCACATCACACTTGTCCTCAGGTCTTTACACTGGCTCCAAGTTACATTCAGAATAGATTTTAAAGTATTGTTACTTGTCTATAAATCACAAAATGGCCTTGGACCTCAATACATTACAGATATGCTCACTGAATACAAACCTAATAGAACACTCAGATCTCTAGGATCATATAAACTCCAAGAGTTCAGTCAAAGCAGGGTGAATCGGCTTTCAGTTACTATGCCCCTCGCTGCTGGAATCAGCTTCCAGAAATGATCAGATGTGCTCCAACATTAGGCACATTCAAATCCAGACTGAAAACACATCTGTTTAGCTGTGCCTTTACTGAATGAGCACTGTGCTACATCCGACAGATCGCACTATTGTTCTATTGTTCACAGACTGATTCCTGTGATGCTCCAAGGACAGACGTGTCTTCGCGGAGGTCCAGCTACTGCGCCTAGACTGCAGCTCTGCACAAGACGTTTGGCCATAGGAGAAATGGTCGTGCCCAACTGAGCCTGGTTTCTCTCGAGGTTTTTTAAATTCTTCACTTCGCCAATTGGTGAAGTTTTTTCCTCGCCGCTGTCGCCACTGGCTTGCATGGTTCGGGATCTGTAGAGCTGCGCATCGATGGAATTGCTCCTCAGTGTTTGGACTCTCAGTAGTGATTATTAAACCACACTGAACTGAGCTAAACTAAACTGAACTTAAACACTGAAAACTGAACTGACACTTTTCAATTCACTATAAACTTCCATGTGAAGCTGCTTTGACACAATCTACATTGTATAAGCGCTATACAAATAAAGATGAATTGAATTGAATTTTCTTTTTATTATTTTATAACCCATTTTAACACATTTTTATCTGTTTTTAATCATTCTTATTATTTGCTTTTTTTTCTTACACTTGTCTTTTTATTCTTGTTTATGTGAAGCACTTTGAACTGCCACTGTGTATGAAATGTGGTATATAAATAAACTTGCCATGCCTTGGTGTCAAAAGTAATAATATCAAAATGAAGTGTTAGCAGATACAGTATAAAAAGCACAGTGCAATTCTATAGTCAATATTGTAAATGTTAGCAGCAAAATTAAGAGACTATAAAACCATTCACAAATTCAAATCGGCCAGCTTAAGTTTCACAGACATTTTCTCATGGGTCAACTTCTATTCTTTCCTTACTGTATTGCCAAGACAATTGTAATGATAAACATAACATACAGTATAATGCAATATTAATTTCTATTATATCTATTATACCAGCAATAATAAAAAATACATAGCCATATATTTTTTCTGCACGGCCACTGAGTTTCAGATTATGGATTGTACTTCAGATTTAGGGAACTTCCATGGAAAAGAACAAACAATTTAAAAAAATTATAATAAGGTTGTGCTACCACAAATCCATATAAATAGAAAAAAAGAAGTAGGTCTGATTTAATGCTTTATTTTTATCCATCCTAAAAAAGTGTTGTTTTTGGTATTTTAATGTGACATAAAAAAATGTAATTTTTTTGACTACTGCTTGACTACTTGAGTCCCAGACTCTCACTCGTTTGCTTGCTCTAATGTGTTTAAATAACACTTTTACTGTTTCTTTATATGATCTGAAGTGTTGGTTTGATTTCTTAAACATCAGTAATGACCAGCAAGTTAAGTTAAGCAAGTTAAGTTATGTATTATTATGTCGTAAGTGTTGTCAGGAAATGTACAACCTAACCACAGTGGGACTTTATTTTGAAAACGCAGGTGCGGGTGCCAAATTGTTTACTTTATTGTGCGTTACTGGGCAACGACAGCACGAGGCACATTCAAACTGGCCTCCGGACGCAAAATACAAGATTTACAGATTACACATTTATTCATCTCCACTATGAAGAGACATAAGGTATGTTAAGTTACATCTTTTGTTAATGTATCATGTTTATTGTGACATTTGATGCGTATGTCATCGTAACACGTGTAGACTGGTGAGTCGTGTCAAATCACTCAGCTCAACTGTCATCTGTTCATGCAGAGGTTGATATTAATTCCTGGCTAATTTCTTGTTTTCTTTGACTATAGCTTCAAAATACAACGCCATACGTCTCTATCACTCTCTTTTGTCAAGTTTAGTTATAATTTAGCCTTTATCCACAACATATCTGGTGAGCAAAATAGGTTAACGTTACTCTTGGGTTGGGGATTGGGTCAAAATATGCTTATTTCACGCGGCCGCCATTTTAAAACACGAAAGCGAGGCTGCGGTGGGAAGAAACATTACTTTAATATCATTCTGTTCAGTTTAATTTAAACAATTAAAAGCTTATTAGGCATCAAACAACATCACAATCTCATTAAGAGTAATATGCTTAAGTGTCCTCCTAGGCTTCAGTTCATGGCACCAGGTAAACAGCGTGGGGGCTTTAACCCGGTGAGCGATAAAACAATGCAGTCCTCTGTAGCACACCTATCATGTTGTCACAGTGTTGTTCCGGTACTGAAGTTTTAAAAACATCCATTTCCCGCTAACATTTAAGCGCAGATGAGCGCGTTCTTAAACAGTTGATTTACCGTAGTATACACCAGTGCTTAACAGAAATGACTGTGATTGGCCGTGAAGGTCATCAGTTCACCGCTCTTTACAGATTGCAAACACAGATACACGAACACTGGAGCGATTTAAAGCCACAAAGATCAGTCGATTCACCAAGCGGATTGCTTGTCTGTTACACTCAATAAACCAATAGACCTTCAAAGCCAATTACAGTCATTTCTGTTGATCATGTGAACACAATGGCAAATCAGCGCTGTTTACGAATGCCATCAACAGTGCCTTAAATGTTAATGGAAAATATATATATATTTTTTTTCAGTACTGAAATTTTGAATCTTGGCAAGTCTAATATAGTTAAAGAATCAGTTCATTAACTGGAGTTTGATAAACGACAACTAAAACAAGTGTTTGGGAAAGAAAACCTTAGTTAAATAGTGCAACTACCCTTAACTTAGCTGAAAATGAAGTCCGATATCCCTTTTTCATTTTCCCAATTCATTCAGAATGGACCTTCGGGTCACTCGACAGGCGGTGAAATTAAAAATTTGTGTCACCTTCTCTTCGCTGATAAGATATAGAGCCAGGTACACAACATTCCTGTGTGACTCAGGCGATAATTCTGGGTTTCTTCCCACCGCAGCCTCGATTTTGCTGTTAAAAATGGCAGCGTGAAATCAATCTATCCGCTTGTTAAGTGGTGACGTGAAGGTGACTTATGTAATACTCTTTCCAGGTCCAAGCCGCCACTCATTTGAATTGACTAAATATTCGTTTAGAATCAGAATCAGTTTTATTGCCAAGTGTGCTTCACACACACAAGGAATTTGTTTTGGCAACATAAATGACCAGTGTACATAAAGTGACAAGTGACAACACAAAATTAAATACAAATAAAGAAAAGGCATTAAACATTAAACAGAGATGCAGCTAGTCAAAAAGATCTGGATGTTGAGTTGTATGTACAGATATGCTGTAAATATACTGGTTATAAGGTGCTGTGTACAAGTGTGCATGAGAAAGTATTGCAAGTTTATTGCACATTAGGGGAATATTTAACTGTTCATGAGGTAGATGGCCTGAGGAAAAAAAACTTTTTCTGTGTCTGGCTGTTTTTGTGCTTGGTGCTCTGTAGCACCGACCAGACGGAAACAGTTCGAACAGGTAGTGTGCTGGGTGTGAGGCGTCCAGAGTGATTTTACAAGCCCTTTTACTCACTCTGGAAGAGTACAGTTCTTGAAGTGTGGGAAGGGTAGTGCCAGTGATTCGTTCAGCAGTCCGGACTATTCGCTGTAGTCTACGGAGGTCGGTTTTGGCAGCTGAGCTGAACCAGACGGTGATTGAAGTGCAGAGGATGGATTGCTGACAGCTGAGTAGAACTGTACTAGCAGCTCCTTATGATCACTTTTTATTTATATCACACATCAAAGTGAATTTTATATAAAGTCATAGTGTACACAACAATCCAATGACCAGTTAAAACCAGCTTGACCAGCCAAAACCAGCTATGTCCAGCTTAAACCAGGCCTGGTTTAGGCCTGGTTCATTTTCCAGCCTGACCAGCTAAGACCTGGCTGAAAATGGCTGGAAACCAGCCTGGAAACGGCCAAAACCCCTCTAAAACCAGGCTGGTCAACCAGCTATAACCAACCAATCAGCATAGGCTGGTTTAAGCTGGATTTTTTAGCAAGGTCCTTATTCAGTTTTATAGAGCGATTGGACCCGGAAGCCCCTTCGCGTAACGTCACACTTAACAAGCGGATAGAATATACAAGACGTGTCACTCGTATACTTTTGTATAAGAAAAGGTGTAACAATCAATATTGTGAATGAAGCCCCGCCTTCTAGTACAGGAGCCAATCAGCGATCGCTATAGAATGACAATTCTCTGGGGGAGGGGCTAGGACTAGAAGTGAGTCTCCAGATTTTGTGTGATAGGAACATTTAGAAATGAAACTTAATATACAGTTGTTGTTTAATTGTATTGGTTATTCGTAATATGTAATGTAATTGTAATCTTGGCAAGTAGTTTTGGTGAATTTGATGTTTTCCCATTCAAACAGAATGCCCGAGCATACTGTCTTGAGAGGCGTTTCAAAGATGGCCGCTATTTTGGCTGTCTTCTAACTTAATCCATCCTGCTAATTCTTCATATACATGTCCCAAATTGTTTTGCTGCTTTAGCTTACTGACATTGGACTGTTTCATCGCGCTGCGGCCGCATTGGACTCGTGCAGGCAACGAGAGAGACTCGTTGTATTCACTCTTTGAGAATCTGCCAATATGGATGGACTCATCTCATCATTCAATCGTCCAGGATTTCCGTAGGAACACATACACTGATTCACATTCATTGAACTACGTTTTACATTACATTCAAGACTTTGAAGTGTTCACATATATATTTAAATTGGGACGTTTAGACTGTTAAAATCTTGGCTATATTTCATATTTCTGTATAATTAGATTTTTTTTAAAGGAACTGAATTGCTGTGTACATAATATTGTATTTTGTTTATTTATTTTTGTTTGTTTTAAATACCTAAGTATGTTTTAATCAGGGCTAAAAAAAATTTAAAATAAACTTTTCTAATACAGAACAGAACACTCCAATACATAAAAATGTATTTTCTTGTGGGAACTTATTTTTATTTGAGCAGTTGAATATTATAATATGAGTTATATGCAAGTGTAGCCACACATTTCATAAACATTTTTTTGTGGGTGTGAGAATCCCGAACCCGAGATTCCAAGTAAATTGTGGTGTGAATTCATATATAATTGGAAAGCTCAGACCAAGTAGGCTAGATTTGTTTTCCTCTTTTCAGTAAATCAACTCTATAGGTGGGTTACATTTGCACTACGTTTTATATAAGCATGTCAAATTAAAATTTATTGCTGTTTGAATACAGTAGGCTACATCAATATAGATGTGTAGTGAATTTGCAGTAATCTCTCAGACGTAATAAACTCAGACAAGTTCCGAAACTGTCACTAAATCATCTGTGATTGTGAACAAGAAAATAAACGATCAAATTAAATAGTTAAATTAAAGGTTAAGCAGATCGGTCTGACTGTACAATGGAAATACTCCACACTCTCTGTGCTAAATCATTTGCCGTCGGTACGCAGAGAAGTGATCTGCTCTCAGGTTGCAGGTGGGAGAGATTGAGGACTGACTGGGCCGCCTGTCAATGCTCTGAGGCGGGAGGGGCCGATGGCATCACCCGCAGCTCGCTGAGAAGAGTAGGGACGGTACATGACAGTCTATTAATATCTCCAGTAACACACAAAAAAAGTCCCTAGATTTGTCGCTGGTGTGGTCTGAAAAGTCAGTGAATATAGCGAGTATATAAGTTGGAAACACCCGGTGTGTGTGTGTGCGCGTGCGCGTGTGTGTAAGAGCGGCACGCAGTGTTGCCATAGCTGAATTTTTCCAGCCCAAAATAGTAGATTAACATTTAATTTTATTTATATAAACACTGAAATGAACCTATAGTCACTTTAACTGTCATAATTTTAATCATACAGAAACCAACAGAACCATACAGCAGTCACAGAACAGAACCACAACATAACCGGATCACATCAAAACTGCCCCCTCACTTAATATTGTGTAGATTACATTACCTATTAGAGCAGGGGTGTCAAACTCAGTTCCTAAAAGGCCACAAAACTATGCACGGCTGTGGCCTTCCAGGAACTGAGTTTGACACCCTCTGCATTAGAGTATGTTTTACTTTCGAAATGGGGTATAAATTTGTCCCATTTTAAATTCTTTTGAACATAATTAGGTGCTGCTTGTCAATCAGACAACACTTCTATGTTTGTTCTTGATGTCAATTGCAGGAAAAATGCATAAAACTGATAAACTGCTGTGAGTTTAACTGCAGGCGCTGTGTGATGCGTGTGCATGTGTAGGGAATCAGATTTTGGTATAACTTACCTCACCTGAATGGAGTAGGAGCTCAAAGTTATGTTTTGTTAAATAAATGACATATAAAATTAACATTTCAAAACCACCCAAATTTTGTCAACTCACCAATGCCATTTTTTACTCGCACAACCAAATTTAAAGCCACCCAATTGGGCAGAAAACCGGATAAGAAATGCCAAACAGCTTTTATAGACTTCCAAAAGTTTTTGCTCATAAAGGGAGAAAGTTCAAGAGAAAAAACAGAAGAAAAGGCGGCATGTAGATGTCTGGATGATATCTGCATGGAGAAAAACTTTAGTAACTTATAATTAACAGGTTTCTGAACCTCATAGTAAAGTGTATATTTGTACAACTCTTTGTTAATGATTGCTACAGAATACTGTGGTATAGTAAACTAATAAATGTAATAAATACTTTATCGTTAGTGTTAACTGGTGCATTGTAATGGTGTCTATTGAATAATTTGTTTATTACTAGTCGTGATGTACCAAAGCAACAATATAATTACTACGACTGTTTAATTCAAGAAATTATCTATTATGCTTCCAAACACTATATTATTTACTATAGTATTTTTTTCATGCAAAGTAATGGCTTATACAGTATCTACCGTCTCGATGACAGGCTAATATATTTTAGTACAAAAGAAAAGGAGTGTCACAAGGGTCTGCATTATTATTTTGTATATATATTAATAATCTCTGCCAAATTGTGCAGTTTGCAAATGTACACCTTTATGCTGATGCCACATTAATTTATTGTGCTGCTCCAGTGAGACACAGGCTCTATTAAAACTTTAGGTGGCTTTTGATGCTGCTCAGCAATCTTTGCTTGATTTAAAGCTTATTTTAAAGGCTGAAAAAACAAAGTGTATGTTCTTTACTAAATTCAGAAAGAATATATTAAACTTTTATTAGTTATTACTAGACAAGGCACAGTCATAAAGTTTTTTTTTTAATCCTATAAATAGCTTTGCATTGTCTTGGATGACAAAACTGGCTTCTCTTTTATTGTTAAGAAGAAACTCATCTCTGTTACATTTCTGTTTGTTCTTGATTATGAGGATGAATGCATATACCCCACGCTTACATTCCTTGGATTCTGGGGCTTTGAGACTCAGTACATATTGAGTTCTCACACATTACTGCTCTTTGTATATGCGGGTGGGATGATCCTCCCTAACTATTCAGAGGCTTATTCACTGGCAAATTTTTATTTCCAAGGCCATTCTTAGATTTATTCCATCATACATCATACTTAAAGTTTTTGACAAGAGGCAGGAAGCTATTGACCTTGTTCTTCAATGAAGTGCACTCAGTTTTGCAATTCAGTTGCCTATGGGAGAAATGACTAGGA
Organism: Danio tinwini; assembly: GCA_903798205.1. Taxonomy (NCBI): domain Eukaryota; kingdom Metazoa; phylum Chordata; class Actinopteri; order Cypriniformes; family Danionidae; genus Danio; species Danio tinwini. The sequence continues at coordinate 19,427,320 of CAIGQZ010000427.1, forward strand.
ATAATAAACGGCAAAAAACTGTCAAACTACTTGCTCTACAAACAAGTGTGTTCATGACAATACAGACAAAGCAGAAAAATATAATAATAAAATATCAGTTTGTAACATCAAGCAGTGTAACAAGCTGTTTTATAATCTCTAAAAATTAATGGAAGTGAAGGAGACTGGAATTCTCAAGCCAAAAAGATTAAAATGGCTGTGCCTGCTCATACGCGAAGAATAAAGTCAATGCTCTTCCTTCACAGAGAATATATTTGCTGTCTGTACCTGTCAAAACTGATTTAGGTAAAAGTGCTCATACACTGTAAAAAAAATTATGATTTGTGTTGGGACAACATGAACTATTCAAGTTAACTTAGGTGGATTGAATATAAAACAATTAAGTTGTCCCAAAAAAACTCAAGAATTGTATTGTTTCAGCTTATTTTAAATAAGTAGTTTGAACAAACAACAAACATCATTGTTTTGAGTGTACGCAGCTCCTTTTGATTGGAAGACTCTTTAAAGGGAATTCAAACTTCAGTCACTAGTTCTCTTAGGCAGATCTTAATTGCATGATTTACCCAATCATCTTTTAGTTGACAATGCTAAGCTAGTTGCTCTGTTAATTTTTGTATATTTTATATTTATCTGAAACCATTATATAATCTTATTGTTATTTTGTCTTATGATGTTGTATTTTGTGTTAATATACTGTATTACAATGTGTATAGTCTGCAATGTTTATTTTTTATTAAATTTTTTTGTCCAGGAAACTCTTGATTAAGATCTCAAGAGTTTTTCATGTTAAAATAAAGGTTTAAAAAAATAAAAATAAAAAAAAACATTGGTTTTATAAGTGTAAGTTCTTTTGAGCCTTTTTAATATTCAATGGAAGAGAATAATGTACACATAATTGTAGTTTATTTAAACATTTATTATTTCTGTTAAATGGAAGTTACTCCTATAAGCGTTTACATAAACATACAAAACACATACAGCAAAAACACATGTATAGTCCTTCATTCTTTTATTTACATCTCTCTCTATATACACACATACTTACTCTCACTCACTCACTTTCCTTTGACTTATTCCCTGCTTTACACGGAGAGGACATGCAAAGTCCACACAGAAAGCCTTCCTCTTCCAGCCGGGACTCACCAGGGACCTTCTTGCCATGAGGCAACCATTCTAACCTCTTAGCCACTGTGCCAGCCATATATATATATATATATAGTGCTTAATAAAAGTATTACGTCACCCTTGCAATGCAACAATAGTACATCCAAAGAGAAACAATACATAGAATAAAACAGAAAATAAATGGCTGAATATTTTTCCATTAGCAATGCTTATTTTGGCAGTGTGTTTAGCTGCTAAGTGAAAATAGTAAATGTGAAGACTTTGAATCAAAGGATTCATTAGTCTTTAAAAGAAACGGTTCACTTAGCTGACATAAATGTATAAGGTATTCAGTATCAGTTTGCGTACTATATATCCTATACTATTACCATTCCTTGTTTTTAAACCTGCAACATCAAACCTAACTTGACTTCTAATTATTCAAGGGAAGACTTTCCGCATCACCACACCAATGATCCTCATACGGGTCGTGTATCATCCACTCCAGTTTAAGGCTGCGTCCCAGAAACAGATAAAAGAGTGGGCTAATAAAACAGTGGCTCATGGCAAGCATAGTAATTCCTGGAAGCCCATAATTCAGCATATCTAAGCCCAGGCTGTTGCTTACGGTGGCCTGAAGCATACTTAAGAAAATTTGAGGGCCCCAGCACACAAAGTAGATGATCTTTATAGCACAGATGATCTCTGCCTGCTTACTGCATAATTTACATGTCCTTGTTTTTGATGCCACACAACAGCTGACAAATATTATCAAAGCTGGCACCAAAAGTCCAGTAAGAAATCGCATGACAACTACAATCTTCAGCTTTTGGATGCCATCTGAAGTTTCTGAGTTGTCGTCTAAATCATAGTCATCAATGCATTTTTTATCTTGGACCTCTCTTGAAAACAGTGAAGGGCATGCCAGGATTGCTGCAATGGTCCAGGCGAATGAAATCAGAATCCAGTTACAGTTCTTGCTCTTTTTGAAGCATGCGCTGTTTGAAAAAATAGAACTGATGCTCCAGAGACTCAGCATGCTTGCAGTGGAGAACATACTGCCGTAGGTGAAATAAGATGACAGCTTGCAGCTAACATTTCCATAATTCCATTGAAAGTTATTGTGAACATACAGGAGCTGAAACACGACAGATACACAGGAGGCTAAATGTGTTGCTGCCAATGCCATGATCCAAATAGCAACTTTTGGGAGCCTCTTGTGTTTGCAGCAGCCGAAGACAATGACGGTGAAGTTGAGGGTGACGCCAAGGATGAGAATGATACAGTATGTAATAAAGTAGGTCATCCTGACAAATTCAATATGTTTGCCACTATCACCCTTATGTGCTGCAATGATTGCATCATAATCTGCGTTCCCAGAATTATCGTCAGACATCTTGTAAAGCCTGAAACAAAATGAAATGTTTGATGAAGATATATCCATTAGTTGATCACTAATTTGCACATTCATGTGATGTTCAGTGCTATACAAAACTAGCAGCTGTATCTGTCGCTCAATTAAATGAAATCAAACCTGTAGACAAACATGAAGGATTTCTATATGATTTATCTAGTAGTGCACTTGGCATCCAGTCATGGGTACACGTTCCTTTTATATTTCCACAGGTAAGACGTTATCAAAACTTATCGAATCCCATCGTCTACACTGCGTTAACATGTTTTTACAAAATACATGCATATTGACGATCAACGACCAGTGGAATGGTGAAATAAACAGGAAAAAAGGACAGTGGGCTGTTGATGTGCTGATGTGCTGTCTCTGATATGTCCACAAGATGGAGGAAGATATAGGGCTATATTTCTTTTTCACATTATTGTTGTGAATTTGTTTGTAAATAACTAACATATCAGATATACAAATGATTATGCACTACTATTGATGTTAGTTATAGAAAGATAGATAAAGGTTTAATAACTGATATTCACAATTATCATACACAGCCTAAAAAAAGAAATCTGAACTGCAAATGAATTGAATGTTTTTGTAAAAGAAATAAGTAAATAATATATAGTTGGATTGATCAGACAATGTATCAGCTGTGGCTTATCGGCTTATTGACATTAGATGTGCAAATATATCAACAAAATAAAACCAATCAAAAGATACAAATTACAAACTCTTGCACATGCAAAGTATACTTTACAAAATTACCAGCATGTGTTTACCCTTTAAAAGTGTAAATAGCCCCTTGGAGAGGTCAAATGTTGCAGCTTAAACAAAACTGAGTCACACTTTACAGTGAGGCTTCATGAGATGAACTAAAAAATCTCATAAACCCTTATTGTAGAGTGTGACTCATTTTTGTTTTACATGTACTAATAATAAACAATACTTGTACTCATAATTAAAATTAAATTTTAGATCAACATTTACTAAAGTATTCTTAACATCCAAGCTCATGCTTGTTAACATTAAAGTGAACACGAACTAACAATGAACAACTGTATTTTCATTAACTAACGTAAGCTAACATGAACAAATATTGTAATACTGTTCTTTGTTCATGTTAGTAAATGCATTAACTAACATTAACTAATGCAACCTTTTTGTAATGTGTTACCTGAAATTGCATAAAAAGAAAAAAAAAATGCTGCATTTGAGAGTGTTAGTTAAAAGCATACTTTTATGCCATGTGAATCTGCATGCAATTAATTCTCTCTCCAAATGGCGCAACAGCATGCAATGCTCTACTGTCAAATAAAGTCCTCAAACATATATACCTTATACAAATATCTCCAGTTATTTTAGTTACAGGGTCATTCTTACACTTTGGTAAATGATTAATGCATTTAAATACCTCACATTATAATCTGTGAAAAACATTAGATACACTATTAGAATACAAAAAAGCAATACTTGCAAAACAGCACTGCATGCAGGAAAGGCATGTTTTACTGTTTTTGTGCACATTAATCTAAATATAAAATCAAATGACATCTGCATACTTGCAAAAAGTTCTTGATCTGATTGCTTTTCATTCTGCATCTTTTCTACAAAATATTCTTACCTTTGGCAGCAAAAAAGCAGAGTGAAGAAAGTCAGAAGAGAGTGTCCTTCTCAGAGAGTAGTCTGCTGAATGTGAAAGTAAAAACTGCTACAGCACAAATCTGCTTTCGTCACTGCAATTTGAGTCCACAAGCAGTCAAAATCCTATTGGAATTATATCTGTTACGTAACCACTCGTGAACAAAGACATGTTATATTCTGCAAGACATTTAATGTTAAAAAAAACTTGAACTTATTAAAACAAGTTTTTAACAGCAATAGCTCTATTAGATTGTAAATACTGCAGGAGATTGTGTATAGCTGTCTTTCAAGCACAGTTCACCAGGCTGAGGTCTTACAGGGAAAATGGCCAAAGGATAAATATAAACAGACAATTTTCTTAAAATCATCTTAATTTGGGTTTGTTGCTGGGCTGAGCTTTAAGATTTTGCTTCTCCTCCTACTGTGGTGCCTGAGGGGACGCAAAGAGTTCACAGAAACAGAATAAAAAAAAAATTGAAAATCGCAATGTCCCATGCACCACCCACCCAATGTTTATAGCTGTTGGTGCACACTGCTTTAGGAAACTACTTAAAACAATGACTCTGTTTAGCCCATGTTTTAGAAAATAGAATATTCTCCTTCTGTAAATGGTATCATACTCATTCTATAATGGAGTGTCTTTGTGAGTTCACTTGAGCCACAGTTGGAAAGAGGCAGAATATTTATTTTTCCAGAATGTTAGAATAAGTTTTTTGGCTGTTAACCCGTTATGTTTTATTTAATTTTTTTTCGAGGTTATACATTTTTTTCTAGATAAGAACTTTTTGTTTTTGAATATGCAAATATGTTGTATGCACACCTTAATGTAAAATTTTAATAGGATGAGAACATTTGGCATTCTAACTCAAAACAACTGCTTTCAACAGATCAATTCATATTCATAAGCACATTTAATGTAGTATGGTATAGTAATGGTATGGTATACAGAAGTATGCATCATATTTTTATGCATTCTATCACACACACAAACACACACATGTATATATACAGTTAGGTCCATAAATATTTAGAAATCGATACAATTCTAACATTTTTGGCTCTATAGACCTTTTTCTTCGTTGCTGCATGAAGTGTGCCATAGTGACCAGTGCCTTCTGGTAAGCTGCTTAGAACTTCCGTTAAGAATTGTCATCAGCCAGAGCAGCGTTTCTCAACTGGGTGTCAATACTGTTTTTAGTGGCTTACGAAGTGTTTTTCTTTTGCAAAACTTTAATTTTTAAAGAAAGATGCATGTTAAAGTTGTTATGCTACTGTCAGATGCGGTTAAAGTGCAAGAGAAAAATGCTCTCCTGATTTAGTGTCTGCCGTCAGATCAGATGCTGAAATACAGCGTTAGTGTTCCTGACCTGCCAACTGTTATACAGTACTCCGCGGCTCTTCAATGCAAACACACACACAGACACAAACAGTGCCTCACTGCATTATAAAGAGCAAACCATGCATGAAACTAGCAGGTATGTAAGCCATGCAATTTCCAAAAATTACCAATAAAAGTCTGTTACTGATACTACAGTATGCTGGCTGATTTGCATGTTGATGCTAATCATGCAAATCAGGCCGTTTGTTTCATTTAGTTAGTTTGTGTTGTGTAGTATTTACCATGGTACTGTTTGTTTTTCTGTCATTTCAAAAAGCCACTTTTTCACTTTGTGACACCTATTCAATCAATGTGTGTGTACAGTACAGTAGGTTATGTGTGTGTTAAACATTTTGGTGAATTACATTTGTTTGGGTTGGTTATATGTTTGAAAGAAAGAGAAAATGAGCACTTTAGCGATGACGAGGCTCCATTTAAAGGGCACAGGATGTCGTCTGACAACAAGGGAAAATGCCTTGTAGCAGTAGTTTTCCATCCCATTAAATCGCATTTTTTAAATAATCAGTGCAGGAGGTGGTGCTGATTGACAACAGTATCAGTTCAAAGAAGTTAAAAGCAAATAAAATAGATTAAAACTATCATTTCAAAGCTGTCCGAATGTGACTGTTTATACGCATCAGCTGCCGACCAAAAGTTCTTAGCATTCTCCTTGCGCATACACGCAAAGCATAATGGGTAATTTTGCATTCTAAGAAAAAGGTCTATACACCAACACAGTGGATTTGAAATGGAACTAAATATGTGCTTTAACTGTCAGCTTTAATTTGAGGGTATTTACATCCAAATCAGGTAAACGCTGTAGGAATTACAACAGTTTGCATATGTGCTTCCCACTTGTTAAGGGTCCAAAAGTAATTTGGGGACTTCGAGACTTCTACTGTGTGTGTGTTTTATTATATATATATATATATATATATATATATACACATACATACAACAGTTCTGTATAGTTCTTGAATCTGATTGGCTGATAGTTGTGCGATATTCTGCCAGTAGCAGCACTCGACCCGCCTCTTCACACTTTACTCTTGTGTATTACTCCACCCACACACCCCACACAGCAACAAGCTAAGGACACTCTATAGTTTAACAAATAGTGCTGCTTTTGGCCAACATAATGTACTTTTGAGGTTGTTTTAGTCGAGAATGTAGTTGTTTAGATTGCAACTATGCAGTTTATTTTTAAGGGTAGTGCCTATTTTAAAATATTTATGATTTTTGAGAGACATCGCTTTGGCAGTCATTAGCCTGCTATACTGAGTAGCCCAAAGATGGTTGACGTTGTCTATCCACAAGATGGCAACAGGACCACATAACAATCAACAGTTTGACAGTATAATAATGTATGTAAAAAAGAAAATCAAACACGAAGAGTCTAAAAACCCTTTTGTATTAGGAACTACTTCCGCCAGAACCGTTGCTACTTCACACACGTCACTTTATAGCTAGTATTTGAATGATTCTCTAGCGTAATATCTAAAAAGGTGACAAAACAGGTGCTTTTGCTCACATTTTAAGATGTTAAGGCTGAAGGGCATGAAATGCCATCAGTCTACAGAGATATCTCCCAGTATTTCTCTGTTGCAATCTGGATATCACAATAATTAACCCCCAAAAAGCTAAAGCAGCGCAAACACTACCAGATTACTGTTGTGTTCATACCTGCCACCTTCCCAAATATATACATGTAAATTTAACAGCAGCTGGACGGACGAATTTTGTTTTTTGTCTAGAAGCCATCTTGACAACGCCTACGCTTTCTGACGTTAACGACATTACTCAGCATGTGAAATCAGAGGCACAGAAGGGCACAACGAACATTTCTACGTTTATTACCAAGGGGCAGATAGAAGCAGAGACCGTGTTGCATTCAAAATAAAAATAGCAATGTTATTTGCAAAAAAAAATAAAAATTCCGTTTTCATTTTGTGACGATTTTAACGCTAGTGTGGCAAGCATGTTTCCTGATTCTGGCATAGCCAAAATATTCAAAAGACAATGCAGCTAATTAAAGGTAAGTTTATGTGGCAAATTATTATGCTACTTTTAAACAAACTTTATATTACTATTAGAATGCTTGATTTTATTTTGTGATTTGCTGGATGTATTTTATCCCTTGTTTAACATATTATTATCTTATTATTTTTATCAATATCATCACAATGTAGTTTGACTACTGTACTTTTTCTTTTTCTTTGTAAGGTGACATTGCTCCAGAGCTAAATGATGAGGTGAAAAACATCTGTCAGACCCGGCCTTTTGGATTACTTTGTGATGAGTCAAACAAAATGCAGAAAGATAAATAACTTGTAATTCTGGCAAGAGTGTATGATGAGAACAGCCTTGAAGTTGTGACCAAGATTATTGACATGCCAGTCTGCAATGTGGGTACAGCAGATAGTATTTATGAGAAGCTGGAAACCTCTTTGAAGCGAGTTTATTGTTAAAATGGTTCAATATAATGAATTTTGACTAAAACATTTGTCTGATTTTTATCACAGAAATAAAGGAATCCCATGGAATAACCTGGTGGCATTTAACTCTGATAACAGCAGTGTAATAAAAGGAAAACATAATCCAGTCTAAGAATCACCAGACTTTAGGCTATGTTTACACTGCGAGGTTTAGTGCTCAAATCAGATTTTTTCTCAGATCTGATTTTTTTGCCTAGCTGTTCACACTGTTGTTATAAATGTGGCTGTAGTAAAGTTCGTTGTGTAGGAAGAAGAAGACAGGGTCGGCGATATCTGGTAAGCACAATTCTTTATTTATTTTTCTTGGTTGTGCTGCAGTCTGTGTGTGTGTCTGTGTGTCTCTGTGTGTGTCTGTGTGTCTGTGTGTGTGTCTCTGTGTGTGTGTGTCTCTGTGTGTGTGTCTCTGTGTGTGTGTGTGTGTGTGTGTGTGTGTGTGTGTGTGTATGTGTGTGTGTGTGTGTGTGTGTGTGTGTGTGTGTGTGTGTGTGTGTGTGTAGGCTTGGCTCTCCTATCTCTCGGCTGTTCCTTCTCCTTCCCTTATGAAGGTGTCTCTCCGGCCCAATCACTAGAAAATACAGGTGTTACTGATTATTTATGATTGGACCACTGACCAGCCGCCGGTGTCTCCGCTTGCTCTCCCCCCTTTTTCGATCACGCCTTCCCCACCACAGTGGCCAATATCAGATTTTCAGTGTGAACAGATCATGGTCGTAAACTGACCTGCATGCGCAGAAGTATAGTTATGGACAACACAACATGTCTAATTATGCACACAATGTGTATACTGAAGCCGTTGCCAGATTAAGCTTAATATGATTATTACCCTTTTCACAGACAACCTTGGTGTAGGCTACTACATGAACTGTAAAGGGTTGTTCTGCTACTAATAATGTGTATTTCGGCATTTGAAACCTAAAATATGTCCCTTGTGATTGAAAACACTGATCATTTGTGGTTTATGACAACCGCGGCGCGCGTCTGTCTGACCACCGGTGTAGTGAACTCATCAAGGGTTAATGCACATGAGCAGCTGCAAACTAAACTGTGAAGGCGGAGTTGGTTTATCTCAGTTTGCAGTTATTTTATTTTACTTCGTTATAAACAACCGACACGTGCAGATGGGGGGTTTAGGTGCTTGAGCTCCTGCCCTTTATTCGCTCGGAGATAATGTTCATTCTTAAAATGAAAGTGCCCCCTCCTTTGTGCACGGATCCCCTTTCCGCAACACCCCCGATACTCTTTAGCACCGCAATCATCCCGTGTCCAGATCGTTAACCAGAGTGGTTAACAAGCACCAGTTTTGCCTTCAAAATCGTTTTTCAAAATGAACAACCAACTTTCTGTGGTAAAGTAATCGCCCTGTATGCTATTCTACTATGCTGCAGAGGTGTAGGTGATGTTTGCAGCACAGAATGATGACGTATGTCGCTCAAAGATTATGTAAAAGCCACATGAAATCTGACAAAACCGTTACCGTACATTCACACCGAAAGCGGCAAGAGCGTCAAAGTAGCCGGAAGTCATTCATTTTCAATGAGAGCTGGTGGCGATAAGCGGCGAGGAGCAGCGCGGCGCGTCTTCGCCGGTGTGGGCGTCCAGGAGAGTTGAAATCAAGTCAACTTTATGGTAATGAGCTGTGACCCGATTCGGCGGCAAGCAATCAGAATGTAGAAGTCCACCGCTTGAGAGGAGTCCAGAGAACACAGTCACTGTGAATTTTGGTTCCGACCACAGTTGTTCCCAAGAGTTTTAATATTACGGTCGCCAGATTTCCAATTATTTGCAATGTTTTTCTTACAGGAACAAACATTAAAAAGTTACTGGCGAGTTACTGATGTGCATCAATGGTATATATATTTTTTCTTTAAAAAAGCGGGAATCTTATGCGACAATACAAAACGGTATGCTTCAGAGTATTTCAGGCATATGGACACATTGGATAATTAAGTGGAGCAAAGCCACACCACATGCAACTAGATCTTCCGTAGTAAATGAATTTGATAATAAATGTGCAACTTCTTCACGCTAGAAAGCATGTTTTATGCGGGAATGTAACTGATTTGCTGATATGCTGCAACGGCTCTTTTAAATACGAGATCAATGTAGCGACCTTTGACGCTCTCGCTGCTTTCGGTGTGAACGTACAGTGACCGTACGTTCACACCGAAAGCGGCAAGAGCGTCAAAGTAGCCGGAAGTCATTCATTTTCAATGGGAGCCGGCAGCGATAAGCGGCGAGGAGCAGCGCGGCGCGTCTTCGCCGGTGTGGGCGTCGAGAAGAGTTGAAATCAAGTCAACTTTATGGTAATGAGCTGTGACGCGGTTCGGCGGCAAGCAATCAGAATGTAGAAGTCCACCGCTTGAGAGGAGTCCAGAGAACCCAGTCACTGTGAACTTTGGTTCCGACCACAGTTGTTCCCAAGGGTTTTATTATTACGGTTGCCGGATTCCCAATTATTTGCAATGTTTTTCTTACAGGAACATACATTAAAAAGTTACTGGCGAGTTACTGATGTGCATCAATGTTATATATTTTTTTCTTTAAAAAAGCGGGAATCTCATGCGACAATACAAAACTGTATGCTTCAGAATATTTCAGAAATATGGACACATTGGATAATTAAGTGGAGCAAAGCCACACCACATGCAACTAGATCTTCCGTAGTTAAATGAATTTGATAATAAATGTGCAACATCTTCACGCTAGAAAGCATGTTTTATGCGGGAATGTAACTGATTTGATATGATATGCTGCAACAGCCCCTTTAAATAAGAGATCAATGTAGCGACCTTTGATGCTCTCACTGCTTTCGGTGTGAACGTACAGTTAGGCTCGTTTGAGGTGCGCCTCGCCTTGACTGCTTTGTAGAGGAGAGCAGGCGGTTGCAGTAAGAGGAGGGCTCAAAAAATACATCAGAAGTCGGACCAATCCCGAATCTCGCTGTTTGCCGACTGGAAACGTCACCAGTGATGGAGATCGCGTTCGCGTTTTTTAACGCGGACGAATGACCTCATGAAAAAATACTATGGTGATTTATAGTAAATATTATAGTGTTTTTGAACATGTTTTTCAGTATTGGGTTATGTTTATAGTTGTTGTGATACCAGAGCAACTATAGAATTTAAATAGGCTATTTTTATGGTTCAAAAACACTATAGTATTCCTATAAATTACTGTAGTATTTTTTATGTGGGAGTGGATGCAATTGTTTTAAAACTTTGGTAATTACTCGTCACATTCATTAAATACCCAAGGTTCAATCATGTTTCTTTGATTAAATACATGTCGCCCTGTATATACACCAAACATCTGTAAGAATAGAACGATAATACATTTAAATCTAAATAAGTTTAAACAAAACAAATACAAACAACAACATTTTAACTAAATTTTATATATTTTTTTATGTTTGTGATTATTATTTTTTCTGTTTATTCATTCATTCATTCATTTTCTTTTTGGCTTAGTCCCTTTATTAATCAGAGGTCGCCACAGCGGAATGAACCGCCAGCTTATCCAGCATGTGTTTTACGCAGTGGATGCCCTTCCAGCTGCAACCCATCTCTGGGAAACATTCACACACACTCATTCACACTCATGCACTACGGACAATTTAGCCTACCCAATTCACCTATACCGCATGTCTTTGGACTGTGGGGAAACCTACGCGAATGCAGGGAGAACATTCAAACTCCACACAGAAACGCCAACTGACCCAGCTGTGATCTGAGTTTATTTTTGGTTAGATTAGTTCCAAATTTTGCTTTGGTATTGAATAATCTAATGTATGTGCACAAAGATACGGGAAACACACATGTCAAAGGCAAAGCAGCAATTTGCAGCTTTTTCAGAGCAAATAAAAAATCTCGTCACTTGTGCGTGCATGGATCTTTGTAGCCATTATTTTAAACTTAATGTGCTGACGTTGAGCACATTTTAAATTTTACAGTGAGCCTGCAATGCATTAACTTTTCCTTGCAAGCAAAAATTGATGATAAGCGAGCAATCTCTCTTTCTCTCGTGCACGCAAGCACAATTTCAATGTATAGTACAAATATTTAATTTAATGTTAATAGGCCTAAATAATGGCCTGTATTTTAAAATCTGCAATTTCCTATCAGCCTTCTCTCTTGCTTTGTTGCAAGCCATACTGTAGTTTTTGATTGTTATGTTTAAATTATGTTTGAACTCAAAAATCAAATGCTACTCACTCGCTGTGAACATAGCTGTGTCTTATCTCAGAGCTCTGTCTTTCATCCTAGTTGGCATGGTACCATACAATTTAATCGATTCATCTATGTTCGACCTTCAGGGTTTCACGACAGTAACGTGCATGAGCAGTTTAAACTGAACTCAGATTAGTTAGATCAAATGTTATTCAACTTGCTGTTATGGAACCAATTTAAGCATGGACTTTTATTTTCGGCTCATTGAAGGTTTTTAACTATTCCCCGCTTTTCTAAATGACTTTTGAAAAACAGCCCCCAAGAGCCATGGATATTGATTTGGGCTTGTATGTTAATTTTTTTATTTGTATGTTTATTTTTATTTTGAAAAACTATCACCATTCTACTGAAGAAAAAAAGGCACTACTGTATGTGTTGGATGACCTGTGGGTGTGTAAACAAACTGGAAGTTTTGAATTGAATGTTACAAACAATGTTAAAAGTCACAATGAAAACATTGAAAAATTAATATGAGTAAATAATTTTGCTATAAGCTTATATATTTAAGAATATATAAAAAAATTATTATATAATAAAAATAATTAAACCATTTCAAAGTCTTATTCCACAAATGCCCAGAGAAAGTATTAAGTCCTACATTACAGCAGTCAAACAACTCTCAATAACTCACTATTTATAACAAATCTGTACATACAATTCAACATCCAGAGCTTTTTGACTAAGTGCATCACTGTTTAATGTTTATTGTCTTTTTTCATATTTATTTTGTGTTGTCAAAATAAATTGTGTTGTCATATTGTGTTTTAGTTTTTAATTATAAATTAATTAATTATTCATAAATAATTCATTCACTTCCGCCTATGACGACGATGCAATCGTCCATCGCAATGTTTCATGTTAGACATCGTACGATGATAAATTGGTTGACATCACCCAACCCTAGTATACATAATTTTAGTTTTTTTAAACACTTGACTTATTATTTTGCTTAGGCTAAATGGAAGATACTCATTTAAGCTTTTACATAAACATACAAAACACATACAGTAAAGAAAAAAAACATGTCTATATGTATAATCTCTCTATATATACACATTTACCTCTCACTCACTTTCCTTCAACTTATTCCCTGCTTTACACAGAGAGGACATGCAAAGTCCACACAGAAAGGCTTCCTTGTCCAGCCAGGACTCACCAGTGACATTCTTGCTGTGAGGCAAACATTCTAACCTCTTAGCCACTGTGCCAGCCATATATATATTGTGCTTAATAAAAGTATTATGTCACCCTTGCAATGCAACAATAGTACATCTAAAGAAAAACAATACATAGAAAACAACAGAAAAGAAATGGCTGAATATTTTTCCATTAGCATTGCTTATTTTGGCAGTGTGTGCGGCTGTTAAAGTAAAAAGAGTAAATGTGAAAAGGCTGAAGCAAAAAGTGCATTATTAGTCTTTAAAGAAACAGTTCACTTTCTAGCTGAAAAAAATGTATGAGGTGTATATATATATATATTTATATATATATATATATATATATATATGTGTATATATATATATATATATATATATATACACACACACAGTTTGCATACTATATATCCTGTACATTTATCATTACGGGTTTTTTAAACTTCCCATTATTCAAGGCAACTCATTCCCTTCTACCATGCTGATCATCCTTTTGATCTTGTGTGTCATGTGTCATCCCCTCCATTTTAAGGCTGAGTCCCAGAAACAGGGAAAAGAGTGGGCTAATAGAACAGTGGCTCATGGCAAGCATAGTAACTACTGGAAGCCCATAATCCAGAATATCTAAGCCCAGGCTGATGCTTACAATGGCCTGAAGCATGGTTAAGGAAATTTGAGGGCCCCAGCACACAAAGTAGATGATCTTCATAACACAGATGATCCCTGCCTGCTTACTGCATTTCTCACTTGAATTTTCTTCATTTGTTTTTGATTTCAAACGAGAGATGACAAACATTATCAAAGCTGGACCCAAAAGTCCAAAGAGAAATCGCATGACAACCACAATCTTCAGCTTTTGGATGCCATCTGAAGTTTCTGAGTTGTCGTCTAAATCAAAGTCATCAATGCATTTTTTATCTCGGACCTCTCTTGAAAACAGCGAAGGGCATGCCAGGATTCCTGCAATGGTCCAGGTGAATGAAATCAGAAGGAGGCTGCAGGGCTCTTTGCAGCATTCGCTGTTTGAACAAATAGAACGGATGCTCCAGAGACTCAGCATGCTTGCAGTGAAGAACATGCTGCTGTAGATGAAAAAAGATGACAGCTTGCAGCTAACATTTCCATAATTCCATTCAAAGTTATTGTGAACATACAGGAGCTGAAACATAACAGATACACAGGAGACTAAATGTATTGCTGCCAATGCCATGATCCAAATAAAAACTTTCGGGAGTCTGTTACATTTGTAGCAGCTGAAAACAATGATGGTGAAGTTGAGGGTGATGCCAAGGATGACAACGATACAGTATGTAATAAAGTAGACCATCCTGATCCCGTGAGGATTTGTGTCGGTTTTGTTGACAAATTGAAAGTTAGGTTTTGCTTCATAATTGTCCATTCTTGTGAGATGATAAATAATTGCATCATAGTCTGCATACTCAGAATTATCATCAGACATCTTGTAAAGCCTGAAACAAAATGAAACAGATTATTTCATTGTGAATAATACACTGATGAATATGCAAAGATAAATATCTATCCATCTATCTACTGTTACTAATTTGCACATTCATGTGATGTTCAGTGCTATATGACACTAACAGCTGTATCAATACAAATCAAAAAATGTAAAAAGTTTCATCCACATAAAAACGCAAAAAATACACTGTGCTGCACAGTTAAAGGTCCCATTAAGTGCTTTAAAATGTGCAATTTTTATTAGAAATTTGACAATCTCAATTGAATCATGAAGAGAGGGTGGGACATACAGCAGCTTGTATGTCCCTTTAAAAAAAAACACCAATAGCATTTAGTTTTTATCACAACTCTGCCAGTAAGAGTGGTTGAGATCAAGCACATCAATTGAAAAGCAAATGAGAAGTCAGATCCTAGAGAGCATTTGATTGGTCAAGATTTGATGAGAACCTTAAAATGGTGACAAATAAATGTTAATTCATTTAGACATTTGCAAGCTTTGGATGTTTATCACTGATCTAGAGAAAATATAATCTTTTCTATATTCAGAAATCAGAATTATTAGCTCCCTTGTTTATTTTTGTTCCCCAATTTCTGTTTTTAACAGAGAGAAGATTTTTTTTTTCAACAAATTTCTAAACATAATAGTTTTAATAACTCATTTCTAATAACAGATTTATTTTATCTTTGCCTTGATGACAGTAAATAATATTTTACTAGATTTTTTCAAGACACTTCATACAGCTTAAAGTGACATTTAAAAGCTTGACTAGGTTAATTAGGTTAACTAGGCAGGTTAGGGTAATTAGGCAAGTTATTGTGTAACGATGGTTTGTTCTGTAGACTAACTGAAAAATTATACCTTAAAGGGGCTAATAATTTTAACCTTAAAATGTTTTTTTTTTATTAAAAACTTTTATTTTAGCCGAAATAAAACAAATAAGACTTTCTCCAGAAGAAAAAATCTTATCAGACATACTGTGGAAATTTCCTTGCTCTGTTAAACATCATTTGGAAAATATTTAAAAAAAGAAAAAAAATTAAAAGGGGGGCTAGTAATTCAGTTTTTTATGTTATGATTCATCTCCATACTCCGCATTTGGTGTGAACCCAGCAATGTTGTCCAATCAGAAAGGAGAAAACATGATGTCGTGTGGCAAAAAAAGTCTTTCGTCGGCACACAACCACACTGTGGGCTTTACACACACAGACTTTTAATTTTCAGCCAGGCTGCCCAAGGGCTTCCGGTGAACTGTCTTTCTATTACAAAATTGTCACGTGTAAGATCTGATTTCTTTAGAAATCAGCGATCTTCACTGCCTGTTAGATATATGATATAAAGTGGGTCTCAGATCGGACAAGAAGCACTGCATTACATTCCATTTCCCCGCGCCATGTCTTTAAAATATGACAGTTTATTTTACCACAGTATCTTCAATGGAATTTCTGTGCTGGTCTAGCCAGTATCTAAGAACAAAGTTATTTTAATAACAACATCAAATGATGTTGATATTTGGTTAAATTTAGCTTGTGTAAGTTACCAAAATCCAACGTCGAGCCAGCATCTTAAACCAACATCATGTTAACATCAAATACTGACATTTATTTGTCAGTATGGCAACCAAAATCCAACATCTGATAGACATCTTAGTGGTAACGTCCACACAACATCAAGCTGTAACATATTTAGACGATGATATTTGGTTGCTTTTAGGTTGGACATTGATATCGTTGGCCTGACATTGGGTTCTGATGTCAACCCGATTTTCATTTGCAAACAAAATGCAATGTTCCCACAATATTGGGGTGCAATGTCAATCTGACGTCATGTTGACGTCCTGTGCTTGCTGAGTGTTTAAGGCTATTTTGGTCATCATACGGTAAACATCTGTCATCTTCTCATCAGTGACATGTATCTAAACAATCTCTGGGTCAATGCATGTAAAAAGCTTCTTGGACACTTTAACGCTTTCAAACAGTTTGCTGCAATTATAAATCGCCATTGTCTTGAGGTAGTTCATTATGATGGAGTTTACCTTCTATGTACGAATTGATTGGACAGGAATCACAGAACTGATTTTTCTAATCCCCATAGACAAGAAGTAATAAAGTAGTGACTGCAGGTTGAAGGAAAGCAGTGGAGTAAAAGTACTGATACAGCACTAAAATTGTACTTAGGCGAAAGTAAAAGTACACATTTTTAAAACTACCCAGTAAATTACAATTTCTGAGAAAAAGTCCTCAATTACTGTAATTTGAGTATTTGTAATTTGTTACTTTACACCACTGCATACCAGATAGACAAATAATCATGCACTATTGATATTAGTTATAGAAATATATAGTTTGATAAAGATAATAGATAAAGGGTTAATTATTGATATTCACAGTTTTTAAACACCCCCTAAATAAACAATTAAATTGTTGTATTTAATGTTTTTGTAAAAAATATATATTATTTATAGTTGGATTGATCAGATCAGCAGAGCAGTATCAGCTGTAGCTTGATATCAGCTTAATAACATAAGTTGTGTAAATATATGAATAAAAAAAAAATCAATCATAGCACTTGAAAAGATACAAAATACAAATATACCCACACATGTAAGATACGCTTCACAAAATTACCAGTATGTGTTTACCTGTAAATAGCCCCTTAGAGAGATTAAATGTTGCAGCATAAACAAAAATGTGTCACACTTTACAATAAGGCTTTATGATAATGTAAGTTATTGTATTTACTAACATGAACTAATAATGAACAATACTTGTCCTCATAATTTAAATTAATCATAATTCAACATTTACTTAACACCCAAACTCCAAATGCTTTGTAACATTAGTTGATGCACTGTGAGTAAACATCAACTAACAATGAACAACTGTATTTCAAGTAACTAATGTTAAGTAACATGACCAAATACTGTAATAAATGTATTGTTCGATGTTTGTTCTTGTTAGTAAATGCATTAACTAACTTTAACTAATGCAATTATTGTAATATGTTACTCGAAATTGCATAAAAAGGCACGTTTTACTGTTTTTTGGCACACCAATCTAAATTTGAAATGAATTTACATCTGCATGCTTGCAAAAAGTTTTTGATCTGAATGATTTTCATTCTGCCTCTTTTTTACAAAATGTTCTTACCTTTGGCAGCAAAAAAAACTGAGTAAAGAAAATCAGACTCCTGTGTTCTCAGAGAATAGTCTGCTGAGTGTGAAAGTAAAAATTGAGTGTTGAGTGTTTAAGTTTCTTTCCTACAGGTAGTACAGCACACATCTGCTTTTGTCACTGCAGTACATTGGCTCTGGAGAGAGTCCACACGCAGTCACACTCTCATTGGATTAAACCTGTTACACAACCACTCGTGAACAAAGAAGCACTAATGGAAACAAGTTTTTAACAGCAATAGCTCCATAAGATTGTTTATACTGTAGGAGATTGTAGCTGTTTTTCAAACGCTTCACCACAGGATGAAATCTTAGGGAGAAAATAGCCAAACTATATCAATATAAACAGCTAAATTCCTTAAAAATATTTTAATTTTGTTTTACATTGGGCTGGGCTTCGAGATCTTGTTTTTCCTCTACCTATACTGTTATGCCTGAGGGGACACAAAGAGATCTAGTTACAGAAACAGATTGTTAAAGATTCACCATTCATAACACCATAACAAGTTCACCAAAACATAACAATTTTAAAGATACAATTATTCAAAATATAAAATATTAATAATAATAACAATAATAATAACTCTGTCACCATTAACAACTTTCAACAGAAAATAACATTTTTTTGTTAAAACAAATATCTAAACATCAACAAATATCTAAAGATCCTCCATGCATACAAAATGAAAAATGAAACAGAATGCCTCCACCGTCCAAGTTCCTTATGAATAGTTCTCATGTTTTAGAAAATAGAATTTTCTTATTCTGTAAATTGTATCGTATTCGTTCTATAATGGAGTGTCTTTGTGAGTTCACTTGAGCCACAGTTGGAAAGGGGGAGATTTATTTTTCCAGAAGGTTAGAATAATTTTTTTGGCTGTTAAATCACCATATGAAAAAATTGCTGCTGGCAAGGGCATAAACCATAACTATAAAGCAGAATTACTTCAGATGTTTTGCATTTATCACAGTTTTGGTTGACACTCTGAAATCAATGACGTAGATTTGCTCTTGATGTAGGTGGGGACGCACATCCCTAGAGCGCATGTACTGAACAGCACAAATTCTGTTTGGTGCTTTTAAAAACATGAATAAAGCTTTTAAACACTTTATAATGCAAATGACAGGTAATGAAGCACGTCGTATGCTGCAAAAGTCATTTTACATGATTTTATTTGAGGATTTTACATGATCTTACCTTTGAGGTGGTATAAACATAAAGAAATTTAGAAAGGCATGTGACGCAATTTAACCTGTCCCTGTTATCTATTATATAGATTTAACCCTTTGAGCACATCTAAGTTACTAAGAGTTGACTGACCATTATTTTATTTTGAAGGCGATTAAATTATTGGTTGGGACATTTCAGTAATTGGTGGATATTGGTGGGGACACCTCCATCCATGCCAATTCTACACCCTTGCTTGAAATAAACCTTTGTTTTAATAACGTAACAGGATTTTCAATTTAATAAAATGGTGTCTGAAGACTGAAAAAGTCTTGTTTGAAAATTCTGATTCTATTATTTCTTCCATAAACTTTTGATTATGGATGTTGCAGATATTTGGGAGGACTGAAGAATGTGCAGGAAATAATTTGATCAGAACCAAAATGGTCCTTCTTAAAGGTGTCGAGCCTTGTGAATTCTTTAAGCAGGATTGTAGAATTTTTTAACAAGTAGCAAAAGTTCTATCTCATAAACAAACACTGAGATGATTTGAAACAAACAGTAGTTGCAAAAAAACTACTAAATAAATAAATCTATAATTGCCCAGAAGATATTTTAAAGAATGTTGGCCATTGTAGCCATTGGCTAAAAGTAGAGATTAAACTGAGAAAAAGTGAGTGAGTGACAACCTTATATAATTCCTTTATAAGTCCATCAAAGTTTAGTATTTGTCATTTAATTCCAGGAAAGGTGCAGGAACAGTGATTTTAGCTGAAACCCCCATTTACCACTCTCTGATAAGAGAATGAATAATGGATAACTACACAAATATGCCAGAACATATCCTCTGCCCTTCCGATAAAAGCTTGTAATTCCTTCCAGTCTTTGTTTTTTTAAGGAAGGAAGTGGTCCAGCCCATTACTACCAAAAATACTTTCACCTCTCTGTAGTTGAGTCTTTTGGCAGTCTGTCTATAAAATGAATAACCAGTAGTCAAAGAGCAAAATGTCATCACAAATCCACCAAAGTTTAGTATTTGTCATTGAATTCCAGGAAAGATGCAGACACTTTTATTTAGCTGAAATCTCTTTAATCACCTTAACTAATACCTTTTTTAAAAGAGTCATCAGGTATTCTTAAAATATGTAAGATTATTGCTAAGATCATTTGTAAAATTCTTGTAACTGCTAACGTTAATAGTCAGTATGAAGTACAGCAAATTATATCCAAATGTCATTATAGTAGTCTAATCATGTATGTGAACGGAGTGTGTTTTATGAGCTCTAATTAACATGAATTGTTGTCATTTTGTTTGACGTTATATTTCACTTGCTTAGTTCTTGCTTAGTTTTAGGAAGGTGTGTCACTAAAGACTGTCATTGTGAGATAAAGTCATATCAGCAAATGACAGAATGCAAGTTAAAGCTCGCTGCTGTGAATGTAGTTGTGTCATTTCCTTCCACATTTACAGCATGTTATGTGTGTCGGGCTCAATACAGAGCTCTGTCACAGTGTTTACCATTTTGAGCATCAAGTAGAAGAAACTGCCTGCCTTTACCTTCTGTGAGAATTACCATAAATACAATTTATTTCAGTCAGATATTACACACAAAAAGCCTTTAAAGTTTTACTTACGACTAAGAAACAACTATTTCAATGCTTGTGTTTCCAAGTTGGTTGGCCATACACTTTAGGCAAGGCAAGTGCGATCTGTCGGACGTAGTACAGTGCTCATTCAGTAAAGGCACAGCTAAACAGATGTGTTTTAAGTGTTGATTTGAATGTGCCTAATGTTGGAGCACATCTGATCATTTCTGGAAGCTTTAGCAGTAGCAGATTCACCCTGCTTTGACTGAACTCTTGGAATTTCTAATTTATTTGATCCTAAAGATCTGAGTGATCTATTAGATTTGTATTCAGTGAGCATATCTTTAATGTATTGAGGTCCTAGGTCATTTAGTGATTTATAGACAAGTACAATACATTAAAAATACTTTAAAATCTATTCTGAATGTAACTAGGAGCCAGTGTAAAGACCTGAGGATGGGTGTGATGTGCTTTTCTGGTTCTGGTCAGAATCCTGGCCGCAGCGTTCTGGATGAGCAGCAACTGTCTGACTGTCTTTTTGGGAAGGCCAGTCCATTACAGTAATCCACCCTGCTGCTGATAAAAGCATGAATAAGTTTCTCTTACTGGAAACAAAGCAACTAATTTTTGCAATGTCTTTGAGATGATCGCAGGGCTTAAAGTATTCCTGCGCCGTGCCGGATCTCCAACGTGAGGGAAAATCTAATAATATTTTAGTGCCTGCGCATGCAGTTTAATTAAGGATGCTCAAAATAATCGGTTAACCGTTAACTGAAAGGGTGCATTTGTAACCGATTAATGGTGTCAGTTAAACGATTAAAAAATATTATTTTATATATTTTTAAAGCTTGGCTGCATAAAGGACCAATCACAGCGAACAAGCTTTATGTGTTGAGAGGGGCATCTGTTGAATGGTTTACTAACAGCCGTGAGTGTTTTACGTGCTGCTTATGCGCCCTGGGTGCCTCACGGTTTGTCGTTGAGCACTGTGTGTTACGTCAGTCACATCTTTTTCATTCTTTAATCAAATATAAGCACTGCAGGGTTTCTGTTGAGGTGACAGCAAGGGTTGTGTTGTCAAGGCGACTATGGCAAACTTTTAAAGATGGGGGAGAGACTTGTGGTCGCTGTTTCAAGCTTTCCAGAGCTGTATTACTTTACAGACCTTGTATATCACAATATTATTAAAATGACAATTATAACATTGACAGCAACTCGACTCGTGCACGATACAGGTCAGCTGATTTAGTCGTTTTCTAGTGACATACAAAAGAGCACCGTGCTTCTTTTTTTCTTGTCAACGTAAAAGGCAGTGCGGTGCGCCTCGCGTTTTGAAACGGAAAGGCGTGCTCTTTGTGATCGGCCCCTAAATGTGCAACAAATATTTGTTAACTTGCAGGACACGTGTTTTCAGAGGTATTTTGCCAAACAACTAAAATGAAAGAAGGATATTTTTGGTCACAGTTTGACAAAGATGAGTTGACATAAACCAGCGCTGATGCTGAAGGCCTCTGTGCTGCATGGAGCCGCGTCATAAACTTAACAAACAGGCTATTGATGATTTAGTGTAATACCAACAAACCAACCTTTATTCCATTTGGAAAATTACAGTTATTATTAGTTCTTCTATAATATCAGTTTTTTAAAATAGCCTACATAATCTACCAATCGAACAAATCCAAAAGATTTTCTTGATTTTTGTATAATGATAACTCTGCACCAAACTGCGGCTTTCATTTTACAGCGTATAAAACATGTATGCAAATGAAAGCAATATTATATGTAAACAACAAAATTGTTTACATATAAAATAAAATAAAATTTTATTTTAATTTAAAATAAAATATAAAATTGTGCTTTTAAACAAAAACTTTTTGTTAACATTCAGAAAAAAAATAAACATTGAAGAATCCATGCAATAAAAATGATTTATGGCCTGTGGCTTACAGTAATTTGACTCATTTTATATTATTGATCTTTCAGAATTCACAGAATATTTATCAGTTTTGTTATATCATATAGTAATGTACAAAAATGAAAAACTGGCCTATTAAAAACACATCAATCCACCGATGTGAAGACTACAGAGAATATAGTCTACTATTGTCATTGCAGTGATGCAACGAAATTAACTTGGCAGCTCTCAGAGAGAACAGCAGCAATAAGAAATGTACAGAACTAGACAAAACAATGATAACTGCAGAGAATTATAATAAATAATACATACAGTGAAATAATTGTGCGGTGCATTTGTATGTAGCTGTTGTGCAAACAGTATTGTAAAGTGTTGCATAAGTTAATAAAAATAATTGAGTTTGTGTAATTATCAGCAATATGGGGAAGAGGGGCAAACGCAAAAAAGTCATAAAACATGTCCTATCATAGTTTAAAGCACAATGCATAGCAGCAAAGCAAGAAACTGAACGTAACAACAACAAATCAGGCAGATTTGGTGCAATTGTGGTGAAGTTAAACGTTAGCCTCACTAATTTACAACCAAATATATCATGTTTTCCAGATTCATGGATATAAACCTGAAAGTGATGCATGCGATTCATCTTGTACTTTTTCCTTCTTCTTGGCTCCAGACTGCTGTTGTCTTTTCCCGGGCTTAGAGCATTGAATGTATTTATCAGCATATTATCAATATATTTTATTCACAATTACTTTATGTAAATGACACTAATTAAATGTTAATATTTTTTTGAGCAACCAAGAGAACATTTTTTGAACCAGAAGCAAACTGTATAAAAGAACCAGTTAGCTGGTAAGAAATAGACGTTATCCTTGTCATTTAGGCTTTGGTATATTACTTTTGTGTTAATATATATCTTACTACACCAAACAGATTCCCTGGAATGCTACAAATAAGTCCATGTTTGCTGCATATGAAAACAAAAGTTACTCCTTCAAGTTACTCCAGAAGTGTCTAGTGACCTACATTCCTATAAGCCACTCCTTTTTGAGCACAGACATCAGAAAGCATTAAAACAGGTTTGTTTAATGCAGGGTTGTCCACATTTTTTCTTATAGGGCAAAAAACCAAAGCTGATTGCGGCTAGTGGGTGGAAGTTAAATATAATCGCCATGGGTAATTTCCTCATTTATTTATTTAAAAATAACTAGAAAAATTGCTTTATATTAATTAATACAGTGTTTGTTTGTTTTTTTTACATTTAACAATGAACTTATTACTGTATAAACAAAAACAATCTCATATATAACAGAATAGAGTTACATTAGATTTAGCCTTGATTTGCTCGCCGATGTCTTCTGCATAGTCCTCTAGTTGTCGAGTGACAGTATTTACATTTTTTAAAAATCTGATTCATTTACAACATTTAATTAAAACATTGAATTTCAGTTAGCTTTTTTTGTAGCTCAGCAGTTAAACAAACGAACAAAAAAAACGTGACATTAAATTAGAAATGACGATCTCTGTTAAAGGCATTCATCCCAACCCTCTTCATCATTCTCACACTTTTCTCAGATGGGATGGTGGGTCAAATCAAAAGTTACAGTTGGCCAACTTTAGCCTGGCCCTACTTTGAGCATCTCTGATTTAAAGGTAATCTTGTATAGCTGAAAAAACAACAACAAATTTTCACAAACAAGCTTGTGGAAAATGAGTATCAGATGTCACCATTAAAGGTTTTCAAAATAATGTTTTTATTAGTTTATTTAAAATAATATTAGGATACTAGTTTATTTATATTATTAATGTAATAACAGTAAAAATCAACTAGTTTCTTTATCTTTAAAAAGTTGCCTTAAATGATTATGTAAATTAACTATGTGCAAGTAATTACGTCAACACAACAGTTCCAAGTTACAACAAGTTTACGCAAACGAGTTTACGTCTTTTAAGTAAAGTAACTAATTGCTTTTTACAGTGTACCCTCTCCCAGCCTAGTCTTATAAAAATAGTGTAGCCTCAAAAAAGTTAATGTCATGAAGACCAAATTTTAGTGAAATGTCTTCAATAATATATATAAGCAATTAAATTACAGAATTGAGGTTTCAAGTAAAGTTATGTTCCTCCTAAATTGTTTATGTAAGAGGATGTGAGGCCTTTTCAATTTATTTTTATTGTAATTTCAGCGGTTTCTTGAGGGTTGCAGCCTCAAACACACAAATATATTTAAAAAACAGACAATTGAAGAAAAAAATGGGAGAAAAAAAGAATACATAAATAATTTTAATCGGAAATCCAATCGTGTTGGGCAAAAGATTGTACACTCACCAGCCACTTTTAGGTACACCTGTCTAACTGCCAATCACATGGCAGCAACTCAATGCATTTAGGCATGCAGACATGGTCAAGACGATCTGCTGCAGTTCAAACCGAGCATCAGAATGGGGAAGAAAATGAATTTAAGTGACTTTGAATGTGGCATGGTTGTTGGTGCCATAGAATTTCAGTTTGAGAATTTCAGAAACTGCTGATCTGCTGAGATTATCACACACAACCATGTCTAGGGTTTACAAAGAATTGTCTGAAAAAGAGAAAATATCCAGTGAGTGGCAGTTCAGATGCTTTATTGATGTCAGAGGTCAGAGGAGAATGGCCAGACTGGTTGCAGCTGATAGAAAGGCAACAGTAGCTCAAATAGCCACTTGTTACAACCGAGGCGTGCAGAAGAGCATCTCTAAACACACAACACGTCAAACCTTGAGGCGGATGGGCAACAGCAGCAGAAGACCACACCGGGTGCCATTCCTGTCATTAAAGAACATGAAACTGAGGCTACAATTCGCGCAGGCTCATGAAAATGGGACAATAGATGATTTGAAAAGCGTTGCCTGGTCTGATGAGTCTTGATATCTGCTGTGACATTCCGATGGTAGGGTCACAATTTTGGTGTCAACAACCTGAAAGCATGGATCCATCCTGCCTTGTATCAACAGTTCAGGCTGGCGGTAGTGGTATAACAGTGTGGGGGATATTTTCTTTGCACACTTTGGAACCATTAGTACCAATTGAGCATTGTGTCAAGGCCACAGCCTACCTGAGTATTGTTGCTGGCCATGTCCATTCCTTTATGTCCAGAGTGTTCCCATGTTCTCATGGCTACATCCAGCAGTATGTAATGCGCCATGTCATAAAGCGTGAATCATCTCAGGCTGGTTTCTTGAACATGACAATGAGTTCACTGTACTCGAATGGCCATCACAGTCACCAGAACTCTGTCCAATAGAGCCAAAAATGTACGCTCTCACTAGATTCTGATGAGCATCATAAGTAAGTTTTTCAAGTGGAAGCATATTTGAAATGTTTGAAGGTTGCCCTTTACAGATTTAAAAAGGAAAATGGATATAAAGTAAATTAGTATTTTTGTGACTGGGTATATTTATGCAGGAAAGCAAATAATAATATACACTGTAAAAAATGCTGGGTTCCACACAATCGATTTGTGTTGGGCAACATGAAGGAATTAAGTTAACTTTATTAGTTTTTACAAATTGAAGTGGATTGAACATAAACAACTAGGTTGTCCCCACAAAAAAAGTTCAAGAATTGTGTTGTTTCAGCTCATTTTAAATAAGTAATTTGAAGAAAAAAAAGAGCAAATGTAATTTTTGGAGTGTAACTTTGTTCAATTTAATATCACTCTGACTTTTTAAAATTAGTTTGAGTTCATCTGAAGAAAGTCATATGACTGTGACGACATGCAAGTGATTGAATGAAACGATAGCTTTCATTTTTGCCAGTGAGAATGTGCAACTGTTATCTTGCATACCTTTCAGGGATTATGATTCTCAAAGAACAAGGACCAAAGAAACATGTCGAAAACATGTTCAAGCCTGTGCCGCATTGTGCAATCATTATATATTTTGTACAACTAGCTTTTCATGACTTGCTGTGACAGTCGTTAGAAACTCAAAAAAAAAAACAGTTGCTGATTGACTAAAACCATCCAACTAGATAATAATAGAAGAAGTATGCAGATCAGAAACGTACAGATCAGGAAATGTCTCAGGAATCAGGAAAAACAACTTGTCAAAATAGAGGTCATAGCATCTGACAGTGATTCATGGGCTCATCCAGGCCGTAGTTGAAGAGGTTCATCATGGCTTGATCATTGAAACCCAGTCCCTCTACTGCAAAAAAGAACTGGGCTGCATAGAACTGGGCCCAATATCAGAGCTGCATTGCTGTAGCAACTCAAGACAAAGAACAACAGCATGTGGCAATAAAGGCCCAATCCCAAATCTGTGTTATACCCCTGTGCCATATGCCTATTCCCCTTGCCACTTCAAACAGAGTATGAAGAGGTAGGGATGAAAATATTTTTCTATGAAATGAGACATCTTTACTACACACAGATCATGTACACTACCTGACAAAAGTCTTGCCTAGTTGTAAGTTGTAAGAGCTACAAATAATATCATTCAGTATGGGGGGCATGCAAGAAATCTGCAGAGTTGATGCAAACATCAACAGCCTAAGGTATCAAGACATTTGTGCTGCCCATTACATTACAAACCACAGGAGAGGGCAAATTTCTCAGCAGGATAGCGCTGCTTTTCATACTTCAGCCTCCACATCAAAGTTCCTGCAAGCAAAGAAGGTCAAAGTGCTCCAGGATTGGCCAGCCCAGTCACCAGACATGAAATTATTGAATATGTTTGGGGTAAGATGAAGGAGGAGGCATTAAAGATGAATCCAAATAATCTTGATGAACTCTGGGAGTCCTGCAAGAACGCTTTCTTTGCCATTCCAGATGACTTCATTAATGCGTTATTTGAGTCATTGCAGAGATGTATGGATGCAGTCCTCCAAGCTCATGAGAGTCATACACAATATATATATTATTTTTCCACTGCACCTTGACTTTATATTCTATACTGTACATTATTTCTGTTAAGTGACAAGACTTTTGTCTCAGCAGTCAGAGTTTACTGTCCTAATTAAATAATTCAAAATCAAGGCATGATCATATATTATTTTGGTAAAATAATCATAATCTAGAGGCCTTTGCCTTTTATATAAGCCACTTCTGATGCCAAATGATCAACTAGAAGTCAAGATATTTTTTGCTGTTCCTAAAACTTGGAAGGGTGAGATTTTTGTCAGGAAATGTTTGTCAACAAAATCACATACATCACACCAGATGTTAACTGCAGTAGTAATTCAAGAAGACAACTCTCATGGTTTGCTCTGTAAATGGACGAATGCTATTTTTAGCTCAAAAAAGTATGAGCCTCTGAGATTTCTCAGGCATCACTATAATGATTTGTGGATCATGTTGCTGGGTGCAAAAAACTGTACAGTATATTTTCCACAAAATGCTCATGTTCATAGATGTGACGACAAGAAAACAACCTTAATTTTATGCCAGATGTTGATGTAAAGGGCTAATTCTCTTTCTGATAGACAAGTCAAGCCACCGGTTATCATTATCTTTGATGATCGTGACTGTAACATGGAGTTGGGGTGACAACACAGGTAAGGGTCCAAATGCAGTTTATTAAAGCTGAGTCAGACAGGCTATAATCAAAACGGGAGTATTCGTGGCCACAGGCAAAGAGGTTGGTGCAGGCAGCAAAACAACATAATAAACTAGACATGGGTCAGAAAACATTGCAAAACTAGACAGTTAGGTAAGGCTTTGTAAAGTTCACAGGGAAAACATGACTCAGCAACAGATGAGTGTGAGTGTGCTGTATATATATATAGTCCAGTGATAAGTTTACATGAACTTCAGCTATGTGAGGGTATTCAGGGGGTGACCTGATATTGGAGTGTGAGTGGAGTAGGGTCTGTCTGTGGACTGTAAAACAGGGGAGTAACATGAGGGGCCTTAGGTCCATAACTTGTAGTACGTTAGAGGCGTAACTTGAAGTTATGGAGACCCACATGTCAAAACTATGTTGTCGGCAAGATGGCACTGTACATCAGTTATTAATGTCTATACCTACTCTAACCTAAACCCTATCATCACAGTTAATAACATCTATACATACCACAACCTTAAACTCAGCTATCACAGTCATTACCCAATTATCATAGTTATTAATGTCTACAGCTACTCCAATCTTTAACCCAACCATCACATTTATTAACATCTAAATCTTCCCCAACCCTAAATCCAACCATCACAGTTATTAACGTCTACACCTTCCCCAACCCTAAACTCAACCATCATAGTATGATCATATCACCCCAACTTTATCCTCCTTACACTGGCTGCCTGTTAAGTTTCGTATTGATTATAAAATACTGCTTATTACCTATAAAGCCTTAAATAATCTAGCTCCTGTTTATCTAACCAACCTTCTGTCTCGCTACAATCCAACCTGCTCTTTAAGATCTCAAACTCAGGGCTTCTGGCAGTACCTAGAATAGCAAAATCGAGTAAAGGAGGTCGAGCCTTCTCATTTATGGCCCCTAAACTCTGGAATAGCCTTCCTGATAATGTCCGAGGCTCAGACACACTCTCGCAATTTAAAAATAGATTAAAAACCTATCTTTTTAGCAAAGCATACACTTAGTGCATCACTTAGCGGTATTATGCATGATGTGCCCCACTTGTGCATCTATGCATCTATATACACTATGAACAGCAGCTACACTAATTTTTCTCTTTATTCTCTATTTCCACCTGGGGGTACTCATCCCGAGGCCCTCAGACTATGCAGCGCCACTGATGCGATCCAAGACCAGCTACGAGATGATCCCAAGGTCTTCATAATCCTGGACCAGGCCGTATCCAGGCTGTGTCGGTCATAGTGGAGTGAGAGCATGAGACTGATTCCTGTGAAGCTCTAAGGACAGACGAGTCTTCGCTGATGTCCAGCTACCGGTGCCTAGACTGCAGCTCTGCACAAGACGTTTGGCCATAGGAGAAATGGTCGTGCCTAACTGAGCCTGGTTTCTCTCGAGGTTTTTTTAATCATCATCAAGTTTTTTCCTCGCCGCTGTCGCCACTGGCTTGCATGGTTCGGGATCTGTAGAGCTGCGCATCGATGGAATTGCTCCTCAGTGTTTGGACTCTCAGTATTGATTATTAAACCACACTACACTGAGCTAAACTGAACTGAACTTAAACTCTGAAAACTGAACTGACACTGTTTCAATTTAATTCTATGTGAAGCTGCTTTGACACAATCTACATTGTATAAGTGCTATACAAATAAAGGTGAATTAATGTCTACACTTTCCCCAACCCTAAACCCAATCATCACAGTTATTAACGACTACACCTTCCCCAACCTTAAACCCAACCATCACAGTTATTAATGTTTACACCTCCCCAACCCTAAATCCAACCATCATAGTTATTAATGTCTACAGCTACTCCAACCCTTAATCCAACCATCAAAGTTATTCATGTCTACACCTTCCCCAATCCTAAACCCAACCATCATAGTTATAATGTCTACAGCTACACAAACCCTTGACCCAACCATCACAGTTATTACCATCTACACCTCACCCAACCCTATACCCAACCATCACAGTTATTAATGTCTACAGCTACCCCAACATTTGACCCTACCATCACAGTTATTAACATCTACACATTCCCCAACCATAAACCAAGCCATCACAGTTATTAATGTCTACAGCTACCCCAATCCTTCACCCAACCATCACAATTATTAGTCTACACCTTCCCCAACCCTAAACCCTACTATCATAGTTATTAATGTCTACAGCTACCCCAACACTTAACCCAACCATCACAATTATTAACGTCTAAACCTTCCCCAACCGTAAACCCAGCCATCATAGTTAATAATGTCTACAGCTACCCCGATCCTTGACCCAACTATCAGAGTTATTAACGTCTTCACCTTCCCCAAACCCTAAACCCAACCATCACAGTTATTAATGTCTATACCTACCCCAACCCTTGACCCAACCATCATTCATTAATGTCTACACCTTCCCCAAACCTAAACCCAACCATCACAGTTATTAACGTCTACACCTTACCCGACTCGAAACCCAGCCATCACAGTTATTAATGTCTACATCTTCCCCGTCCCTAAACCCAGCCATAACAGTTATCAACGTACAGCCGTGAGTTGCGGAAGCTGTCATACTTGACATGCTCGCCATTGTACTGTTATTTGCGACCACAGGGGATGACGTTGAGTAGGCTAACTGTCATGACAAAACAGATGAAATCAGCGAGTGGAGTTTCATGGTGGAGTTGCTAAATAAATAATTATAAAAATCTATCAAATGAGTTGGTTGTGAATAAGTTTGGAGAAAACTTGTGAAAACATTTGGTGTTCCGCCATCTTGCCAACAACATCTCGTTGTGACATCTCGCATGGTTCAATGAGATCTTAACTGCAAGTTACGTCTCTCTAACTTACTACAAGTTATGCCCCTTCATGTTATGCTCCTATCTTGCAGTCCACAAACAGATACACTCGGAGTGAGTGAGGTGCCTGATAGTAAATGTAGTTCATTTCAGTGGCAGATGTGTAGTGCTCCAGCGATCTGCAAACTCTGAAGTAACTAATAAGTAAAGATATGTTATGCAAATGCTGTTATGAAGAAATAAGTAACGAATCAAATACATGTTTGCAGTACAAATCCTTATTAATGCCATTTATTTTTATTTGTGGGTCTCCTTGCTCACTTAGGCATCTATATTATAGCTTGTATTTGCAAGGAAATTTCTCATATCCCATTGTTTGTAGTGTAGTCCTGAAAGATCTTCATTTGAAGGGCTATATGACATTTCCCCTTACCCCTACACCTCCAAGAAAAAGAGAATTGTGACTCCCTTACCTCTTTACATGAATGTAAGGGGGAACTGGATGTTTATAATTGGGTTTGGCCAAAGAGAACTGTCAGTAGTTGGCTGAGTCCTCATTCTGGCTGATCTGTTATGTCAGGTTTGAGGAAGGAACGGAGGTGAGCACATTAATACAGAAATATGTGGATTTATTAATATTACAAAAAAAGAAAGCAAAAGAAAACCTAATGAGTTTCTTTCTACTGTCAAAGAGAAAAAATATATTTTAAAGAAATCTGACAACATGTAACCATTGTTTTTCCTACTATAGAACTCAATGTTACAGGTTGTCAGATTTCTTCAAAATATCTTCTTTTGTGTTCATTAGCAGAACAGCCTGAGGGTGAGCAAATGTTCATTTTTGGGTGAACTATCCCTTTAACAAGATTAGACTTGACTGGATCTAGACAGTGGCTCATCTGGATGATATTATTAGAATGTAAGGCCTGAGAACTGCACGCTCAACGGAGAGCTGAGAGCTGCCAGGGCTTGAGGCTGATTTATTTGGGGCTGGTAGAGGTTTGGGCTGGCTATGGATCACAGGGATACCAAAAAACAAAGACAAAAACAAAAGTAACTGCACAGCTAAAGCTTGGCAAATCTGGTGCTCACAACAAAGAAACATAAGAGATAAGTGTACAGCCTGAGAGAACTCAAATAAGCAATATCTAAGTGACAGAACCCTGGTACAAGCTAATCTCATGTTCGTCGTAAAACAGGAAACTGAGGATAGAAAAATAATCCATGTTGACAAAGCTACAATTTCAGCTTGATCATTCATATGCCACTTCATATTATTTATAATAAAAGAGCCTGTCCTTCTATTCAGAGTTTGATATGACTCACTGCACTACTGGGTTTATGCTTTACAAAAACAGAATCATAGAAACTGAATTAAATTACAGGAAAATGCCAGGGGTCAAGAGCCCAATTAAAGCAAACACTAACCACTATAATGGTGACTACAAACTTTATTAATTTAATAGATCATCAACATCTAAAGCATCGGTAACACTTTACAATAACAGTACATGAATAATGATGTATTATTATGTAAACTTAACATTACATTATAATCAGTTAATGATGAGTTAGAGCGCACTAATCATGAACTAACTTTAACTACAAAACGAGTCACAAGAGTTCATGTGTGAATAACGACTACCTTAATTACTAGTTAATACATGTTTGTTAATTAAGGTATTAATTAACATTTACTGTAAGTTTAAGCTAAATGTAACCAACATGAGCTGTTAATGTATAATTATGTCATGACTTTACTTGAAGGGACACATCACCATTAACTCTTCCTTAATTACTCATGAACTCCTGTGTTTAAACTGTTCATGTTGATGTTGAAAAAACACTTTTCTTTTGTTTTTCAGTGTAAATGCACTAGACGGACATGCAGACAAAGTTCATGAGTAGTTAAGAATGGGTTAGTGATGATGTGCCCCTCCAAGTGAAGTAACAATTTATGATGGGTAAATTAATCATAAACTAATTAAAACATTATTAGCAAACAAGAAATTAAGATAGTCGCTATTCACATACTCAGTTAAAATAGTTGGGTTAAAAATACCCCAGTGTGACGGATGTATATATACATATATACAGTGGCTGTTTCTCAATTCCAAGAACGCAGAGAATGGACTTGCGTTCTTGTGAAGAGCGGTCTTGCCAGGTGTCCTTGGAAGAACGAACTCGGAAGACCACGAGAACAGAGAACGCGTCCTGTGAGGAATGAGATGCTGCGTTCTTCCTGATGGTCATGCGACCTTCAAGTCTTTTAAATTGATAATTATTACAGCATTCATAACGATTTATTGTTTTTTCCCTTCTCAACATATATACTCTGCATAAAAACATTATAAATATACGTTGCACAATATAAATAAAACAGATTTTAATACGATTTTCAGGGCGGAGTTGAAAACAGAGCCGTCAAGCCGGACACTTCGGGGGCTCAAAGTTGCTGCAGTCATGATGACCGATCACATAGCGTGATCATTTATTTATTGAAATAACAACAAAAGATTTACAGTACAAATAAAACAAAATACAGTCTCTACAAACTATAGTTTATTTTTAAACAATAAGGGAATTATGAATTAAATTTAAGTAGCCTACATAACAAACGCATGAGAAATAAGGGGGAAACCAGAGGGCCCATAAAAAGGAAATAAATACCCACGAATATGATTATTTTGGATAATGAAAGTAAAAAAAGCACTTTAATCCAAAAATATTGAACAAAATGACCAAAATAACTGAGCTACACTTTAAGCAGACATTTCCCAGAAAGAGCAGGTACATCAATGTACATTTCTGCATAAATAGCTTGACAGGAAATAAAATATTTTAGAATCATATATTTTTATATTACATATTTTATATAACTTAATTTGCTAAGAAATCGTCAGGATCAATGATGATAATTATTTTATTACAAGTCTGTAAGAGTTATTTAAATTAATATTTAGATTATTTACTAAAATATATCAATTAAATCGTTTATGTAGCTGAATACAATAGTCTGTATAAAAAAGGCAGAATAAACCTGTGCAAACAATCTAGTCTTTATGAACAAATTATTTAACAAAAGATGATACTGCAGTAAAATATTTGTAGTCTTTTAATAAGCATCATGTGTACAAGATAGAGATGGTATGAAAAGTTAATTGTTTGTTTTGAAATTTGTGAGACGGAATTTGTCCAATAATAAACGCGAAACACACGTGGTTGTTGTCATGTGGTAAACTTGGCCAATCGTGTTATATTGGTGTCGTCATCTTAGCTCCAGCAGGCCCTCTTCAGATGCTGCGCGGGCTGAATCAGTCGTCTGATCTCGGAGCGCTGTTGCGGTACTTTGATGCCACATGTGACAGTCACATGACGTTGGCGCAGCATCAATCCGGCCAAAATTTCTAACCGGCATGCACCGCTTTAGGACATGAAGTCGAACGCACCTATTATCTTGAATGGTGGACAGGCAGATGTAGAATGTTTGGGAAAGGTGCTTCCTAAGAGGTGTATATTTGTTCTGACTGATACAAGTCCTGATGTCAAGGAAATGAAAGGAGTGTCTGGGATTATTGGTATGAATATACTGAATGAAGTTCAGTCCCTGTTCATTTCAGCGGATGGAATGGAACAAGTACACAAGTATAATCGGCCAGAAGAAGCTCAGGTTCGGAGGATTCTTGCCAGAGTTGAAAAAGAAGCAAAACACCTAGGACCCGATAGAAGGATTGGATATGTCAAGATTGCTGGTAGACAAGCTGTTACTATTCCTCCCCATTGTGAAAAAGTTCTGGAGGGTCGCTGTGGTGTACCGCCAAGACTGAAAAGTGATGTTCTAGTTGAATCTGCAGTTGGAACAACTTTGCCAAAAGGACTCCTGGTGGCTCACATTCTTGCTACAACAGAAGGTGGAAAAGTCCCTGTGCGTATGGTGAACTTGAGTAAAAGGACTGTTAGACTTGCACCCCGATCTTGGGTGGCATCTATTTATAAGCCAAAGGAGGTAGTCACAAAGGATGTGCTTGAGTTTGAAAAAGATGATGATATACTCCATGTCAAGGAATAACAGCAAGTGAAGTTGGAGGATAATGAGAACTTACTCTTGCAACCTCTATTGCCTGTTTAAGTGAACTATGAAGGCCTCACACCAGCACAATGTGTAAGACTCACTGAGTTGTTATCAAAGCACAGAGATGTCTTTTCGATGAATGACCAAGATTATGGTTACACCACAGCTGTAGTGCATGATATTCCAACTGGTGAAGCAGCCCCAATAAAACAACGACATCGTAGGGTGCCACCGCAGATATTTTAAGAGGTCAAAAGACATGTCCAAGGCCTAGTATCCCAAGGAATCCTCAAAGAGAGCAGTAGCCTATGGACATCACCGGCAGTTATTGTTATGAAGAAAGATGGCAGTGTGCGGTTCTGCTGTGATTATCGGAAGCTAAACACAGTGACATGCAAGGATGCATATCCGCTTCCAAGAGTGGATGAGTCATTGGATGCATTAGGCAATGCTAAACTATTCTTCACATTGGATTTGACTGCTGGGTATTTCCAGGTGGCTCTAAGTGAGAATGATTGGGAGAAGGCAGCTGTCACCACCCCATTTGGCCTGTTTGAGGGGACCAGAATGCCCTTCAGGTTGTGCAAGGTGCCCATTTGGCCACCTTTCAGCGCCTAATGGGTGTGGTGCTTGGTGACTTGTCATTTGACATTCTTCTGGCCTACTTGGATGATATTATCATCTTTTCCAGGGATTTTGAAAGTCATTGTGAGAGATTGGAACTTGTCTTTAATCGTGCTTTCTTCTTAGGCCTGAGGTGAAGTTTTTGGGGCACCAGATCTCTGCTGAAGGCATAGAAGTGGACAATGAGAAGGTTAAAGTGTTGGACATGTGGCCTGTTCCCAGGAATGTGAGAGAAGTTAGACAAGTGCTTGGATTTTTAAGCTACTACCGAAGGTTTGTCCCAAGGTTTGCTCAAATTGCCAAGCCACTACATGCTCTGATAAGTGAAGGAAAAGGAAGCAAGTCCCCAGGAACATTCACATGGGGCCCAGGATACCAGGTTGCCTTAGATGAATTAAAAGGGCATTTAATGTCAGCCCCTATCCTGGCCTATCCTGACTTCAGTAAGCCCTTTATACTCACTACAGATGGAAGATAGACTGGGGGCTTTTCTTAGCCAGAAACAGGAAGGGCTTGAGCGTGTGGTGGCCTATGCGAGCGGACGTCTAAGGGGTTCGGAAAAGAATGACAAAAACTACAGCACATTCAAGTTGAAACTACTTGCGTTAAAATGAGCAGTCACAGAAAAATTTAAGGAGTACCTTATGTATTCAAAGTTTACTGTGGTGACTGATCACAATCCGCTACGGTACCTTTACTCTGCTAATCTTGGAGCGGTGGAGCAACGCTGGGTAGCGCAGCTAGCGGAGTACAACTTTGAAGTGTGTTATAAACCAGGCAGACACAACACAAACGCGGATGGCCTGTCAAGAATACCCTCTAGAAAAGAACCAGAGAAGGATGATAGTGAGAAGGACTTTATCCGATTGGGAGATGATGAGGTGAGAGCATGCTTGTGGCCAAGCAGCAGGATTGACCAGGAGACTGAGTGTAAAGTTGCAGTGCAGGCATCCATAAAAGGTGAAATAAGTGGATATAGCTAGAGTGAGATAAGTAAGCAGCAAAAGAAAGATATGGTGGTTGGTCCCATTTATAAGGCAATATCTGAGAGCAAGAGGCCAAGCAGAATGGATTGTGCTAGCATGGAGCCAAAACAGAGGAAGTTAGCAAAAGAATTCGACAGACTTAAGCTGCGTCAAGGAGTTCTTTTCAGACGAATTCTGGATCCTAGAGATGGAGAAGAGATCTGGCAGATGATTGTTCCTGGGCTCCTGCAGCATGAAGTGTATGAAGGACAGCATGAACATGGGGGTCATTTTGGAGGCTCAAATGAGATGACATTGGCTCAAATGAGATGACATTATTATTGGCCTACCATGTCCACACATGTTCCACACTGGACTAGTCAGTGTAAAAGATGCACACTGGCCAAAGATGTATTACCCAGATTGAGAGCTCCCATGACGTGCAGTAATGTCTCTGCTCCATTGGAGGTCCTTGCCATGGACTATACCCAGCTTGAGCAATCCTCTGGAGGGTATGAAAATGTGCTTGTTCTTACAGATATGTTTACTAGATTCACAGTGGTTGTGCCTACTAAGAACCAGACAGCCAATGCCACAGCAAAAGCCCTTCTCAAACACTGGTTTGTTTATTATGGATGTCCAGCTCGTCTGCATTGTGATCAGGGCAGATGTTTTGAGGCCAGTGTGATCAAGGAGCTTTGTAAGATCTATGGTATAGGAAAAAGTCGCACCAGTCCATACCATCCACAGGGAAACTCTCAATGTGAAAGATTTAACCGTACCATGCATGATTTGCTTCGAACTCTGCCTCCAGAAAAAAGAGAGATTGGAAGACTCACCTTCCCGAGCTTTTACTGGCCTACAACAGTCATGTCCATTCATCCACAGGCTATTCCCCATTCTATTTAATGTTTGGAAGGGATGCATATTTACCAACGGTTATTATGGGAGAAAACAGGTTAGAAGAGGATGAGGTGGATAACATGGATGACTGGGTGAAGGGACATCACACAAGGTTGTAGACAACTGTGCAGATTGCAAACAACGCATCTCAGGAGGCCTCCAGGAGGAGAAAGAGGATTTATGACCGCAAGTCATTTGTAGCTCTTGTGAGACCTGGAGATCAGGTGCTACTGCGCCATTATAAATATTGTGGTAGAAACAAAATACAGGATAAATAGGAGGGCACACCATACACTGTGTTAAAGCAAAACCATGCAGACACACCTCTATATACCATCAAGCCAGAAAAGGGTGGTTCTACAAAAGTAGTGCACCGAGATCAGCTGCGGCACTGTTCGTTTGTCTCACCTACTAGACCGCGTGCACAACGACACAATCTGAAAGACAAAACAGTAGTAGACACAGATAGTGCTGACATTGTTTGCTTTCCTGAAACCTTATCACATTCCATTCACCATGCACACACAGGGGTGGGTCGAAGTGAAGTAGAGGAAGTAGAAATGGGTGATGGTAGTGAAAATCAGGATACAGTAGCCAACTCAGAGTTGAGAATACAAGATGACTCAGATGATGCTGATGTGTCAGAGGTTGAACAAGAAAGTATTCCTGAGCTTAGACGATTTCAGAAGCAAAACAAAGGTATCTTACCAGTGAGGTACAGGAGTGACTATGTTGAGAAATAAGAGGGTTTTTTTATACTTTAGGGTATGACAAAGTTATACATGATGTTCTAACATGTTGTTTTGTGTTTCAGAGATGAACCTGCTGGAGATGTCACTGCAATGGCAGGGTTTAGCAGGGGGAATGTGACGGATGTATATATACATATATGTATTATCTTGAGTGGTGACCGGTTTTGGGGACTTTTATTTTGACGGGTGTTCTGTGTTTCCTTGCGGGTTCCGGGAGATCGCGAGAGAGAGGGAGGGAGACGAAGGAGAGCACGGTGTCTGAGTGCGTCACGGAAGAAAAGTGCGGTGTCGTGTTCAAAAAACTGTTTGATAAGGTGCTTCAGCGGAAGATTATCACGGCTAAAGTTTAATAAAGGACGACAGCACTGGCTGTGAAAGTGTGAGACCAGACTGTGATCGGTGCTTCGTCGTGCAAAGGTTTTTTTGTGTGTTTCTAGCTGCTAGAGTGACGCAGTAGAAGTGAAGGCCACTGAAGCCGTGGGTACGTTTTGCGTGCAAAAATCGGTGTAAGTTGCAAACGTGTCCTGCCTGTCTTTAGTTTTGTTTGGCATATTGCGATCTTTTCATGTTTTCGAGTGAGAAATCGTGTCAGAGACAAACTACAGCACTGCTCACGTGTTTTTTTCTACCCTTCTGCTCGTGCTCGAGCACGTGAGACTGAATTGGCTGCAGGATAATGTAATTCAGAACGTTAAAAATTAGATTTTACAAATAGTTTTATATACCCTGCCATCTAAGTGACATCTTTCTTTGATTCATCTCAAGTTTCTTTTTTTTTTTCATTATAAATACACTTTAATTTGGAAAATTTAAAGAGACTGAGTCAATATATATATATATATATATATATATATATATATATATATATATAT
>CAIGQZ010000427.1:19466697-19492376 GCA_903798205.1 Danio tinwini
TGACAACACACCCTAAATATTTTTGAGGGCTGATGTTTTTCTCTTTTTCAATTTTTTACATCTGAATTAAAAGTGTGAACTGTGGTGAGTGAAGTGGGCCACAAAACAACGTGAACTGTGAGTAAAACTGTGAGTAAACAGTTAAAGGGACTGCTCATATAAGTGTTTATTCTGCTGAAAGAGTAACATTGTGTATGTTTTGATTTCATCACTTTTGGGGTTTACCATTTGTTAAATTGTGGTTTAAGAATTTGTCATAAGGGTGAATAAAAAAGTGAATTGTAAAGGAATTTAATTTTCTTTTCTTTTAAAGGGTTTGTTGTAAGGTATCTTAATTCAAGTATTTCAATTGTTGAATTTGTAGGTTATTGTGAGAAATTGTGAGAAAAGTATTCAGAGACTGCACATTTATTTTCATTTTATTTTATTGGGTTACACAAATAAGACACACAACTAAAAATAAATTGTTAAT
This sequence comes from Danio tinwini, assembly GCA_903798205.1. Classification (NCBI taxonomy): domain Eukaryota; kingdom Metazoa; phylum Chordata; class Actinopteri; order Cypriniformes; family Danionidae; genus Danio; species Danio tinwini. The sequence continues at coordinate 19,467,170 of CAIGQZ010000427.1, forward strand.
TTTTTTTTGTATACTTATTGGTAGTATGTTTTTCTTTGAGCTGTCAGGAAGTAGGGGAGTCTCCCTTACTTTATTAGATTCAGAGAGGAGGGCACATAGTAGACTAAGTCTCACATATGTAATTTATCTTCAGGAAGCCACCGTGTATTGATTTCTGATTGCAATGATAAAATGGCCAATTTTGCAGCTGATAATAACATGTTTACAGCCTGGTACAAAAGATGGCTTTGGTGCATATAGCTAATATTACCCTTCATGACAACTGCACTCTCAGAAATAAAGGTACGCGATCTGTCACTGGGGTGGTACCTTTTCGAAAGATACAAATGTGTACCTAAAAGGTCCATATTAATACCTCAGGGGTACATATTAGTACCTAAAAAGTACAAAAGTTCCTCTAAACATTTTTAGGTACTAATACATACTTTTGAGGTACCAATATGGACCCTTCAAGTACAAATGTGTACCTTTTGAAAAGGTACCACCCCAGTGACAGCTCATGTACCTTTATTTCTGAGAGTGTGTGAGGGAGGTGAATTTTTTATAACTCATCTGTTTCGTTTTTTTTTTTTTTTTTAGATTTATTAAGTCGGCATAATTAAGGGCGTGGCCACTTGAGTGACAGCTAGGTCTCGCTGGTTGCCATCTTGTCACCTCAGCTGATTCCGGCTGATTAGCCGCTGAACTCAGCATATACATCGTATTTTTGTTTTGTTTAATGTTTCTTTACACAGTCAATTGCATTATTATTTTCTGCATTTATCAGAGACTATGGCATGGTGTATGCACTTAATTATGCTCACAAACCGTTCAAGTTGCCTCCATTTCCCAGGTGAGTGAAATTAAATACTTATACCATCTCTATAAATGTATTTGTTTTACCTAAGATAATTTATCATTTATAATTTTCTTTAGAACTGTAATGCACTCCTGAAACTGACAGATTGATTAGCTGTAGGCTCTAGAACAGTCATCTGAATCATTGTCATACAGTTTTTATGTCTTTATGATCAATAGCCTTGCATTTACCAACACAGACTATGTTTTAAGTGTTTGGAAGTAATTTGCGTTTTCCTCCTGCAGAAAAACGTCATAAGAACAATGCTTAGTGTCTCAATGTATTAAACACTTTATTGATATAGTGTACAATCAAGCACATGTGGTCAGAACACAAACGAGTCGCAGGTAATGAAGTATTAAGCATTTCTCCCTTAAAAAAGCCTGTCTAAGCAAAATGCTAGCAGGTGTCTGTAGCTCCGCTCACGCTCCACCTCTTTGCCCTTGGTATCCTGCGTCTGTGTGATGACGCGCAAACAAAATAGCAACAGTTGGCCATGCCTACGTGTAGCTTCTTTTGTGTTTTTCAGAAACCTATGGGTGACGTTACGGATTCTACATCCATATCTTTTACAGTCTTTGATTTTAACCCAGTGCATTGGGTTATATAATTTAAACCAATGCATTGGGTTATTTTGATTAAAAGTTGTTTTTCCATTCTGGTATTACTATTGCTACTATTACTAGTACTCTAATTACAATATAGTTTCCTAGCGAAAGGTCAGTGTTTTTAATAAAAAGGCAACATACCTTAACCAAGACTGGATGTGACACTGGGTTGATGTCTCCGCTGGGTCCTAAAGGTGAGAATGACGGACAAATATCTCAACTATGTGTATCATTTTCTCCAAAAAAAACTGTAGAGATGAACAAGGGAGGTAGAGAAAGCGTTTATACGTTTTATATACATTGGCTGAAGCACGCGTTTGTGTCATCAATAATTAAGAAGGCTGGTGAAACGGATATATAAACACGGCATGGAGAGGTAATTCGATTTTTTTTAAATAACTGTTGAAATTCAAAAAATGTAACCCAACTAGTTGAGTTATTAAGTAAATAACCCAATAAAGGTTAAAAATAACCCAACAAAGCACCAACTTTTTTAACTCAACCATTGGTTTAAATAAATAAAGTTTTTTAGTGTATGAACTCATGTGACTCATGTTGTAGTTCATGATTAACGCATACATTAACTCATCATTAGTTCATAATAAATCAAATAAAAGTATTGTTTAGTTAATATATTAACACCTCATTATTCATGCACTGTTATTGTAGTGTTACCAGAGCATCTGTTAAATTAACATTTATTTATTCAGCAGACGCTTTTATCCATAGTGACTTACAGTACTTCAAATCATCAGAGAGCACTAATATATAAATGCTATGACAAATCTTCTATATTTTTAATAAATATTAAATATTCTATATCTTCTATATTTTTAATCCCCCGAACATCCCCCTCTGTTAAACATCATTTGGAAAATATTTAAAAAAGAGAAAAAAAATCAAAGCGGGGCTAATAATTCTGACTTCAACTGTATAGGTTTAATTTGCATTTTTGTATAAAAACCTACAGTAGCTTCTGTAATACTCCACTTTTTCTTTCTAGCAAATAGTAAAGATAGATGATTGCCTTATGCAGGACCGTCTGTGGTAAATCATAAGCATGTGATCCTCTTGAAATTAGTTTATAAATACACTTCAAAAAGTAGGGCAGAAACGAAACACATCGTGAAGTGCAGAAAAATCATTTCAAGAGGGAAGAGAAGATTATGGTATTTGATAAAAGATTATGAGGGCAAAAAAAAAATTATAAAATAATGAAGTGCACAGATACATGATTTATAACAAGAACTACAAGGCCTATATAAAAATAAGAAAAGGGTTTTGATTTTATGCTGGCTTTAATTAAATTTCATTTCTTGAAAACTTTTTTATAGGTGACATGGTGGCGCAGTGGGTAGCACGATCGTCGCTGAAGGTCGCTGGTTCGAGCCCCGCCTGGGATCAGTTGGTATTTCTGCGTGGAGTTTAAATGTTCTACCTGCATTCGCGTGGGTTTCTTCCGGGTGCTTCGGTTTCCCTCACAGTCCAAAGACATGCGGTATAGGTGAATTGAATAAGCTAAATTGGCCGTAGTGTATGAGTGTGAATGCAAGAGTGTATTTGTTTCTTGGTGTGGGGTTGCAGCTAGAAGGACATCCACTGCGTAAAACATATGCTGGCTAAGTTGGCGGTTCATTCAACTGTGGCAAACCCTGATTAATAAAGGGACTAAGCCAAAAAGATCATGAATTAATGAATAATAACCTATACATGGCATGCAGTCGTGTAATAGCCTTCAGAAAAGTGCATGAGTATGATATTATATTCATTTTCATTACTCACATGTTATCTGACCTTGAGACTTCTCAGAAGTTCTGGGAGGAAGGTTGCCCATTTCTTTTTCTTTTTTTGCCTTCCCTTTTTTTCAGAAATTGCATAAATAGCAAGGCTTGATGACACATCTGAGATTTACTCTCAGGCTAATATCATCATCTTTAATTAAAGAAATTTAAGCCCAGCCCAAACACTGTTCACTTAGTTCAACGACAGTAAGTTGTGTGGTGAAGGGCATCCACTGTGTAAAACATATGCTGGATAAGTTGGCGGTTCATTCTGCTGTGGCAACCCGTGATGAATAAAGAAATAAAGAGAAAATGAAAGTTGTATGGTCCTCCTGCACAAACACACCTGAAACAGCACATTCAATTGCTAGTAGGCCAAACAAAACTAAGCCATAAATCTGAACCGGGTCGTCTTCATGCCCAAAATTGCAAAAGCAAAACTAAAACTTCAATGCACCTGTTTATTGACATAGGCAAAGTTAAATGTAGACTTGAATTTGTATAAATTACAAACAAATGTACTGCTGTGAGATATTAGTTGTTTGGTGAGGTGATTGCAACACACCAAAAGATTTTTATGATTTAGCTCAAAGCACTTGATATAAACCACATGTTCCGTTTTTAAACAATATGACTTTCGGAAATTGCATAACAAGAACTGCAGCCAGTAATGTTTAATGACTTCTTTTGATTAAACTTGTTCATATCATAAACTTGAAAGGAGCTTTGTTAATTGATTCATAAAGAGAAGGGTCTGGTCCTGGTTGAACTATTGCAATGCTCTCTCTCTCTCATTATTGTTGTTAAAAATACAACAAAATACGGAATAATATTTCATTCTGCCATCAACATTGTGAAATGTATTAATCCTAACATTATGCCAGGGTTTCCCATTCATTCATTCTTTCATTTTCTTTTCGGCTTAGTGCCTTTATAAATCTGGGGTCACCACAGCAGAATGAACCGCCAACTTATCCAGCATATGTTTTATACAGTGGATGCCCTTCCAGCTGCAACCCATCTTTGGGAAACATCCATACACACTCATTCACACTCATACACTACAGAAAATTTAGCCTACCCACTTCACTTGAACCTAATGTCTTTGGACTGTGGGGGAAACCGGAGCACCCGGAGGAAACCCACGCAAATGCCGGGAGAACATGCATACTCCACACAGAAATGCCAACTGACCCAGTCGAGGCTCAAACTAGCTCCCTTCTTGCTTTGATGCAACAGCCTTACCTACTGCGCCACCACGTTGCAGGGTTTCCCAGACTGGGGAAAATTTTAAGTAAAGTTTATAAAAATGTTTTTCATTTTTTTTATTGACTCAAATAGTTAATTTGAAAATAAATTTGACCATAAAAAAAATGTAACCATAAAAAAATCACAAAAATTTGAATAAAAGATTATACAATATAAAAAAAAAATCCTCCGGGTGCTCTGGTTTCCCCCACACTCTAAAGATGTGGTGTAGGTAAATTGGGTGGGCTAAATTGTCCGTAATGTGTGTGTGAATGAGTGTGTATGGATGTTTCCTAGTGATGGGTTGTAGCTAAAAGGGCATCCGCTGCGTAAAACAAATGCTGGATAAGTTGGCGCTTCATTCCACTGTGGCAACCCCAGATTATTAAAGGGACTAAGCCGAAAAGAAAATGAATGAATGAATGTTTGTATTTCACAGAGAAAAAATACAGTCACAGCCACTTTTTTAGGTACATCTGTCCAACTGCTTGTCAAAGCAAATTTCTAATCAGTCAATTACATGGCAGCGACTCAATGCATTTAGGCATGTAGACATGGTTCAGAAAATTTGCTGCAGTTCAAACTGAGCATCAGAATGGGGAAGAAAGGTGATTTAAGTGACTTTGAATGTGGTATGGTTGTTGGTGCCAGACGGGCTGGTGCCAGAGGTCAGAGGAGAATGGTCAGATTGGTTTGAGCTGATAGAAAGGCAACAGTAACTCAAATAACCACTCGTTACAACCGAGGTATGAAAAAGAAGAGCATCTCTGAACACACAACATGTCGAACCTTGAGGCAGATGGGCTACAGCAGCAGAAGACCACACAAGGTGCCTCTCCTATCAGCTAAAACGGGCTACAATTTGCACAGCAAAATTGGACAATAAAAGAATAAAAAATTGTTGCCTGGTCTGATGAGTCTCAATTTCTGCTGCGACATTTGGATGGTAGGGTCAGAATTTGGCATCAACAACATGAAAGCATGGATCCATCCTGCCTTGTAACGGTTCAGGCTGATGGTAATGGTGTAATTGTGTGGAGGAGATTTTCTTGGCACACTTTGGGCCCATCAGTGCCAATTGAGTATTGTGTCAATGCCACAGCCTACCTGAGTATTGTTGCTGACCATTGTTGGAATATTTAACCAATTCCATGCGTGTTCAATAAAAAAGTTCAGGGGAGGATTTTCTTCAATGTCAAAAATATTAGTAATTTATTAGGTACAAATGAATGATTCGATGAACAGAATTCTGGGTATCCCCAATGCAATGCAAGAATTACATTTAGCAGGTGCGCACACATTTACATCTCCCTGACTCCAGCATTTATACAAAGCTGATATTAACAGGTGGAGTTTTAGTGGCATTCATCACTTGTCAATCATTCTGCAGTCCTCTTCGTCCACATCTTTCCTCTTTTTGCAAACTTCTCTGCATGCCAGAATTGAACAGTCAAATGCACCTTCAGTATATATAAACTTCTACAAGCATCCAGCTCCTTGTGACGGCAAACACGTCTAGACTTCTTGTGACAGGAAGTCTGGAGCAAGGCCCCCCAGCACTACTTTCATTCTGTGCTATTTCCCTCTTGTTAGCAGTTTCTAAAAAAAGTATGCAACAATAAGAAAGAAGTATGTTTGGTTAATATACAAAAGAAGAAGATTTATTAATCTGTTGTTAGTCTAAACATTTATTTTCTAATAAAAAATAGAGACAAAAGTAATAAAAATAAATTCCTTTTCCCCAGAACCATGTCCATCCCTTTATTACCACAGTGTACCTATCTTCTGATGGCTACAGCAGGATAACGCGCCATGTCATAAAGTGCGAATCATCTCATACTGTTTGTTTGTACATGAAAATGAGTTCACTGTAGTCAAATGGCCTCCACAGTCACCAGATCTCAATCCAATACAGCACCTCTGGTATGGGGTGGAATGAGAGATTCACATCATGGATGAGCAGCTGACAAATCTGCAAAAACAGCGTGATGCTATTATGTCAATATGGACCAAAATCTCTGAGGAATAATTCCAGTACCTTGTTGATGCCACAAAGAATTATGGCAGTTATGAAGGCAAAATGAGTGTATATGCCAATATATCAGATATTTTATAATGTCATGTTTGTGTTCAACACAGAAATACATGTCATATGCAACATATATTGTAAAATATTTTTAAAAAACATTTTTTTCAACCATTTGATTTACAAATATGTGTATATATATGTTCTGTTACATTAAAATACGTATTCTTTACAGTTATTGTGATGTTTGTATTGTGTGAATGTCTTTCTCCCTGTTCTTCCTTTTTTGGCCTTGACTCTTCACCTTCTTAGTTTCTAGCAGGTTGCTGATTGCTTCCTCCAGCTGTGTCCAGTTACCATGGGGGAGTGAGTGAGGCCAGACACTCATATTTTGAGAAAGGAACCATTTTTCCAGAGCCCTAACTGGGTTTCAGATTATACTAGAGTTGTTGAGATTATTGTCTGACCTGTTGATGACTGGCATTTTTGCTCTGTTATGGCTAAGAGCATTACCACTGTTTAAACTTTGATTTCTTTCTTTTGCTTTTTCTCCAGGCAGCAGTAAGGAGGTGGACGGCCTGTCCTTTTTGTTGTATTTTTTTCTCCTGTTTGGAGGTCGGTCAGGGAGTCAATGTAGTCTTTTTGTTAATAATCATCATTGTTTTCTTGTAGAGGTTTAACTCCTAGACAACCTTGTTTTGTTTGTTATTTTTGGCTTAATTCCTCTCCTGAAGGTAGCGCTTCCTTGAAACCACTACAATGACTATGGTTACATGGACACCAATAATTCGATTTTATACCGTCATGTAGGACTTAAAGCTGCTTTTTGCGACAGGGTATAGTCCACACACGCGCACACACATGGCTAATTAACACTCTTTGGACCTACCGAGTCAGTGCAGACCACAAACACCTGCATCGTGAAATGCAGAGGTTTTTTTCTTCTATTCAGCATGTGGTATGAACTTCCATTTAAAACAACTCTTCCAGCAGTTCATAGTTGCATCCAATATCTCGTTTGTCACGGTGGGCTTGCATGAAATGTTTGTGAATGAAAGTGAAAGTGCCAAACTGCAGTTAAAGTCGACAAATTAAAAATGAAACACCTGAAATTACATGAAACTCCGGAGGAAATGGGGATATAGTGGTGACGTGATGACGTAAATCGAATTATGTGCTATAACATGTAAAACGCGATCATGAAAGTAACACTCAAAAAGCAACTCATTTAAACACCTCAGTCTTATTATTCTCCTAATTAGATTAAAGCAAATAATTCGATTACTGATGTCCATGTAAATGTAGTCACTGTCATCTTTAAACTTTACTCTGTGGTGTGACTGGTCCCAGTTTAGTGCTCTTTGTATAAATTATTTATTATTGTTGGACATAACAGTTCAAATATATATTTTCATGTGGTCATCAGATTTCCATATGCCACAAAAAGGCTAAAATACTTAAAGTGACTAAAGAATCAGCAGTTTAATGAATTTACAGAACTGAAAAATTAGGTGGAAACTAATTCATGCAGCATCCATATTTTTTTCTTTGAACAGACTTAAAGCACAAGCCCTATCGTACCTGTGCATCTGTTCAGAAACTAAACTCATTATGAAATGACATAGACACATGAGAGATCTGGCAGATTTCCTATTATTTCCTTTCTGTCAGCATCTCTCTAGATATACATGTTCACCTCCGTCTTAACCTTTCACCTTGTCACTAAAAGCTTTGATTTTTGTACAAAATATACTTGTGAAAGCTGATCACACATAAGCATAACCCCATTCATGAGAAATATAACTATAAAGATATACGATCATAACCTCTCACCCTTTCAATAACTTAAAGTTTTGATGATGTGCTGATGAACTGTACAAAATATATTTGTGAAAGTGTCTCTCACATATGCGCGCACACACACACACCTACACACACTCACACAGCCAGTTTTCCATGCCTGTACTATAAAACCGCTGGAACTAATCCAGAATGCGGCAGCAACTAAGACTGACATTTCATTCCACTTTTTATCCATATACGCTGGCTTTCAGTAGCTGTTGCCCTTGGCGTTTGCCTACAAAACAATACCTCTGCAGCCCTTTATATATATTCACTAATCATCTTGTGTGCTTGTGCTCTGCAAGAGAACAGTTACATGTAGTGCATACCAAAATGCTTCCAAACCACTTTCACTTACGCTCCACTGCCATTCTGTTCTCCATTACTGAACCTGTTTAACCGGAGCAGTCGAGTTTCGAGAAACATAATTGTGTAGTAGTAGTAGAAGAAAAAGAAGATAACTTGTTATTAATCCCTGCCAACATTGACATCACAATACATTATAATAAATTATAAAACAACAAATACCACAACAAAAAAACAGTAACAACACACCATTCGCCCCAACTACACATCACAACACAATAAATAACAGACCAAAAAAAAAAAAAAAAGCTACACATTTAAATTACACCACTTCAATAGCTGATAGTGATTATACACCTCTAAATCATTTTAGAATGAAACTTACTTCTTCTTGTAATACTGGGGCAATGGGTAGCTTTTTTTTCATGTTTTCTGGGAATGTCTCCCAATCTACAATTTTTGGTTTATCGTCTCCACCATTTTGTCGCAAATTTTGGAAATAACCATTGTTCCTGAACCTTGCCGTTTCCTATTGAATGATGATTCTTCAGTAACCCTGACTTTTAATCAAAAACAAACTTTTTTCTCAGGATTCACAGCTGCAAAGAAATCTATCATCGGTTCCAGTTTCCCTCCTAATCTCCTGTCAGTTCAGCAATGGTTATACTATTTTATAGACATTGTTTGACTAGAACAGTCCACTGCCTTAATTAACAGAACAAAGATTTCAACAATCCTTCATTGGAACCAAATACAAGACAATTTGATCTCCGTTATTAAAACTTAAGTGATTAAATTTAACAACGAAGGAGAAACAATTAAGATTTCTCAATATATAAGTGACAAAAAATATATATTTTCTTTCTCTTTGATCTGTTTTACAATAATTTTAGTAGACACTCTTTCATTTATGTACTTCTCTTACGTTATGTATATAGTTTTTTTCTCTCTCTTTTATATTTATTTACAGGTTTCTGTATGCATATATGTATATATTTATATATGTGTGTGTTTGTTTGTGCACATACAAATTTGTAATTTTCATATTGTTATCAACCATGCTATACACATTGAACCAAGTCAATGTTGAGAAATTCTCTATTACCATTGTTGATAACCATGTTTATTAAAAACACAATAAAATTTTTTACAATAAAGTAAAAAAAAATAAAAAAAAGCTGACAGTGGTTGTAATAAAGGACCTTCTAAATGTCTCTGTTAAGCACCGGGACATGACTAATCTCTTACTGAATGAACTCTTAAGTGTTCTAAAGGTATTAGAACCTTATTATAATCCACTAGGTATTAGTGGATGTCCTTTATATTTCAGAATATAGCCCTTTATATTGTTTGATTCTTCTGTTCTGTTTTGTTGTAAAAAATCGTTGTTTTATGTACTGCCTTTGACCAACTACCACTAGTCATAGCACTTACATATTATTGCTCTTCTGTTGATTTTATTGGTCTTTGTCACATTTATCAACTACACTAGAGGGCACTCTGTACATCACCTCTGCCACTCATCTGGACTACACCTTCCATTATGCATTGTGCTAATCAATTCACTACAGCTGTGACCCATCTGGACTCACATACCTGCAGGCTGCAGCACATTAACACAAACACATACTGTGAAAGCAGCACTTCCACGCTCAATCATTGCTCAGTCTTATATCACTGTTGTGTTTAATACCTAGTGGTTTTTCATGTTGCCTTGTTTTAGTCTTTGATTAATAACTATTATTTCATTTTACAAATGTCTCATTAAAACGTCTGCAAATTTGTAATAATTATCTAAGATCACGTAAAAACTATTAAACCTGTTTAGTGATTCGCCACTGGGGGGATCTAATAGCCCATTTCGACTGAGTGGTACAGTTTGGTACGGTACGGGTTGGTCACCTTTTTCAGGCTTGTGTTTCCACTGCCAAATGGGTTCCAATAAATTGGTGTTGTAGGACTGGTGGGGTTACACATGCACAAGTTATTATCATGAGCTCAAGATGTTTGTTATTTCAAATACAGACGCAGACGCGAACTCTCTGGAAAAAATGAAACTGTTCATGCTTTAGACAGCCTTGTAAACAACTACAGGGCACAGGGTAGGTTCTGCTCTTCTTCTTGGCTTTGTTGCTGTTCATCAAGACAATGACAAGGTTTGTTTAAGCTCTGGTCGACCATGGCTCGTTGTTATATGTATATATTATTACGCTATAATGTCTCGGCTGTGTATTAAAAAAGGCACTTCCTTTTTTTTTTGTACAGTCTACAAAAGAAAATATCACAATATCAATAATTTACATGTTTTTTGTTTTTTTACAATAACTAAGGGTAAACAAGAACATTCAAAAACCCTCAGTCCCCCAACCCTCCCCCAAAGAGGAGAAAAAAAAAAACACACAACAACATTAGCACCTACAAGAATTGTCAAAGCAACTAAATAAATGTACTTAAAATATAAATAACACATGCACACATTAATAAAAAGGGCAGAGATCTTTCTTAAAAGAAAAAAATAAGTAAATAAATGAAAAATTCTTATAAATCAGCGAAGAGGTGTGTTGTATTCCTGACAAAATTAATTAGAGGATCCCAGTTTTTATAAACATTTTTCAGTGGAACCTCTTAATGTAAACTTAATTTTTTCAATGTATAGAAAAGACATCAAATCTTCTAACCATGAGACAGTGGGAGGAGGTTTAGAAGACTTCCAGTGTAATAAAATCCGTCTCCGGACTATCAGTGATGCAAAGGCGAGAACATTAGCCTTCTTGTTTAAAAGTTTATCCAACAAAGCCCTTACACCAAAAATAGCAATCAAAGGGCATGGTTCAAGAGAAATGTTAAAAATTGTAAAAAAAGTATCAAAGAAAGATTTTCTTTGGACAAGAAAAAAAACATGTGGGTATGATCAGCAGGAGCCAGAGAGCACCTATTACAACAAACATCCACGGCTGGGAATAGCTTACTTAATTTGACATTCATTGGATGAATTCTATGACGAACCTTAAATTGAATCAGACTAAGTCTGGCACAGGAAGAAGAGGAATTAACCCTCTCAGCAGCCATTTCCCACCATTCCAGATCCAAACTAAGTCCAAGTTCTTTCTCCCATTGCTGCTTAAGCTGAGAAAGAGAGGGCAAAGTATAGGGAAGAATCAGATTGTATAAACTAGATATAGAGCAGTGATTGTGAATTAAGCACCTTTATCACCTCACGGCTCAGACAGATTAGGAAATGAAAGACAATGGGAACGGACAAAATTACGCACTTGAAAAAAATGAAACAAATTAGACTGTGGAATATTACATTTCTTTACAAGAACAAAAAAATAGCAAAAACTCCATCAATAAACAAATCTGAAAAATGAAATAGGCCTCTATTTTCTCATAAAATGAAAGAAGAATCTAATGTTGAAGGCAGAAATAGATGATTATTACAAATAGGGTCATAAACAGAAGCTGCAGCAAGTTTAAAATACTGTCTGAACTGCCTCCAAATCCTGAGAGAAGAACAAACAACTGGGTTTGTAGTATACTTAGAGGGGCGAATAGACAAAGAAGTACACATTAAGGCCGACAGTGAGGATTTGGAGCAGGACTGTGCTTCTAATTTACACCAATCCATTTGGGGTTATACCAGTTATGAATTTTGCTGATGTTTGCTGCCCAGTAATAAATCAAAAAGTTAGGCAGTCCGAGACCCCCAACTTTTTTGTGTCTCTAAAGATATGCCTTACTTAACCGAGGGGGCCTTCCATGCAAATATATGAAGCAATAGCCCTATCCAACTGCTTGAAAAAAGATTTCGGTAAAAACACTGGGAGGGTCTGAAAAAAGAACAAAAAACTCGGCAGAATATTCATTTTAATTGACTGAATTCTACCAAATAGAGTAAGAGGTAATTTATCCCAGCGTTGCAAATCTGATTTAACTTGAGTGAGTAATGTAGAGAAATTATGCTGATATAATAGATCGAAGGAATGCAAAATATTTACCCCCAAATAACAAAACTTTGTGGAGGATAAATTAAATGGCAGTATTTTAGCTGGGATTTGTTTAGCTAAGCTATTTACTGGAAAGCAAACACTTTTACTTATATTAAGCTTATATCCAGAAAAAGATCCAAAGGTGTTAAGTATAAGCAAAAGATCTGAGACTGAGCCGACAGGGTTCGAAACATAAAGCAAGAGGTCATCAGCAAAAAAGAGAGACGCGATGTTCTATCCCTCCCCTAACAATACCTGAAAAGAGCGGGGAATTTTTCAAAGCTATGGAAAGACGTTTTATTGCTAGAGCGAATAAGAGTGGAGAAAGGTGACAGCCTTGACGAGTGCCTCTTGTAAGTGGGAAATATTGGGAACACAAAAAGTTTGTTTTTGTCTTACACTGGCAACTGGATCAGTGTACAGAAGGCGTATCCAAGATAAAAAAAGAGGGCCAAAACCAGATTTGTCAAAAATATTGAATAAATAGTTCCATTCGACACGGTCAAAGGCCTTTTCCGCATCTAATGTGATGACTATTTCACTAGATGAAGAGGGGGATGGGGAAAAAATAATATTTAAAAGCTGTAGAATATTTGATGATAATTGTCGACCACTATTAAAACCAGACTGATCTTCAGAGATTATTTTTGGAAGACAGGGATCCAGACGGGAAGCCAGCACCTTAGCTAATAATTTTACATCAGAATTTAACAGACTTATGGGCCTCCAACTGCCACATTCCTCTGGGTTTTTGTCTCGTTTGAGTATAAGTGAAATAGAAGCCTGAGTCAAAGTTAAAGGAAGAGAACCATTTGCTAAAGAATCCTTATACATATCTAACAATAAAGGTGCCAGTTGTTTGCCAAACCTTTTGTAGAAATCAATCGGAAAACCGTCTGGACCTGCGGCTTTTCCATTTTGCATAATCTAAAGTCCTTTCAGAATCTCACTTAATTCTAAAGGCTTGTCAAGATCCAATGCTACATCTGTATCAATGCAAGGAATATCTAGACTGTCTAAAAAGCGGTGCATAGTGGATTCATCTTCAGGAGCTTCTGATTTATAAAGACTGGAATAGTAAGAGAGAAAAATGTCATTAATGTCAGAAGGGCTCTTAGATAATAAGCCAGAGGAGTCATACACCTGAGTAATTAGACGAGAGGCGGCTTGTCCCTTAAGCTGGGATGCTAATAGCCGACCAGCTTTGTCTCCGTATTCATAATAAGTCGCTTTAGTTCTTTGTAACATAAATTCAGCCTTCTTCGTACTAAGCAAATCGAATTCTGTCTTTAACTCCAGCTTTTTAGCATGTAACTCAGGGGTAGGATTATTAAGAAGCTGTCTATCAGTCTCAACTATAGAATCAAGCAGATCCTTTAACTTTTGTTTCCTTTGCTTGTACTTATAACCAGTGTATGAATTAATGTGAGCTCTGATTAAAAGGCGCTTCCTTTGTTTTAAAAATTGGTAGGGTACGGTTCACTTTTTGGTATCGTTTGACAGTGGAAACAGACCATAAGTAAACCCGATTGGCTCATGTGGATTTTATGGTATTACACAGATTGCCCCCTTTAGAGAAACTTTGAGTTTTTTTTTTTACATTTCTAACATTAATGATTGATACTCATGAGTGAAAAGGCTTGACAAATGCTGATACTACTAGAATATTGGCCAGCCAATCAGACTGTTGTATAAAAAATTATATAAATAAATTTCTGTGAGTGCGTGTGTGTTTTTGACAATCACAATCACCTACTGCACCACGTATGAATAACGGACCCCAGATCTCGGGTTATGTCTTGGCTAGAGACTTCATTAAAACATCATAAGCTCAAGTACACACCCACCTTTCATGTGATAGGACGCATGATGTGATTACGTCATCATATGCCGCCGGAAATGACGCTTAGCGTTCTTTGCAGGGATATGTAGTTTTTTGTGCATTAGATGGTTTGATGTGTGCTTTGGATGCAAAAATGTCTGTCGCTTGGGCATACAAGCTCGTAGAAAAGTGAGCATAGGCTCGTTTTAAAGGAAACAAGCTAAGGTACGTGCTGATATAATTTGAGAAATAATTTCCATCTTTAAAATTTTCATCAAAAAAAATTATGTTACTCGAAACTAAAAAAATGAAACAAAAAACCCCACTGCAGTCATATTGTTGTCAATAAGAGCTTTCATTTGATATATGACTTGTCCAGCTTTGTTGAGTTTTTATGGTATAAATATGACATGTAATGAAATTATTTTTCATGATTTTATGAAAAATAATATTTTCTCGGGGCAAGTGGGGGGTGTTGGTGGGGTGTTAATATATATAGCCGGAAAGCTGAAGTTCTAATTTATCATATATGTCTAGGTTTGAGATCGACAACATGTGCAATTTTTTTTTTCTGTTTGTGAGGTGCTAATTTTGGCCCCATTTCAGAGGGGGCAGAGTGCATGTTTAATAACTATTTCAATTATTTAACAAATGATAGGCCTAATAAATTGTTTTGAAGTTAGGTCTATGTGTCATTGAAGTCATGTCTGTCTTTGAAGTTGTTCACTGATAGGACAGGATTATTTATGAGTCATTTCCTCTTTTAGGGTGTGTATGCTAAAGTTGACAGGCAGGTATTATTCAAGGCGCATCTCACCCAGGCCATGAACTGTTCTCACTTCTCCCCTCAGGCAGACGCTACAGATTAGTTTTTCTTTCAATTCATCTTTATTTTCATAGCGCTTTTGCAATGTAGATTGTGTCAAAGTAGCTTAGAAGTTCTAGTAAAGAAGTTCTAGCATAGAAGTTTGAGCCTCGGCTGGGTCAGTTCACATTTCTGTGTAGAGTTTGCACGTTCTCCCCGTGTTGGCATGGGTTTCCTCCGGGTGCTCCGGTTTACCCCACAAGTCCAAAGACATGCGGTATAGGTAAATTGGGTAAGCTAAATTGGCCGTAGTGTATGTATGAGAATGAGAGTGTATATAGGTGTTTCCCAGTGATGGCTTGCAGCTAGAAGGGCATCCGCTGCGTAAAACATATGCTGGATAAGTTGATGGTTCATTCCGCTGTGGCGACCCCAGATTAATAAAGGGACTAAGCCAAAAAGAAAATCAATGAATGAATAAATAAAGCCACTAAATTGTAAATACAATAATATAAATGTTTTTATTTCTTATTTGTACCATTAAAATGTCAGCAAAATTACAGAACGGCATAAATTGAATTCCCTGACAAAGACCCCTTTGGAAATTTGGTACAATTTAAACAATGGAGTTTGCATCCTTCTGCCTCATCGCTACCGATAATGAATTAGAAAGTTTTCAACATATAACTTAGATAAACAAGACTTTTTTAGTTACCTTCAAGTTAGAGACTATTTCAATAAAAACATAAGATTCAGAAGACATAAAAACAACCGTAGTGCAGGTATTTATAGATACTTACAAAAAGAAGGTAAATAAGATATTTACATTAGATGTCACCTACCCTGTTGTTGCCTATTGAAAGGAATGCATCAATGGAGCCGCCGTTTTGGTACAGGGTAGCGTTGCTTTGAAATTAATGCTTGACCAAGGTGCAGTGGAGGACTGTGGCCATCCAGAGCCAGAGATATATACACATATATACATATATCTATGATCGGGAGTTTTCCCGGTGGTCAGTACACAAATATTTTTTAAATCACTTTTCTACATCGATGGATAAGTGATCGCACGTGCATTGCAGACAAAGAGTGTGTGTTTGTGTGCATGGAAATGTATTATTCTACCTCCCTGTTAAATTTGATGCAATCCGTGTCCTGAAACACACCCCCTCTCCTGCTTCTCATTCTAACAGAGGGAGCGATTCGTTTGTGAATGAATCTGTTATGAACGACTCGTTCACTTAGCCGACAATAATACAAGTTTCTATCAATGCAGCATCTTGTTGTCATATGTCATTTACATTGTTTGCTTATTTTATTCAACAAACCTAGCATACGCCTAGAATTTAGTGAGAGTTGGTGCTACTTTGCCTCATGGTGAATGCAATAAGAGACTTTACTATCATCAATAACGTTACTTGTTTAGCACAAAAGTTCATAACATGCAAAAATGTAAAAAATGAAATCCTACCTATGAAATATTCTGCCTTTGTGCTTTGTTTTCTTTGTTTGCTCGTTACTACACCCATACACAGCGCTAAAGTCCAGCATCTTCACATTGGCTTTAGCCTTGTGGTTGAATGACATTTGCACTGGGAGCACTAAATGTGTGGGTGCTATTGACGCATGCTCAGGGTCCGTATGCCATATCTAGTGTATATATCTATGAGAAACTAGTATCACGAATTTATTCGTGTCTGACATTAACAAAGAAACAATCAACAATGCATATAAAACAAAAACTGGAAAAGGCCAAAATAATTATAACAAAATTGGAGTAATTATCTATTTGGAAAACACAGATGATCTTTATTAATTCAGATTCATGAAGGGATTTTTTTTGAAAAATGTAATCAGATTCTTTACGACGCCTAAAATAATATAAACTAGAGATCAAAAAAATGGTGAATGCTGGAGAAAATGTGGAAATGTATTGGCTGATCATTTCCACATATTTTGCAATTGTAATATTATACACACCTATTGGCAAGATTTAAGATATAAAGAAATAAATGCAATAATAGGATTGAATATGCAATGTAATTTTAAAACTATGTACCTGGGAATTTACTCAAAAATACCAAAAAATGATGCATGTCTTCTTAATACACTACTAACAACAAGCAAAAAAGCCATTAAAAAGAAATGGTTCAAGGAAGATCCTCCATCTGTAGGTGAATGGCATGATATTGTAAAAGAGGTGTATGATGTGGAAGTACTGACACTTTCCTTGAGATAACACGCCTATAAAATTTCTGCATACTGGGATAAATGGCTGAGAAGAAATTTAATGTTTAGTTTTATTGCAGTGCTTTTATTTATATATATATATATATGGAGCCGGTTGATCTTTGATATGTAACCCTTAACAAAATTTTATAAAGCAACATTTTATCAACCATAAATACGAATGTAAATAAGATTGTATTCGGTGACCTTTGACATTTGTATTGTATGTCTTTTTTGTTTCTATGTTTTTTTTATGTTTTTTATTTATTTGTTTTATTTTTTTGGTTTTGTTTTGTTCTGAACTGTTTAAAAAAATAAAATAAAATATATTTTTAAAAAAGGTCAGCAATGCACATATTGCACAGAAACTGTTTAGATGTTTATATGATGTATGAATTTTATCATTTTTATTGTTTACTGTATTTTCGACTTTTTTTAAAATGCCCTTCTAAGTTCTTGTGTTGCTATGTTTGGGGGTTGGGGGGTTTCGGTTTGAAAGACCCACCCCCACTGGCAAAGGTCCAGAATTTGTCCCATATATGTGCTTATTTGTCATATTTTGACTGCTATGCCTCATAAATTGTGAAAAGGACTCATCGAAGAAGGCTTTAAGACCAAGCGGAATCCTGTGTTGGCTGTGATAGTCTCAGCTAGTCAGTTTTGGCCAATGCAAACAATTATTTTGGATGAGTCCAACATCCAGCTGCGCCAGAAAACATACAGTCTGACGTAAGAGAAGTCATCTTTCACTACTGACCTACTGTATTGTTCTTAAATAGAGAAAACATAAGTAACTTTTTCTTTACTGTAAAAAATGCAGGGTTCCACACAATTCATTCATGTTGTCCCAACACAAATTAAGTTAACATAACACTTTTAACAAATTTATGTGGATTGAATATAAAAAAATTAAGTTATCCCAATGAAATCTTAAGAGTTGTGTTGTTTCAGCTCATTTTAAATAAGTAGTTTAAACAAGCAAAAAAAATATTTTTTTTTTGAGTGTTGGGCCTCTTGTTAAAAAAAAAGACCAATAAAAAGGTGTGAAGCACCAAAAATGGCCCATATTAAAGTTCATTTTTATACAAATTAGGCTATTGTTGTTATCTAGGAATTTTCTAATTTGCTTTTTTTACAAGAGAGGCTAGAAAAATTATTATTTATTATTATTTTATTACTCAAATGGCCAAATTCTGACTGAAGAAAAGTTGTGCTAGTGTGTTAATTGCGTAAAAAAATAACAATAGGCTACAGTTTTTATATTAAAACTTTAACAAATTCCTATTTTACGATATATGATGTAATACATTTGTGTTTTAAAAAAATAGTATTATTATTATTATTATTATTATTATTATTATTATTATTATAGTTTTTTATTCTACATTTTTAGGAAATTTTTTTGGTCCATCAAAAAATGTGGTTATGATTACCATCAGACAAGCTAATGCAGAAAAAATATTTAAAATAGTGCTTAAAATATCACTAAAAAGCATTATTTAAACCTAATAATTACATAGAAAATGAGGCAAAACTAGAAAATAACAGCAAAAAGTCACCACTTTTTGAAAAAATAAAAAAGAACCACCCCTTTTACTAGGCTATGAGCAAGGTATGTGTGTGTACAAGCTCAGAAAAAATGGTACAATGTTGTACCAAAGAAGGTACAAACCCTGGTCACTGGGGCAGAACCTTTTTATGGAACAGAATTGTACCTTAAGACAAAGAAACAACGTGGAACCATTGCAGTTTGTACCTTTAAGGACATGATTTGTACCATGGAACTCCAAATTGTACCTTTGGTTTTTAAAACCTGCAGATACAATATTGTACCTTCATCAAAGGTACAAATCTGATCCACGAAGGCACCACTACAGTGACAAGACACTTTGTGCATTTACAGTGTCAAATGTGTTCCTTCATGAACTAATTAAAGGCGTTTTGCTATATCCAAAATGTCAATTTATTTTTATTAAATATAAAACATCAAATACATTTTTTAAACAATGTTTTTTTAAAAAAAGTTTCCTTTAGAGTACAGTAAATGCACCTTTTCCATTAACAATAAAGAATAAAAAATACTTACATAATTCAAAAGATCTGTTTTTTGCTAAATATTTCACAACACTTTTCACAAAAATGTTACAGAAACACATTCTCCCATGTACAATATAAAACATTTTGTTTCTTCAATTTTCACACAATACCTTTGTAATCACTTAAAAGTTTAATTAATTTACTTAATTTTAAAATAGAAATAGAATTATGCAAAAGTATTGTAACAAGATATGCACAATGTTTGATTAGCTTTACAATACTATAATTTCTGCATCAACACTGTATATATGCAGGACTTTTGCCAGCTCACGTGTGTAGTGGAAAGCAAACGCCAAAAGGTGCGGATAACAATAATGAAAATGTATTTATCAGAAAATGCCTAACAAATGTTTATTAAAAATGCTTTAAATGTTTTGTTTACAGTACTTATAGTTTAGCTTTACCAGTTGTTTTGTATAACTTAACTAATGTTTATGAGTTTCTTTAAACATGTGCTTTTAAATAATAATTCATGTTTTAATATGGAAATTATAAATCACTTTGCCTTTCCAGTAATATTTATTTTCATAGATATTGTAATAAAAAAGTTGTACAACACTTATGTACCTTTTTATAAGAACAATTGTGTACCTTCATTTCCATAAAAGGTACAGAACAGTATCATAAGAGGTCTTTTCTGTACCATATGAGGTACAACTTTTACAAAGATACAAAACTGTTCCTCAAGGAGCATTATTTGTACCACAGCGTCCCCTTTTTTCTGAGAGTGTATATGTACCCTGAGCTCTTGAACAAATACAAAACTCATTCTGATTCTGATGTGTTGTATGGAACGCCTAGTTTTTTTGGAACGGAGTACTTGTGAGATAAGAGCATTTCATCAGTAAAAACATGTGTCCAACATGTGGGAATAATAGTAGAGTTGCTACTTTTTGGTCACTAAGGCAATACTGACCCCTTGTGTTATCAAAATATAAAGAATCAAAGAATTTCAAACGGTTTCCACTATCAAAGCATTACAACCCATAATCATTTACTGATAAACTGTGTTAGAACCATTATTACAGATGCAAGTAACACATTATAACCATTAAGCACAACTGTAATAATTTGTTTAAACATAAAAGCTTGTTCTTAAAAATTGTTTTAAAAAAAAAGGAATTTTTCTGGTGGGACAGGTATTAAATCCCCAAGGTTACTTAATGACTTATGAATTTTCATTACGTTTTAATTTTTCTGTAACTAATAAGTATTTGCAATGGTCTTTGCTGCTGTTCCCCTATGTATTGTCTCATTATGTAAAAGTTACTCATATTCAGAAAATATCCTAAAGATATACTATGTGGGAAAATGTGTTTTTCTTTTAACCAAAATAAGGCCATACACTCCTTATTTTACTCATAGTCAGTAAACCATACATAATCTATTGTTGGTCTGGGTTCAGTAGAGATTTTAATTGGAAGAAGGTCTGGTCGTTGCCTAACAAATTTGTTATTACAAAGAAATTTAAAGAGGTTTCATTTAAAATTCAGCATAAATGTTACCCTGTCAAACATTTTCTTTCTAAGTTTAGACAGGACATACAGTTGAAGTCAGAATTATTAGCCCACCTTTGATTTTTTCTTTCTTTTTAAATATTTCCCAAATGAGCAAAGAAATTTTTACAGTATGTCAGGTAATATTTTTTCTTCTGGCAAAAGTTTAATTGTTTTATTTTGGCTAGAATAAAAGCAGTTTAAAAAAAAACATTTTTAGGTCAAAATTATTAGCCCCTTTAAGCTATATTTTTCCTGAAAGTCTACAGAACAAACCATTGTTATACAATAACTAACCTAATTACCCTAACCTGCCTAGTTAACCTAATTAACCTAGTTACAGTTTTTCCTAATTGTTTACACACAATTACTTGTATTTCAGATGCAATGACTACAACATGTAACGGATGCACCAACCCACTGAACCAATTCCGCTAAACTACAAGCACAATTCCTGCTTTACACTCAAATTGCAGGTTTAAAACACACTTTTTTCAAAACACTACACACAGTTCTCTGCATTTGGCACAATTTGTATGCAGAAAATCTCTTGCTTTCACAACACACTGTCATTCAAAATTGTAAAGTCAGTTGTCCTACTTTGCATACTAACTCATCACTAGGCCCACACGGAATCTGCGCGCGCAGAATTCCGCAGATTTTTCGCAAATTTTCTGCAGATTTCCGCAGATTTTTAGCCCATCATTAATTCTGTTTATTTACTTACAGTGAACTATTTACTGTTAATCTAATTGGATTAGCATTTTGAACATTAAATAAAAGTTAAAAAGATATTATTTTTTATTTCACATTTTAGGGTTTTAGTTATGATACTCCTAAAATAATTCCGCAGAAATCCGCAGATTTTTACCAAAATTCTCTGCAGAAATAGCAAAAAACGTCCGCAGATTCCGTCTGGCCCTGCTCATCACATAGGTAGACACCTGTCACATATAATTGCAATTTAAGTTAGAACTCTATATATTTTAAATGTGTTTGATTTTGCAGTTGAATTGAAGGGTTTTGCCCAATGTGTGTGTGTTTTGTGTGTAGAGTTCTGACATTATGAGACATTTCATGAGGCTTTCAGAAAATGCATGTAAACAATTAGGAAAAACTGTAAGCCTTTAAATGTCACTTTAAGCTGTATGAAGTGTCTTGAAAAATATCTAGTAAAATATTATTTACTGTCATCAGGGTAAAGATGAAATAAATCAGTTATTAGAAATGAGTTATTAAAACTGTTATGTTTAGAAATGTGTTGAAAAAAATCTCTGTGTTACAGTTTTTTCTGATGGCTTAAACACATTTTTTTGTAACTATTGGCTATTTTTGCAAATCTCTACACACCAATGAGAAAACCCTTCATCAAATCTGCAAAACATTTTAGTTCTCTTGCAAAAGCTAATAAACCTTGCTTAACTCTTCAAACTTTCGTAAAAATTGTATTTTTTGTATCCAACATTTAACACATTCATTTGGAAATTCAGTGTGAAGCAGTGAGTTGTGTTTACAGTTCTGCAAAAAAGAGTGCTGTGCAGTGGATTGTACCAATAATTTTGCAAAGTGTGTGTTAAAAAATTGCAAACTGAGTGCAAAGCAATGTTTGTTGTTTTAATTTTGCAAACTCTGTGAGTGGTTTTGCTATAAGAATTAATCATTTTATAAATTGTGCTTTAAGAATCTTGGTTAGGGTAAACAGAAATTGGGGTAAAAAAATAAACAGAGGGGCTAATAATTCAGGGGGGCTAATAATTCTGACTTCAACTGTAGATCAAAGCTGTTCATTTTTTCACAGCCGCATATTTTTTGAAACTGTCAATTCTCAAAGAAAATCTGGCACGAGATCTCCAAATTTATAGATGACAAATTATTGACAAATTTTAGTTTAGAATACCAACATGTTATTTTGGGATTTTAGAACTGTAAAAAAATAGAGAAGGAAGCTTATTATTAGTCTTTAGATCATATTTACATAATAACATATTCACAGATGCAATTTATGCATCTAAAAGCATATTTTATCCTGATATTTATTCATTCATTTTCTTTTCAGCTTAGTCCCTTTATTAATCAGGGGTCACCACAGCAGAATGAACTGCCAACTTATCCAACATATGTATATGAAGCAGGAGCACCCGGAGAAAACCCACACAAACACGAGGAGAACATGCCAACTCCACACAGAAATGCCAACTGACCCAGCTGGGGCTCAAACCAGCAACCTTCTTGCTGTGAGGCGAGTGTGCTACCCACTGTGCCACAGCGACACCCTCATCTTGATATACTAAAAGAATAAGAACATTATATGAACAACATAAAGCAAAGCACTAATTAAAAAAGCCATTAAAACCGTTTTTTTACTTAAAACCTTCAAGATCCTGTAATCCCACTAGACCCTTTACCCTTTCTTAGTATGCATACTAATACACATATTTGTTTGTCTATTTTATATTTAATTTTTTGTACACCCCCTGACCCTTTTCTTCTTTTCTTTCTTTCTTCTTTGTATTTGTATTGTTCTGTACTTTGTTCTTTAAGTGTGTAAACGTCGTCTTGAAAGAGCAGTTCCCTCATAATGTTTTCTTATTAAACGATTATTGTATGCATCAAAATATATTATAAAATAACCACTGGCAAATTGATTATCAGAGAGCATTACATCATGTCAAACCAACAGATCCAGATGCGTTATTGTCTTGTCCAATCATGTAGTTCTACGATCTGAAAACTGTGTTGCTGTTGAAGGGTGTGTGGCGGCATTCTGACCTATCACTGATCACATTCTAACTAAAATCAACCAATCAGCTGTAACCTTAGAAGTAGGCGATATCCGCTTCACGGAAGTTGACGTTGCTAACGACAGAGGCATCGTTTCTGATCTTTTCCATCTGAATTAGGAATAAAACTTTAACATCTAGTAAGGTATGTATGAACAACTGGATATTTATTTTATAAAAGACGTAATTTGCCTCCGTTTTTTTAGGTTTGTTCAAATGTTTTTGTAAAGGTGTAAGATTTGTGTCATGAACAGCTGGTAGTCATGGACTACCGGTATTTATCTTAATCTGTCAGCTGTCGAATGAGGAAATAGTTGTGTAACATTTTATTACAGCGTGTTTTACTGATCTGCCATGTTAATAAGTATGTTAAATGACCTTGTGTTTAACACTCAATTACGTGTAATGCATTTCAAGCACTGGTTTAGCTGCTTTAAATCGTGTAAACTACTGTATTTGTGACCTCTGCTGACACTAAACGACCAAGTAAACAGACAAAAGAAAAATAACCTGAAGGATTATTGTAACTGTGGTTACAAATCACTTTTGTTACTGCATTGATATAATTTTTTTGAGTGTAACAATTATTTCCTAAACAGACTCACAAGCTGTACTTATATTAGAATGTAGGGCAGTAGTTTAAATAGATTCACCCAAAAAAGTACTTTGTTTCAAACCTGTTTAAGCTTCTTTTAAGTTAAACGCAAAAGAAGATAATTAGAAAAATGCTGAAAACCTATAACCTTTGAATTCCATGGTATTTGTTTTTCCTCCCAATGGAAGTCAATGGCTACATGTTTCCAGCTTTCTTCAGGATATCCGCGGGGTTTTAAAAAATCTTAAAATGTCTTAAATCTCAAAATCAAAATTTTAGGCCTTAAAAAGTCTTACATTTACTGAAATATTGTGTTTTGGGTTTTAAAAATCTTTTTAAACAGGTCATAATTTTCCTTTGTTCATGAATTGCTACCCAATCTGGACAACACCCATACAACAATTCATCTCAAGAAAACTTTCAACTTTTTATTTAAAAAGGTAATTTTTAACTCCATTTACCATAATGGTTTATTTATTTTTTCATACAATAGCATTTTAACCTTCGACTAATAATTTTGACCTTAAAATGGTAAAAAAAAATTAAAACTGCTTTTATTCTAGCCGAAATAAAACAAATAAGACTTTCTCCAGAAAAAAAAAATATATAATCAGACATACTGTGAAAATTTCTTTGTTCTGTTAAACATCATTTAGCAAATATTTAAAACTGAAAATTCAAAAGGAGGCTAATAATTCTGACTTCAAGTGTGTGTGTGTGTGTGTGTGTGTGTGTGTGTGTGTGT
>CAIGQZ010000427.1:19492476-19534666 GCA_903798205.1 Danio tinwini
TGTGTATGTGTGTATGTGTATATATATATATATATATATATATATATTTATTTATTATCATTATTATTCATAAAATTATGACCATGCAATTTATGTACTTAAATGCTGTTAGACTTTTGTAAGCAACTTGTAATTTATTATAATTTATGCAGATGCACTGCATAGAAAAAGACTTGATCATCCTAGTCGATCTAAATTAATGAAACCTTTCCAAATTGAACAATTCATATTATCTGCTGAAATTATATTCATATCACAATATTTATCGCTGCAAACCAAAATATCGTAATGTCAGATTTTTCCAATATGGTGCAGCCCTGTCATAAATGTTTTAAACCAGTAAATTTTGAATTTTGGGTGAACTATCCCGTTCATTTAAAAGTGTATAATTTAACCATCATCTGTTTTTCTATTTGACCCAGGTTTTTGGAGAGTTTGCAGCTGTAATGCGGGACATGTGTCATGTTGACTCTGGGTCTCTGGACTGATGGCAGCTCTAGCAGTGTTGCGTTATGCCAGCAGCAGTCCTCTGCTCTGGGGTTGGGGGCCCATTCTGTTTGGCCTGCTGGGGTCTGTGTTTGTCCTGCTGCTGCCTTTAGTGGGCATCGAGGAGCAATGCTGTGCTACGCTCAAGGGTCTCGCTCTTCTGCGCTGTCAGATGTGGGGGGGCATCCAGAGGCCTGTAGTTCACACCACCAGCCTGACAGTTCCTTTCACAGCACTAGACCTCCTGCCACAAAAAGTCAAGCCCAGTAAAGGTACAGATTTGGCTTTCTGTTGTTGGGTGGCTGAATGAATGTCAACATGAATGATTTGGGGATGTTGTGCACAATTTACTGATGCATGTTAATGCAAATAAAAAAATTAAATTTGTAAAATCAATAGCAATTAAATGATAGGCTTTTACTCTCAAATGTAAGTCAAATCTTTTTTTTACTTGGCAAATAAAATTTTATATTTTATTTGCATAATATGTGCAGATAAATATTACAATTTTATTTTTATACGCATACAAGTACTGTTATTTTTATATGTGGATAATTTTAAAAATGTGAAAAATATATCTTGTTTTAGGCATTTTAATGATTTCGTAATATAAATATATAATTATTTTACTCTTTTATTTTTGTTTTATACATTTTTTGTAACTTATTACAATTCTTAATAAATATATTTATTAAAAGTAATGAAATATGTTTAATAATTAAAGTAAAAATTTTTGATATTTGTTATATTGGACTTTAAATTAAATGCATATTAAAGTAAATAACTTACTGTATCTATGTGAATATGGAATAGATTTTTTTATTTTTTTTTAATGCATTTGAGTTCAACCACTCTCACTGGCAGAGCTGTGATTAAACAAAACACTATTGGCTGTTTTTAAAAAGAGGAGGACCTACTCTTGTGACCCACCCTCTCATTGTGTTTCATTTGAGATTACGTCAAACTTGAATAAAAGTGTGTATTTCAAAGCACATCATGGGACCTTTAAGCCCATGTTTAATCTAAATATATGTCACCCTGGACCACAAATTCAGTAATAAGTATATATTTTTCTATTGAGATGTATACATCTCCAGAAAGTTGAAAAAAAAACAAGTGTTTCATAAGACAATGTTGGTTGGAGATATTACTTGAAAGTCTGAAGATACAGAAAAGCCTAAATATTTAGAAAATCACCTCTAATGTTGTTCATATTGAATCCTTAGCAATGGGTATTGCTAATAAAAAAATCATTATTATTAAGTTTTGATATATTTACTGGAGAAAATTTACAAAATATCTTTATAGAACATATGGACTATGTTTGGACTCTCAGTAGTGATTATTAAACCACACTGAACTGAGCTAAACTAAACTGAACTTAAACACTGAAAACTGAACTGACACTGTTTCAATTCACTATAAACTTCCATGTGAAGCTGCTTTGACACAATCTACATTGTATAAGCGCTATACAAATAAAGATAAATTGAATTGAATTGAACATGATGTTTACTTAATATATCAACCATTTTTGGCATAAAAGAAACTTTTTGAAAGTTTCGAAAGATTTTGGGACATGCAGTATATTTAGCATTTTGGCGATTTCCAAAAATATACAGTGTTCCCTCATGTCATGGAATTTCTGGAATATCATTTCATTTTAAAAGGTCTGTTAAAGACGTTTAAAGTTAGGTAGTTATTATTATTATTATTTTTTCTTTCCATTTTTATGTTCAATTAATGGAATATCAGGGATTTTTGTTTGTCACTTTAAATTTGAGTTTTGATTATCAAAATGTTAAGTTTTTCATGTTTCATGTTCATTTTAACATTTTTTATTTATATTAATAATAATATATAAGCACAACAGCGGCCTGTTTTCCCATTCATTAGATGTCATGCAAATTCAGCTTTTTAGTCATAGAAAGACCCAATCCCAATTCTACCCCTTAGCCCTTCCCTTTACCCCTACCCCTCGTTTTGCGCATTCATGTGAAGGGGTAGTGGTGTCCCAATTCTCTTTAGCTTAAAGGTGTAGGGCTAAGGGGAAGGGGTATACACCCCTTCAAACGAAGATTTTTCAGCACCACACTCGAAACCAAGGGGTAAGAAAATTTCCCAGAATGCACCAACTACAACGACAGTTTCACTACACCCAGAAATAAGGAGAGCCACAAATTAGTATTTTTTGTCATTATTATGAATTTTTACAACAAACAAACACATGTATTAATATATTAATAACTGCGTTCATGTTTTACCATCATGCTTTTATAAAAACGCTAAAATAAAAAAAATGCTAAATTTTGCGATCTATAATCCCTAATAATAACTCTTTTATAGCAGTCCCACAACATTCTGACACTCGAGGACACTCGAATACCATGTCAGAAAAGTCTAGTGGCTGAGAATGAGCTTTTTACAGTGTCTGCTATACGTTAATGTTGTTTTTTGGTGTTTACATAGATGAATATGGCCACTGTGTAAATGTACAGTACAGTTACGATCTTATTGCCACATTATATCGTTATGATAACATAATATATGCCTTCAGTGATGTCCTGAAGATAAATACCAAAAAATAACACAACTGGAATAACTACAGCAGTCGCGATTGTCTGATCTCACTCGAAGCATGAGATCGTAATGACATATGATGACGTGTGCAGGTACTGTAGTGCTGTCCCAATTCTTAGGGGTTAATTTAGGGTAAAACCCTTCCCCTTCACACTAGTTTTTAAGGGCCAAGGGGAAGGGGTAGGGGTACAAAAATAGAATTGGGATTGGGCCAAAGTTAGGGAATTTGATATTTGGTTTAAACTGGAAACCCTGTATATAACCTTGGAACATAAGACTGATTTTGTGGTCCAGGCAGTGTCACATGACAACTTACTCAACTGATTCCACATCTCTCAGTTCTAATGTCATACTCTGTTAAACTGACCATCCGTTTATTTCCAGAGACTCAGTGGGAGGCAAAAGCAGCTCTCCAGCAGGCGCTGGAGATGAAGAAAAGCGGGAAAAGAGAGAAAGCCCACAAGCTGCTTGTCCATGCACTTAACATGAACCCAGATTTTGTGGAAGCCCTCACCGAATTAGGAACCATACTGGAGGAAGAAAAAGACGTCGTCCAAGCGGACCACCTCTACACCAAAGCCCTCGCCATCTCGCCATGCCATGAAAAGGCTCTGGTGAGCCGGGATCGCACACTTCCATTAGTCGAAGAAATCGATCAGCGCCACTTCGGGATCATCGATGGGAAAGTGCGACGCCTCATGTCCATTCCTAAAGGCAACTCTGCTCTGCGTCGGGTCATGGAGGAAACCTACTACCATCATATTTACCACACCGTAGCCATTGAAGGCAACACACTCACTCTGTCTGAGATTCGCCATATTATTGAGACCAGATACGCCGTACCAGGAAAGAGTCTTCAAGAACAGAATGAGGCGATCGGAGTTGATGTTGCCATGAAGTACATCAACACCACCCTACTGTCCCGGGATGGAGCGATCACCGTAAACGACATCCTAGAAATACACCGGCGGGTCCTAGGCTACGCTGATCCCGTAGAAGCCGGGCGTTTTCGTGTTAACCAAGTGTTCGTGGGACATCACATCCCACCGCATCCACAGGACTTGGACAAACACATGCAGGAGCTGGTGCAGTGGCTAAACTCTGAGGAAGTGCTTCATTTGCACCCCGTGGAGTTTGCTGCTCTGGCGCATTATAAACTTGTTTACGTTCATCCATTCGTGGACGGGAATGGACGGACTTCGCGATTGCTAATGAATTTAATACTAATGCAAGCTAGTTATCCACCAATTACCATTCGGAAAGAGCAGAGGGCGGAGTATTACGCAGCACTGGATACAGCCAATGAGGGCGACGTTAGGCCCTTTATACGATTCATTGCCAAATGCACAGAAATTACACTCGATACGCTGTTAATCGCCACAACTGAACATGCTGTAGGGCTGCCTGGTGCCAGTAATCACGCCTGTCCTGACTGTAAACAGACCATTCCAGTGCACAGCTGAGAGAGATGCATGTTGGGAAATGTATAACGCAGATGTGCATGTGTGTGTGTGTGGAAGCTGAAGTGCCATTTGGACCACATCAAGCTCTGTTATAAATCAGTGTCCAACCTTGTACTGTGAATTTAGCCCTACATGGATTACTTGTGGATCCATTTCCAAGGTATTTTTGCCCAAAAATTTATATTTACTTAACCTCAAGTGGTTCAAAATATTTCTGAGTTGTTTTATTTTCTGTTGAACACAAGATATTTTGAAGTATAATATTTCAAATTTCATAGTAGGAAAAAACACCATGGCTAAGACAAGTCAACGTTAAACAGATATCAACATTCTTCATAATATATTTTGTGTTTAACAGTAGAAACTAAGTCAAATAGAGTAAATGATTATAGACTATTTACATTCTTGGGTGAACTGTCCCTTTAAGTGTTTTATGCATTTATATTATTAGTTCATCTAAAAGTTAAAATGTTCATCATTTACACCCCCGCGTGTCTTTCAGCACCCAGGTATTTGTTGAACTTTGGGACACAAATGAAGATTTTTCCATTGAAATGAAGAATCTTGCATTGAGTGTTCACTCAAAGCTTCAAAAAGTTCTTAAAAAAATAAAAATCTATATAAATGGAGTTTAATCCAAATATTCTAGAGACACAATCAGATTCCAGCTTTTATTAAGTCATAAACCTTGATCAAAGGCCATGTTTACAGTTCAAGTTTGATGGCAGAATCTCAGTAATGCTTGATTGGTGTGTGAGAACCAATGAGGTTTATTCTTAGATGTCACATGGCATTTTTGAGCTTCCACAAGAGCCAATGTGATTTGTTCTCAAGCATCTGGCAAGTAATGTTGAGCTTCGGTGCATTTTCACCAATAAGTGTCAAAAGATTAATCGCATTCCAAAATAAAAGTTTTATTTACATAATATAAACATGTACTGTGCATATTATATATATATATATATATATATATATATATATATATATATATATATAATTTTATGCACATAAGTAATATGCACATGTATATATTGTATATAAAATATATCGGCATCACTTTATTTTGATGGTTCCTTTAATGCATTTTGTTAAAGGTGCTGTATGTAAGTTTTTGTCTCTTAAGCATAAAAATACCAAATATGTGTGCAGATATTTAAGATACACCCCAAGTGAACATACTTGTTTAACTGAAAAACAATGCTGAAGTCAGATATTCTGCTTTGAAAATGTTTTTTCCTTGCCATAACGCTGTCTTTGTTTAGGTAAATTTAACCTGCACAATGCCAGTTTAGCCAATTATAATTCACCACCCCGGGTTGCCTTGCCTTGGAAAACAGCGTATTTCATTCATTCATTCATTCATTCATTCAGAAAGACTCTGAAAGCATGCGTCCGTGACCGAAATAGACAGTATCAGACATCCAAATGAGACCGATTCAGTTCCACATGAGGTTATTAATTAGCAAATGGTATAAATATTACGAACGTAAACATTAGGTGAGCAGGTTACATTGTAACTGTGTGTCCTAACAACATGCTTTGTGACGAGATACGCAGTAACATGACAGAAATGTAAATACAGCCATTCAGAAGCACAGAATGTGCACTCACTCACAAAACGTTAAGGTTTAGAATCTATTCAAACTCGCATTGTTAGCATTTAGCACTAAATAAAGCCCACAAGGTTTACCTGAGGTGATCGCTGTCATAGGTTTCTGTTGTTCAGCTGTGAGAAATAGAAGCCATTTCTAATATATCTATTCAATGTGTTGGTTAGAACCAAAAATCCTTTTAATATGGAAAATATTTCCTCTATCGCGTGTCGTTGCTTTTATTCAGAACACAGTTTAAATCACTCGCTCCTGTATTCAATCTGGCAACACGTGCTTACGTCTATTTTGATCCAGGAGTGCAATACCTAGTTCAACCACTGGGTGTCAAACTTACATACTGCACCTTTAAATTTCAGTTACATTGCATCTACATGCCCACTAATTCTCAATCGATTATAAGTCAAGATAAGTGGGCTGTTAGGTTGGGGTTAGGGTTGATTGACGTACTTGCAGTTTCTTGTAGTCAGATAAATGTCTGAAGGAGCAGGATCAACAGATATTAAGCAGACAGTTTACTAATACTCAAATGAGAAGTAATTGGCATGTAGTTGCAAAACTATCAAAATAAAGTCTTACCTATATATATATATATATATATATATATATATATATATATATATATATACTACAAATAATATCTAGAAAAAATTCAGTATTTTTATGTAAATATTTGTATTTTAAGCATGTTTGCATAAGAAATATACATGGTACAATATACAATATTATGCCGATACAAACTTTTATTTTGAACATGATAATTTGCGATTTGAAATACAAGCTTAAATTGGAAGACTTAAATCTTTAAATATTTTGAGTAGATAAATGACAGTCTGAGTTTGGAATGACACGAGGGTAAATGAGTTTATTTTATTTTAGTGAACTAACCCTTGCATGTGCCTGCTACATTTTGTTACCATTTAAAATGTCCACATTTTAGCCACAACTAGTCAACTTTAAGTGTAAAAATGAAAAGCTTTTCTTTTCCATCAAGTGAACAGTATTAGGTCAGATTTTTCATCAACTACATCCTTTAGCTTTTTTTTTTTTTGTTTGTTTGTTTCTTCTCAAGTGTCTAAAAGTGAGTTAATGGCTTCTGAGTTTTGGAAAATGTGCTGGATGTGAAATTCCCTTTACGTTTTGGCTAGAGATTTAGTTGCTTCACCATCTTGAAGTACATTTGTGAACTACAGCTTGTTGGATGCATATTTATTTCCCTTGGTATAAGATTGTATTTGCAAGCTAAGAGGAACCAAATGTCATGTATGAAAATTGTGTTTAATAGTTAACATAATTCCATTTTTGGGGGAGACCAATAAGAATTGGTACATGGTGGAGGTAATATAATAATAGTCTACAGCTGGTCAAAATGTTACATTAAACAAAGTGTAACATTATTTTTTTTTTCAATAGTTTTCACTGACATCTTTACATCTTTTGTGTTGCCACTATTTTTAAGCACTTTAGTTTGAGCTATTTAAATTAGATTTATTTTACTACTAAAAAAAAGTATTTTATTATTGTGTGTAATAAATTATTGAGCAACTTGTCATGTTGTGAATTTATAAAGCTTTTCATATTCAGGATAAAAAAAACTCACAAATATCACACAAGTCATGTGTTTGACAACCACATACATTTAATTGCTTAAACAATTTAGGCCTTAAAACAAATGGGGGAAAATAACATGACCACGTACAATTTGAGCAACACAGGAAATACAGGAAGAACATTATTAGAAATGATTATAAATGTGTCTTAAAGATGACACTAAAGGCGGCGCTAAAGAAAAATCACCAATATATAATCAAAATAATCCATACAGTAAACTAAATTAAGAAAAGTGCACACTTTACCACACATATACCATGTTTTCTCTCTTTTTTATTTTGAACAAGACATTTGCAACAGCACGTTTTATTTTTTTTGTTCCTCAATCCCTACTTTAGGCCACTGTGGTGATCAAACGCAAATATATAGAGCTACTTTTTTTTATATAATTTTAGTTCAAAATATACAAATGTTTTACAAAACTATGGCCAACCATTAAGGGGTGTGAACAAACACCATCTAAAATAAACAAAACAAATCAGCTTAATGTTAAATAGTGGATGAAATACACACGTCCATCATACCCATCAAAACCAGCAAATAATACTAATATCCAGAACATTTCGGATGACATATGTTGTGTGTGCGTGTGTATATACACAATACAGTATATTATGGGATTCAGTCGGGTGAACTCGCAGTGGAAGGTTTGAGCGATTTACAGCTGCATAGATTCTTCAACATCGGGGAAGGTGTAAAGCAGAAACTGTGATCCTCAGCCAACACAAACACACTAGATTAGCTAAAACTTTACTCCTAGAGCTGAATCTGGCTGTGGAACACGAGCTTTAACCTTCAAGAAATAGTTCTCCTAAAATTGAAAATTCTCCCAAAACGTTTTAAATGTGGAAAGAAAAAGATAATTTGAAGAATGTTGAAAACCAGTAGCTTTTCACTACTTTTGCCATTTTCCAGCATTCATCTGCTTTTGTTTAACAGAAAAAGAAACTTTCGAAGATTTGGAGCTACTTGACAGCAAATAAACGATGAGCAAATTTTTATTTTTAGGTGAACGATCCCTTTCGGACCCTTGAGCACACCAGGTAAGGCAGGTTTTACAAGCCGTGTCGGCAATTAAAACACTCAAAGAGCAGCGCTTGGAGAAAAAAACTAAACCTAAAAGCTAAAATATGATGTACCGCCAGTGCACAGCTTTCAGTTCAAGCGCTGCGGAAACACAAAAGGTGAAATTCGGTCATAAACGTGTGATGCTGAATCATCGATCAGTCTTCATTTTGAGCTTTTTTTTTTTTGAAGACAGTTAGTTATGAATTCACACATGCATGACAGATGGATGTGGTACTGCAAATAAATTATTTATACAACATGCAGTTCTGATAAACGTCAAATTAAAGGTATATCTTTATTTTTTTGTAGAGGTGAAAGACACATCAGCTTCCCCCTGAAGGGATCTACTGAGAAATGAAGCGATTTATGATATACACATCTTATTAAATGTTCTTGCATATACCTTGCATTAACATCCTGTTAAAAAAATACTCGCTGACAAAATCTGAAATCTGCCCCCCCGAATCCCTTTCTTTATTACTTATTAAATAAAGAAAACAACACAGCTCGCATCTCCATGGATGGTGTTAAAATAGTCATATATATATATATATATATATATATATATATATATATTGAGGGGTGTGCTCATATTTACAGAAAGTAGGCTAAATTAAAACGCTGTTTCTCCGCCGGGCTTCATAAGGACACAGCATGGCTTTCTGTCAGAAGGCAGGGGGTTTTTCTGCATACAGTTTCACTTCTTGAGGAGCATCCTGGCAAAGTCCTCATTGGAAAGAGACTTGGTTTGTGTGTCCAGACTGGTTTCTCCGTCCGTCACTGTGGCATGAGGTGCAGAGATGGTGCCGTTCTCTGCTTTGGCATCTGGAGTGCTCTGCCGGTACAGAGAGCGCGGCAGCAGAGAGATCTGAGTGCGTCCTTTACCTCTTCTGAAAACACATCAGCACCATGATGGATTAATGGAGGAAAAATGCTGCTAACAGCCATTTCACGTGACATTTTAAGAGCTAAATGCTCGCTGTTGGGCTGAATAATTTGCCAAAGAAAAGATAATTAATAATTGTGAAATAATATTAAACAAGAATATTTGGGAAGTACACCAGTAACATTATTGTGTGTAATATACACAATAATTTACATATTAACATATTTGCCCCTTATTTAAAACTTACATTTAAAAAAGTTTTGCAACCACCGCAGTAGTGCTGTAACATATCACAAATCTCACGATTCAGATCACATTACGAGTTTTTTAATCACGGATCAGACCATTTTTCGAATCAGCCAAAAAGGGGAGAAGATAAATGTCATTTGCTTTCCATTTATTACAAAAACAGCACTGCAAGACACTTTTGGTTTTAACAAACAGAACTTAGAACCTGTCATTTTATAAAAAATAAAATGAAGAAATAATCAGCTGAATAAAAATGAATATTACAATAATCAGTACTGTGAATAATTCACTGTTACCACTACTGTTGCTGATGACGCTAAATATATAAATCTAACATTATAATTTGGACAACCCATATTTATTTTGTCTCATTTTCAATAAATGATTCAGTTATTCACTCATAAATCTTCATGTTTCATTGCTAGATGTGTCATTTTTGAAGAATTATTCAGTGGCATGTTTTTGATGGCTGGTTGTCGTCACTTATTGGTTAAATAACGTAATTGCTGCCTACAACTTTCATTTTTTTAAACATTGTTAAATGAATATGACAGTGATTTTAATCTATCATAAATATCAGTGGTTTTATCTAAACTATAAACTGTTATTGCAGTACTTTGTGTTATTTGACTGTTTGTAACTTAACAAATTCAAAAGGCTAAAGACAATCTTTCTTGATTTGAGTTTTTTTTAACACAGATTTGAATGCAGCGAGTCGAATGATTAATAAACATCTGCAAATCAGGATCATTTATAATTTGTTGCGTGGGTGTTGAGATCTCAATCTTTTAATGATTAATCGTGCAGCTTACACTGAATGCATTGATGCAGGCTAAACAAGTAGTGACAGAAAACACATTAAATAACCTAAGAAACCCACCACATCCTGAATAACCTACCACAGCTTCTTCCGAGATCATTATATTTTACAGGAAAGCTTAAATGCTTTCATACATGTGATTTGAATGAGGCGAGAGGCAATCTCTCTGTGATTGTTACAAATTTAGGATTAATCTACAAGTAAAAAATTTTTTATTAATCTGCGGCCCACGTGTTTCGAACCGTGGGTTGTGATCTGTACGAATGTATCAACTGCAGTTATAATAATTCACAAATTAAGTATTAAAATAACGAAAAACTTTATTTTTAAATGCCACTGTAATATTAAGATTTAAAACTTTAATAGTGCATTAAATGTATTAACAATTATCTAATAATACACTTTTATTATCATTAACAAGTTGACCAATATGAACTACTTGGATAATTCCATTTCACTGTCAAGCTGTATAAAAACAAATAACAAAACATAAGCAGAAGTATAAAAAAGTAATAATTTCTAACAGTAATTTAAGGTGATTTAAGGCCCAAATTACAAAGGCTAAAATGGCTGACAAATTTAGCTTTCCTAAATAAGTTTCCCAGTGCTGGGTTGCAGCTGGAAGGGCATCCGCTACGTAAAACATATGCTGGATAAGTTGGCGGTTCATTCGGCTGTGGCGATTCCAGATTAATAATGGCCGTTTCCACTGAGTGGTTCAGTACAGTCAGTTCGGTACGCTTTAATGGCCTTTTCCACTGTCAAAAAGCAAACCATACCACCTTTTCTGCACCCTTTCGAAATGGTACAAAACATGAGAAAGGGTACCAAAAGATGGAGCTACATGCGCAGCTGAACGCTGATTGGTTACAGAGATACGTCACGATCTCGTGGAGCTAGCCAGTATGAAAACAAAGGAACCGCCATGTTTTTAATACACGGCCGAGACAACTATATGTATATAATAACAAGCCATGGATGACCCGAGACCAAATAAACCTAGTCGTTGTCTTGATG
Organism: Danio tinwini; assembly: GCA_903798205.1. Classification (NCBI taxonomy): domain Eukaryota; kingdom Metazoa; phylum Chordata; class Actinopteri; order Cypriniformes; family Danionidae; genus Danio; species Danio tinwini. The sequence goes on from CAIGQZ010000427.1 coordinate 19,504,267, forward strand.
TACAGCCAAGAAGAACAAAATCCGCTGTGTTCTGTTGTTGCTTTACAAAGCCGTCTAAAAGAGCGAGCGGTTTTCGCTTTCTCGAGGGAGCTCGCGATTGCGCCTTTGATATTAGTGGTGTAACGGATCAAAAATCTGCAGTTCGGATCACACTACGGTTTTTTAGTCACAGATCGAACCATTTTTCGGATCAGCAAAAAAGTGAGGAGACAAATGTCATTTGCTTTCCATTTATATAAAAATATTTCTGCAAAAAACATTGCTTTTAATAAACAGAACTTAAAACCTGTAATGTTAATAAAAATAACAATCAAGAAAGATCCAGCTGAAAAAAGAAAAGTATTCAATATGAAATATGATCTTTGCTACTGTTGCTGATAATGCTGAATAATGAAATCTAACATCTTGTACAACAGATCATATTTATCTTTAAGTAATAAAAATGTTGGGGCGGTGGATGGCGGAGGACTGTCGCAGATGAAAGTGAGCGGGGCAGAGGTGTCGCGGACGAAAGTGAAGAGGGTTAGGGAGTCAAGAAAGAAAGTGAAAGTGAACAGCGGGCAGGAAAGCGATTGAGGAGGGGGATTGGTAAAATGAGGTCAAATAAATTAAGCCCTGGTCCCACCACAACTTTTCCCATTATTATTATATCTTACAGGGAAGCAAAAATGCTTTCATGCAAGTGATTTGAATGAAGCGGGAGGCGATCTCTCTGCAATGGTAATAAATGTTGGATTAACCGACAAGTTCAAAATAAATGATTAATCCACGGGTCACGTGCGTTTCGAACCGTGAGTTGTGATCCGTACAGATCACGGATCAAAAGTGATCCATTTCACCCCTATTTGATATAACGAACTTCTTGAGCTGATGATTATAACGTGTGTGTGTTTAGTAAAGTTTCTTCGACGTCTGATTCTTTCAGAAAAGAAAAGGACAAACGCGAGAGTGAAGCGCAAAAAAAGGAGAAGCCCGACAAAACGGGAGCGAATTGTTTTAGCAACCTGAATTACGAACAAACGGCCACGTTTATCTCATTTTGGACTATTATGAACTCGGATTGACAGAATTACTCTCTAACAGAGGCTAAATGTGCTGGTGAAGATTACAGACACAGATGAGAGGTTTGCTCTGACTGTGGGCTGTTGCATGTTGTTTTTGAACTCAAATAAGGACTAAATGTATGCTGTGTGTAGCTTTTTCTGTAATTCGTAACATATCAGAAACTGTGAGCGTCTGTATGTGCTCATATATGTTGCATTTATTTATTTACTTATTTTTTATAATTGCCGACGTTACAGTAGGCTATTTCGCACTGTCATTGATCTGCAGTTATAATCAAATCATGTTCATAGAAAGGTTAGTAATAAACATTTATACACAAGTATTAATGTGTTTAATGCATTTGTTTTGTGGGAAGTGCTTCTCATATGATTTGTGAACGACCTGTACTGCTTTACTGTAGACATTTATTCGAACGAGAATGACGTCGACTGAAACTTTGTAGTGGAAACCCAAGCCTGATAAAGGTGACCCGTATGAATAAATAATTAAGTTACAAGCAATTCACAGAACTCGCAGAGATGTATCGAGCAGAAATCACTGCAAAACAAGCCAGATTACAAGCAACTGCTCTTCAAAATACTGAACAGATTCCATTAAATTACATCTTTTGCAATCACACTAAGACTTCTCGCCACAATTTAAGTTTTATTTTGATGAATCATTCAGCCCTATATTTATAGTAAAAAAGTGAAGCCTTTTCTGTCGCGAATAGAAAATTGAGAAAATTTGACAGCAACAAATTTTCATAGTAGAGTCCCAGACATCCACAAAGCAGTGCTTCAGTGTGTGCATGTGTGTGATCAGCTAAACTGGTGAATGCAGCAGCACTTACGCTCCCTGAAGTTGCCTTGGCATCGCTGCCCCCAGGAATCGACTTGGCGCTGCTTCGTCTTTCATCCTCCTGCCTGGGGGGTTGCTAATGGCAACAGAGAGGGTGAAGTTCTCCAACATGGTGCCATCCATCTTCAACACCGCCTGAGAGGCCTGTGCTTCATCTTCAAACTCCACATACGCCAAACCCTACAAACAAAACCCACAAGCTTTGTTCATGTTTCACAACAAGCAGCTTTCCTATAGTGCTTTTGGACATGCTTTTATAATAGCAATAAAAGTTACATTTACATAACTTTGGGACAGTCTTTTAAGCACAGTTCGGGAGGCAGACACACACACTTTCAGTTGAAAGACACATCTCTTTGCACTAGCATACATATAAACGCTAACTTTGAAATAGAAATGCTCTAAAGTATGGTTAGGGTGCATTAATCAGGGCAACTGGAGCCAGCAATACTTAAAAATAAATAAATAACAAATTTAATTAGCATCTATGCTCATGTTAGTTGGTCTGTTTCTCTTTATCCAGAAGTTCACATAATCTTGGATCCGGATATTTAAACAGCAACATTTTGAATTAATCTGAACTGAATCACTTTCAATTTCACCAGAACTGCAACAGCATTCAACCACTACTCTCCTCCCTGCTTGAAATGCTGGAATGTTCTACAATCTGAAATATTGTTATTAGGCCTGTCGCAATAATCAAAATATCGACGTATCGCACAACACATGGACAGGACCTCAATCCTTTTTGGTGAAGCAATATATATCGCCAGGCACGTGCACTCATAGGGCTCAACTTGTGCAGTGCACATGCCCTTTTCAGTCTGGGATATAAAGTGTTCTACCAAAGCAGAAGTTGGGCTGGAAAAAGTCTGCTATATCTGGCAACACTGAGCAATGTACATCATGTCAAACTCAACTCTCTCAGGATCAAATAATTTAACAACCCACTGGTTTACTTCAGAAGGATTTATTAACTCAGTGGAGTACTACAGGGTTCTTGCACCTTTTCCAACTTCAAATTCCAGCACTTTTCAAGCACTTTTAAGGTGCATTTTTATGCTTTTCCAGCACCTAACAACCACTGTAAATTACGTTTATATATGCTATACATACGTTTTTCACATTTAAATCCATTGTGCTATTTAAAAAAAACCACAATATTACATTTCAAATTAAATTGTTGAAAACTTTAGAGCATAGATTTATTGGGATACTTCACCCAAAAATGGCAAAAAAAAAAGCTTTCTACCTAAAGTTGACATCTCAAAAAATGATCTTACAGTCAGATTTTGTTTGGGTGTAGTAGCAAGTTGACATGTCTGTTTTAAACTATTCCTAAACGCTTCGCATGGCATTTTTAGGTGCAAATATGCATTTTGTGTGAATGTCTCCTAAATACATGCACACAATTTTATGCACACACAAAAATGCTCCCAAATATATTTTGAGCGTGCATGGATAAAATTTTGGGTGCATATACAACCAAAACGGTCACAATTTCGAGCCCTACAATTTTAAATTTAAGCAGGTTCAAGCACTTTGTCCAAAATCCAAGCACTTTCCTAGCCTTGAAAACACTATATTAAAAATCAAGCATTTTCCAGAATTTCCAGCACTAGTGCAAACCCTTGTACTATTACTTTATAATAGATGAATGAATGGACTGAAGCATACTGGTGTCATTATGTTGATGACAGAAACCTACACACCTTGGATTTGCCAGAGCGGTTGGTGACTATCCTGATGGCTCTGATTGTGCCGTGTTCTTTACAGAGATCCTCCAGTGTCTCTTTAGTGGCTGAGTATGGCAGGCCCGAGATGAAGATCTTGTGCTTCTCCACTGACGTTTTATACTTAAACACCTGCCAGGAAGACACACTGTTATACAAATGATCAGCAAGACTGTTTTTTTACCTATAAGATGTTTTAGAAATCATTCAGATTTTACTCTTCATCATACAAGTCAACACCATATTCCAAGTAAAGAAATAAAAGTCATGTTTCTTTAAATCATTTAAATGTAAATGCACTAGGCATGGGACGATAACCGTTTTCAAGGTATACAGCAGTTTGGAATAGTCAAGATTTTAAAACCACCAACATTTAATGTTATGCCGTTTCTATGGTATGTGTAAGATTTGTTTTTTTTTTTACGTTATTTTTTAGGACAACAGTATCTCCAGCAGAAAAGATATCAAAATATCATACCATCAGAATCTTATACCGGCCCATGCCTAATATGCTCTGTGATTAATGAGAATTAAGCAAAGAAAAAAGTGCTCACAACTTAAGATCACTGTTAAATAAAAGACCTGTGAATATTTTAACAGTGCAATTATAACTTGCATTTTATAATGATATTAGTTAATAATACTTGCAATATATTAGTCTAGGGGATGTCGTCTCAACTAAGATATTAGTACAACCTTTTTATATTACAGGGTGCAAGGGTAAGTCTGCAGGACTTACCAAGTCAAATTTAAGACCCTTATAAATAGATTTTTAGACTTATACAGAGCTAAACACTAACAGCCAGTGGGAAAAAAAAATTTCATTCTTTCTTAGCCACATCTTTAAAATAAAGTGTCAAAACAAGCAAATTCTAGTTGTATATATAGACTTAACAATTGAGTTAATGTAACTTTAGTTAAAAGTGATTTAGATGGGTGTTGGGCCGATTGGGTAGCTTTATATGGACATAGGAAAATGTAGACCAGTTTTAAATTATTTAAACAACTACAACACAATATTTCAGTGAATTTAAAACTTTTTAGACCCACCCGGACACAATATTAGTTTACTGTTATTATTAATAATCATGATACTTGGCAAATTGACTATTGCTGATTTTCCAACCAATAAGCTTGTCATTTAACTATAATAGCTTGTTTTTGTGCATTTTAAAGCCAGCTGTGACTTTCCCTTAAAGTACTCTAGTACAGGTTCATACCTTGAAGTCAGGATTCTTATTCTTGTCCACACAAGGAGACACGTACATGGGCCGCCCGTCCACTTCTTGCCGGTCCATTTTCAGTGCTTCAGGTACAGCCAGTCGGTCTTCAAACTGCACGTAGCAATAGCCTCTAAATGTACCTTTTGCTGTAAATACAGGCCGCACCTGCTGTATGGTCCCACAACCCTGAAACAATGTTCGCAGCTTGCCTTCTGGGTCCTCCATATTAAAGGTCAAGTTACTGACAAACACACAGTTTTCATCTTTGCGCTGCTCCTTTGGCATGTCGTGGGGTTGTCGCTGTGGTTCAGGCGCTCCCTGCTGGTTCTTTCGAAAACCAGGTGGCTCGGTTTTACGTGCTGGTGGAGCTCGACGGCCAAAAAGTCCACTTTCTGTCTCCATGAGCTCCTCCGTGGCTGTGCTGTCAAAGTCGTCCTCTCCTCTGAGCCTCTTAGAGGGCAACTCTGCACACATTTTGATATGTCAGTACAGCTTAAGTCTGAACCACATGTACATTTTGATTGAAGAAGAACTTGCATTTCTCTGATGTGTTTAACACTTAAAAGACTGATTTCCAATAGAAAATTATGTCTCTTTGTTCATATTTGGAATAAAAAGTATTGATTAAAAATTATAGTTCTGTCCTTTCATTCAAAGTATTGTAGAAATATACATTTATATAATTAGTTTCATATGAAGAATATTTATATAACTGAAAAGTTGTATTTGATTTTTCTATAGCAGCTTAGGTGTGACAAACATTAAAACCTATTGCCTTCCTGACCACGGGTTGAGCCAAAGTGATGTAAATACTAAAGGTGTCCCAACAACTGTCCCTTTGTCTTTGGCTGAGTGGTCAGTGGCTAGGTTATGGGACAAAGTCTCAAAAGTAGTAACACCTATACATGTGATAAGGTATTATTATAAAAGGGGCAAATGCCATTTACCTTGCTGACCCTAGCACTTCATTTACATGCTTTGTTTTTGTTCGTCCCCACCTATATGCATCACTGCCTGTAAAAATGTATTTAAACTGTGTGCTTGGCTGCACTAGTTGAGGGATCTTTCGATGAACGCCACAGCGACGGCGAGTTCCCATTAAAGGATTCTGCTTTAAAGACACCCGGAAATTTCCCTGGTTTTGTCTCTTCTTCAAATTCACAAAAGGTAAATTCCTCCAAAACTCAATTTCATATAGGAGAAAAGTAAAAGAAATACACATGAACTGAGTTATTTAATCTTAAAGGGATAGTTCACCCAAAGATAACATTTTCCTGAATCATTTACTTCCACTCACATGGTTCTAAACTTATGATATTTCTTTTTAGAAGTGACTGCAAGGTCAGTCTTCTGATTTAGGCCCAATCTCAATTTTATTTTTGTAACCCTACCCCTTCCCCTTGGCCCTTGAAACAGAATGTGAAGGGAAAGGGCTTCAAAATTTACCCCTAAGAATTGGGACACCACTACAACACCTGCACACATCATCATATGTCATCGCGATCTCTTGCTTCATATGAGATCAGACAATCGCGACTGCTGTAGTTATTCCAGTTGTGTTATTTTTTGGTATTTATCTTCAGGACTTCATTGAAGGCATATATTATACATTATAGCAGACACTGTAAAACGCTCATTCCCAGCCATTCGTCTTCTGACAGGTTATTCGATTGTCATGGAGTGTCAGAATGTTGTGGGACTGCTGTACAGGAGTAATGATTATGGATTATAGATAGCACAATTTCTGAGTTTTTTTATTTGAACGTTTTTTAAAAAGCATGATAGTAAAACATGAACGCAGTTAAAATGTATTAAAGCATGTGCTTGTTTGTTGTAAAAATTTGTAATAATGACAAAAAATACTAATTTGTGGATCTCCTTCTAGGTGTAGCCATGCCATCGTTGTAGCTGGTGTATTCTGGGAAATTTTCTTACCCCTTGGTTTCGAGTGTGGTCCTGAAAAATCTTAGTTTGAAGGGGTATCTACCCCTTCCCCTTAGCCCTACGTCTTCGAGATAAAGAGAATTGGATGCAAAATGAGGGGTAGGGGTAAGGGGAAGGGCTAAGGAGAAGAATTGGGACTGGCCTTAAGGCCTGTGCACACATAGACGTTTTTTGCTTGCGTTTTCCGTCGACGTTTATCACCTCATCGCTAGAGCTGCTACTTAAACCATTCATAACAACAAGCGTGTCTACGTTGTCGTCTTCTTCTGTGTTACAAACGGGTGTCAGAAGCCTAAAGTTGTGTATCGCCATCTAACGTCAAGGAGTGATTTTGCATACTCTTTTGCTTGACACCTGTGAAAATCGCTTGGGTTTGAATCCGAAAAAACCTCTTGAAAAACGCTGACGATAAACGCAAACGATAAGTGTCCCGGTGTGTACAAGCTTTTGAGTAAATTTTTTGGAAAACTCTTCCAATTGAATTAAGAGGTACTACAAATTACTCAACATTCAAATAGAAGCTAAAGAAATAGGTAAAAGTGAATCCAGTTTGTAATCATATCTAATTCTTTTTTCTTTATTTTTTATAAATTTTTTTAAGTTTTTTGTATGTAACTATAGTGACATACATGTGTAATAATGGATTTCTAAATTTTAGTTGTTTTAGTTTAATCTGGCAGGGGGCAACAGATTAAAATTAGCCCTTGGGGACAACTCTGGCTTATGTACAGTTCTTATTGTTGATTAATGAGCACTGTCCCTATTAAAAACATAAATTATATATATTTTAAATACTATAAAAGTCAGTGGCTGTTTTTCCCAGCCATCTTCAGTATAACAGATGAAAGAAACTCAAACAGGTTAGGAACAAGTACAGGATGAGTAAATGATAACAGAATTTCCATTGATGGCATTTTTAACTAAACTATCCCTTTAAGTAATCTAAAATATTTCAATACATTAGTAGTCATTGAAACATTTTTCTTTTGATACATGCAATATTGTATATTTCCTCCCTTAGATGAAAAACAAAGCTAAATTGTGCTCTAAATATAACTGTAAAAATTCTGACAGAACTACTACACAATATTTTTGTGCCCACAATAGCAATAATGTCCATATTCAATACCACTGTATCTTACTGAATACAATACCTAGGTGAAGAAATCTTGAGTGGAGGGACAGAATATTCTCAGCTTTTATAGATACATTAATTTGTGTTGCAAAGATGAATACGGACTCATTCACACTGAACTATATGCTTAAAAAGATGTTCTGTAACAGTGATGTCCATCAAACGCACGTTTACATTGAGAAACAATAGAGAAGTAGCACATTGGATAGCAAAATGTGTTGTGGATGAACTGCCCCTCAATCTGTATGAACTGCCCCTCAATCTTATGCTTCTGGAATGACACAAGGATGTTAAATTCTCACTTAAAGCTCATCATACATACCTGCTTCTTCTCCCCATTCCTCCTCATAGTCGTCTTCAGCTTTCCGTTTATCCCCTGTTCTGCTTGCTTTCTGGCCTTTCTTCTGGGCTTTTTTCTCTGCCTTGACTTTTCTCCTTTGCACTGCCTTCTCCTCTTCTTGTCTGGCATGGAGAGCCTCTTTTTCAGCCACCTGCGAAAAAACAGCATCCAGTCAGCTCGAAAATAACATTTCTACAAAGTGAGCTTCCTGCAAGATGTTTAAAACAAAGAGTATCTGCTTGCTTGATACTTCCACAATAGGAAGCTGAAGTACTTCTGTTATTTTCAATAAAAAAAAGCCAATTTAAGACTTACTCTTGCTCTCTGCTCACAGACTCTATTGAGCTTATTCTCTGTTTTTTGAACTGCAGCATCCCAGTCTTCCAGAGAGCCTGTGTCAAACAACACCAACATCAACACTCAATGCTGGACACAAACAACAATCTATATATTAAGCCTTCGTTAAACTGACCTTCCACTCTTTCAAAGTTGAGCAGGACGTCACACACATGCTCAGGGTAATCTGATGTACACTGTACTGCTCTGTGAAGAGCCTTCCTGCAGTGAGTGGCATCTCCATATGACCTGATCCACAAACAAAACACACAGAGTCAGAATGGCAGCCTTTCACCTGTCGGTTCAAAATCACATGACATTAAAATAACCTCACTTACTGTGAAAAAAACAAATGCTTGGATTTAGCGCGTTATTACATTTTAATTATTCTATAAAATGGAATAGATCGTTTTGCTTATATAACCAAGGTCGCACAGTCAGGGAAAAATGATATTAACCAATATTATTGCACAGAACCCCTTCTGATCCAATCACATCATGAAGCAAGAACATTATAACATTCTGTTGCACCAGGAAATATATTAAACCATTGAAGCCAATAGTCAATAGAAAACTGTTTCATGCTATCTTCATTGCCAAAAGAAAACTTGAGAAATATTTAGGTATTTCTGCTGTACTGTAGTAGCTCTTAAACTGTTATGTACCAAATGTTATGTACCAAAAACTGACAAATTAGGAGAACTGATTAAGTTTCAATATTGATTTTTATTTGAAACTTTTATTTATATGAGAATTAGGTTGTTTTTAATACATCGACAGTACATAATATCAAACTTTAGGTCATCATAACTCCCTTGTAAATTTGCCTGGAAAGAAATACTGTTGCAACAAATTTAGATATACAGCAGGGTCCACAATTCATAGACCATTCATGAAAACGATCCATTGTACACCAATTGTATTTATTTATTTATTTTTGCTTTTTCTTTTAAATGATCATTTGACAATATTCTATTATCTGCATTTCATCTCATTTTTATAATCTCAGTAGCACTAAGGACAGTACTTATCCAAATCCGATACTGTGTGCTTCTCTATGATATTGTTGACCCCCATAAATGCATAAAATTTTGTAATAACAGAATATTTAAGCCAATAAAATTTTTGCAAACTAAATATTCAGATTATAGAAAAACACTGTATACTCATGATTTTGTCAAGAATAACTTCTACTGCTGAATAATCCACCAACCTTTTTTTATAAAACACGATTGTCATAGACTGTTAGATCAGCAGTTGATAAATAAGCTCTTTAAAATGAAGCGGTTTAATTTTTTAATGCAGTGCTTCCCACACATAGACTTTACTTGGGCAGGCCGCCCAGGTATATTAATGGCCGCCCAAGTAGATTTGGTAGTGACAAATGAATAATACTATTGTTATCATCACTTTACATTTTTTTTTATCCATCCAAGAAAGCCAAACATTCGCAATCGATTAACCAGTGGAAAATCTTCTCTTGCTTTGCACGTTTCTACTGCTGGTTCTGTGTACGCAAGAACCGTCAACACTTACACGTCAATCTAGTATACGACAATCTCACGTCCACTGCAGACCCACAGAGGCGTGCCTTTTTGACCAAAATGTGTCTGACCGTAGTTTCTGAATCTCCTAAAATGTCCGGGACTTGGATTTTAGTTTCGCTTTCTAAAGTTGCCGTTATTTGTATGCATTTTTGCATTACGATTTGACTGCTGACTGCGCATGCACAGCTGCATGAGAAACAATAAATAATTAATTATTTAATAAACGACTCAGATTAACTTCACTATATACTCAGAGAAAACAAAATATATTGCCTGCAAAATATTTGTACACCATTGAAAATGGTTAATCTGACTGACCTTTCCAGGTTGTAATATTCCAGCCACATGTTGGCGTACTTCGCATTCCCTTTTGTCATGATGCTGTCCCACAGCTCTCGAGCCTTCTGCATGTTCTTACAGTGTAAGGCCTGTTTGGAGCGAGCAAACACACACACACACACACACACACACACACACACACACACTTACAGCTCTATAATAACTGTGGACAGACTGTAATCAGCACAATGACATTAGTTAATGGAGGACGGACAGGTGCCCCAGTATAACGTTTCCTCACCTCTATCCTCGCCCAGATCTGCATTAGCGTGCAGGAAAGATCTCCACTTTCACTGAACCCTGAGAAGAAGCGAGACCATAGTTTAAATATGTCCAAGACAGCTGCGTTAACACCTCTTTAAAACAGACAAGACGCTTACTCTCTTCTACGTCCTGTTTCAGGTATTCAAGGGAGCGTGCAAAAGCTGCCCGCAGCTCGTCCAACTCCCTGCTCCACTCTGCAATTACCATCAATAATCAACTACTGGATTTACTCAGATCTAATCATCAGTTGAGCAAAGCTTGTAACAGAACAGAAAAGAAAAGCACATGCTCTTGCCTTTACTGAAGTCAACACGTCTCCTCAGGTAGTCCAGATAAGACTGCCAGATTTCTACATAATCAGTCGCCTGGATGAATCCTGCATTCAGAGCCTTTTCAAACACATCTGAGAAGAAATTATAATACATGTTATTGTCAATTACTGCATTCCAGCTACAATTTTATTCTAGTTTTCTATGACAGTGAAAGCCTTGTTCTAAACACAGCATTTACTGAGACAGAAATGAGTACCTGTAACTGTCTGATGGTCGGCCCCATGCCTCTCTAGAGCCAACAGATAGCTTTTCCACAGACCCATGGTCCAGGGACAGTTCCGGACGGCTCGCTCATGAGCAGATAACACTAGATCTTTAATTTTCAATTGACGATCCTACGGCAGAACAGAAAGAAAAACAATTAGATATTTTTGATTGTTTGCTTTTTACATTATTATATAAAGCATCAAGTTGGTGAGCGATCAACCTAAAATCCTAGAGCAGTCAAACACAAAAAAATTATTTGGGGAGCAGTGAAATTGCAGTGCTTTATGTAATCAGTGTAAAGCCAAACTCCTTTTAATGGCACCAACTAATATTTTCAATTGGACATCCAAAAGGAGAGGTCAAAATCCTGCTTTAAAATCCCTCCACTTTAATAGCACATTCAAAAGGTCAAAACATCAGAAAATGTTCATTGTGTTTCAGAAAAACGCAAAGAAAATGTGCTATACTGCAATTCTGGAAATGTCAGCTGATGTTTCTAACTTAACAGCTTGTAGACATTTTTTGGGGATTAACTGAGAAAGGAAATCATTTTCTTGATCAAGTCGAACAGCTGCTTGGAGAGATGGTGGCAGTTCTGCCAGCTTGTTTATCTACTAAAAAGTCTGTTCACATGAAATGCAAATAATGCAGATGTTGTTTTTGCAATAAGACTGAGGTAAATGCACATCGGCACAAACGACTAGTAAATTCACATGAAGATTAGACCAATTTCAGTATATTCAAATCAACAAAACTAATTGGAAGACTTATATTTTAACAGACCTAAATATATAAAAAAAACCTGTACAGATGGTAAAAAGTGTCTATTAAAAAATAATAATAAAAAACATTATTGACACAGAAGCTAGGATATACTGTATGTTGTATGTGTAGGGTTAATGTTTTTTTCCATTATTGCTATTGTTATTACCTCATTACTATTATTAACTAACCTTTCATTGATATCATTGTCATCACAATATTACTTTTATCACCAACAACTTAAGTATTATCAATAATATTATTGATATTATGCTTATCAATATGACGATAACACTTAACAATAAGGTTGCATTAGTTAAAGCATTTACTAAAATAAACAAACAATGAACAATACATTTATTACAGTATTTGTTCATGTTGGTTAACGTTAACGAAAACACAGTTGTTAATGTAAACTCATGGTGCATTAATTAATCTTAACAAACATGAATTTGGATGCTTATGATGCATCAGTAATATTGTTGCACAATATATCGGTACTAAAAAAATGTATCGCGATACCCTGGCTCTCAAAACGATACAATTACGCATTTTTTTTGTATCAGTACTTTTGAGTGTTGGCTGTAGATGCTGTCCTTAATATCTGAGATGCAGCAAAGCAAATCAAGTATTTAAATTATATAAAATGTTATGATGTTAATGTTTTGATTTCAAAGATAAAAAAATATCATACATGCACAAATATGCTAAATATATTACAATATATTGCAAAAACATGACATAAGCCTGAATTATTTTTTTACTTCAAAAATGTGGCATAGATAGAGCTGTGTAGTACTCACCGTTACATTTCCCTTTTAGATTTTGTATTGAAAACGGGAATTTTTTTTTTACTATTTTGTTGCATCTGAGTCTAAAATAGTCATAAGTTGTGAAGCCTTTTTTATTTGATATAAAAATAAAACTGGACACTCTTATGGTGACTATCAAAAATCTTCATGAGATTTAACATTTTAATTTGTGCAGATGCATTTTTTATGAGATTGTGTGTAAATCATATCAACACGTGATATGCTGACATATATTCTCCTATCAGTATGGTCACACTTAACTCAGACAGTAACTTGACAAAAATGTAAGTAGAGGTCTGTAAACATCACCTAAAGCTATGGGAAGCTGTAATAATATCAGAGGAACCACATAAATATTTATATATTTTTAACAAATACCCATTTTTATTAGTAGATGACATCATGAACAGCTAAAAATGCATGACACATCATTCACCCCTGTATTAATATATACATATTTAATTATATATGATTATGACAGGATCAATGTGTCATGAACAGTGAGGACTAGGGCCGATTGGGCCGATAGACAATGCCATCTAGTTTTAGTTTTCCACTAATACATCTTAGTTGTAAAATGGCATTTTAGAACAAAAATGATCCACGTCCACACTGGCGTTTCACCTAGCATTTCTGAACATCCCTCCATCCACTGATGAAAACGCACATCATGTGACCACACACACACACACACACACACACACACACACACACACACACACACACACACACAGACAGACAGACACAGCCACACACACAGACACATACACACACACTGCCATGCGCTCGTCTGAGCTCCAGAGAACAGTGTATGTCGGACAGTTTATCAAGGATGTACCGCTGGATTGCGTCTCACTATAGTTGTTAAACCTGATATTTAATTAATCTTGTCTCTATCTAACGACTCTTCTGTCTTTTGAATCTATCAGATGACGTGTCACAGCATCAGTACACTGCTTAAATCTTTCGCTTTTACGCTTGTACTTAGAAATTTTTGTGAAACCCTCAGATACTATTGGTTCCGGACCTTATTTATCAACCAAGTTTGTCGATGACACAGATCACTCTGCCTACTCATGCCAGAGTCCTGCGGAAAAAGTGATTGACAGGTAGTAATTTTTGTGTAGCTTATCTTTATTTATTTATGATATGGTTATGGGTAAAACAAAAACCATGCAGGCCAGATAGTTGAAACGGTAGGCTACAAATAATTAATTCGTTAGGAATTATTTATTTATTCATAAATAATTAATTCACCTCCACCTAAGACGACGATGCCATTGTCCATCGAAATGTTAAAAAATTAGACATCGTACAATGCCAAATTGGTCAACATCGCCCAACCCTAGTGAGGACCAAGCAACATTTCCAGGCTCTTTGAGAACCAGACAAAAAATGTTATGTGCACTTTTGTCTAAATTTTATTAACAAAGCTGCAACTATTTTATTTATGTTAAAACAGCTCGGCTGGATGGCTGACAATATCAGTTTTTGTTTATATATTTGGTTTTACTTTTTAAAAATGGTTCTATTGTTTTAGTTGACAACGAACACTGTGTATCAATAAATAATAATTTGAAATGAAAAAAATGAAGGTGTAGTATCGATTTAGTATCACTATCGTGATATTTAATTTAGGTATCGTATCTAAATCAAAATTTTGGTATCATGACAACACTAACTAGTAAATGTTGAACTATGATTAATAAATGCTGTACATGTTTTGTTTATAAGTAGTATTTTACTAAACATGTTAACAAATATAACCTTATTGTAAAGTGTGACTTACAACTATGAATGCTAAATACATATTTAAATGCTACCCACATTCATTTTGATTGTCATTGCTTTTAATACACATTTCTTTTCTATCGCTGTTTATGTGTTCTGAGTTTACCGCATGTTGCATGTTTTGCACTCTTAATTTAAAAAAATGTGTCTATTAAAACAACATTGTTAAGGACCAATAAATCTTCTTATCCAGTGTGCATTATTATTCAAAGTCTTGAACAAAAAACATAAAACATTTTGCCTTCCACACCAAAAGCCAGTAAACATGCTTTAGTAAGAACAGGTGTGTGATGAGTAGCCCGTAATGACCATAATCCCTCCAACCAATTTAGCACTGCCGTTCTCCTGCCAACTCATTTACAAGTGCCTCTGCTGCTCAAAGATTACATGTAACATTGAGCTAAAGGAGACGATCAGCAGGGAATCGCTATTATACTCTAGAAGAGATTTAATCTAAATCTGTCTGTGGGAAACTGCCCTACATTAATACTCATTCAGTAAAGTGCAATGATGCCTCTACAAACAGGACAGATGCGGAAAACCCCAGCTTGTGCATCCTACGCCAACTCAACATCTGCTTGCAACTCTTCAGAATGGCTTTGTTTCATCAAAAACAAAGCATGGATACATCAGGGGGGGGATGAGTTTGAGAACATATGAAACAGGTCAAATGCTTAGAATAGATGTTAGTTACACAGGAATAAAGATTTAATCCCACTATGGAAACTAAACCAACAATCGTTCCTAAAGTGGTGCAGGCCATCGGTAGCATAGCAGGCTTTAGACACAATACTGCACTTTGTAAAAGCAAGTAATAACCCCCTATATCCATTAGGCAAAGCAGCTCTGTGACTCACAATGTGGGGTGCATATAATTTAGTTAAATAGCATCTCAATTTAATCACCTAAGAGAGTACAAGCATGAAGGCTTGATTTAATTACTTCACACATCCATAGCTGCCAGGAATTTAAGCGGCTGAATGGGCTCCACAAACCCACTCCAGCCAGTAAACCTTAATGCAGAAGTTCATTAAGCTCAGTCGTTGAATCAGAAAACCCCAAATGCATTGCAGTTTTGGCTGCTAATATGGGGAGGTGTCATTCTCATTTTTCTCTCCCTACGTGCTTCCTACCATCTCTCTTTCAGTCTCGTTAACTCTGTTTTTTTCCCTCCCTCCATCTGGTGAGGTGCTGCTCTCTAATGTGTTCTCAGCTGCAGATACGCTGCTGTGCGCTTGTGCATCTCATTACCATCCCATTAAAGCAATTAATGTGTTCCTAAGTAAACAGAGGGAAGCGAGGGGCTGGCGCATGTGTGAATCATTCATTTTGTGAGCTGTGCGCGGAACAGCTTTAGTGAAAGCGAATGTATATTTATTGAATGGTCGCTTACCAGATACGTGGTGTATTTGATCCAGAGATCTGGCACGAGGCAGTTCTCAGCCAGCGCTCGCTCAAATATGATTTGGACACGGGCTGGATCTCCTTCCTTCATCTCAAAATCTATGTAGGATTGATACTCGGCCAGCTTTGGAGGTTCAGAGACCAGCTAAAACAGCAAAAAAGAAGTGTAAGAAAGAACAAACAAGAAAGAATGTCAGATCACACAAAACTAAAAATTGCCTCTCTCATGTAAAACTGTGAGATTAATTGAAATTGTATTGAAATCATGATTTGAACATGCACAACTTCTAAATTACAGCATGATTTTTCCACACTATGCTATTTGGACTAATCATATGAGGGCACCTAAACAGAGCAGAAAACAAGAGACAGAGCTAAATGCAGACCCCCCAGTTTTTCACGATTTCGCAATCGCTGAATCCAACGTAAAAATCAACAAAAAGTAGCAAATTTTTGAAATCCTGCAAAATTCTTAATTTAAACAAAATCTCAAAAAATTTAAATAATCTCATAAAAATTAAATTCCAAACCATAAAATCAAACTGGATTTATTTCAGTTTGCAATAAATGTTTTACATGACTTATAGACAATACACACACAGAGTACGTGATTTATTTGAGTGTCTCTCAAAAAAAAAATGACGCCTCACCTGCGCCTTCACAATCGTTACATTACATTACATTACATGAAATGGGGGGGCGTGGGGTAGTTTTCAGCTTGTGCAGTAAGCAAGCACAGATGAAGAGCGAGTGACTTTTGTGAAGTCATAGCAAAGATGAGATATAAACATCCTGTGTCGCAAATTGGGCGTTTGATACACTTCAGACTGCAAAAGAAAGTTGGAGCAAACGGAGCAATGGAATAGACAGAGATTGGTTCACAGATGACGGCAGCTGGACTTGACTGAACTGAAGAACTTTATTTGTGCTTTACATGTATGGCTGGTATTATGATGTGCGTCAAATCAATAAATTATTTTGTTTAATTCTTTCCCTGCAGTTAACGAGAGAAAACGCTTCCTGGTCATTGACAAGTTTTACAGCAATCCATGTTTTAGGTGTATTACGGTAGAAGCAGCGCTAACGCATGTGCTATGTGTTACATAATGTCAGATGCTCCAGGGAGTAAAATCTGAGAGAAAGTTAGTTTGTGGATAAAAATAAGAGTTATAAAACCTTCCTTTGACTTAATCCCTACCATTTTAGATCTTGTCTAGACAAGAGACCAAAATAAAGAAGCTATCTATCTATCTATATTTAATCGTAAAATTGTCAGCAAATTTCTGGGAATTACCACCACAAAATCATGCATTTTTATCGAAAAAAAAAAATAATCGTACAAAGCAAGAGAGTCTGTTAATGACAAATAGCCTGCATAAAGGGGGATGATGAGTTCAGCACAGGAGAACCTAGTGCCCAAAAAAGTCAACATCTATAGTGTGGTATTACTTTGGATAGAGGACATTTAATATTATTGCTAAATTAGCTAATTTGTAAGACCTGTCAGTCACATATCACATCTAAAAGCGTGCAGAAAGCGAGAGGTGTACGCTTCCTTCAGCATTCAACACACTTTGTGTTTGTGCTCTTTAGTCGTTGCTCGGCAAACACATCAACTGTTTTTACAAAGGATTACAAACTAACAAAACACTGCTGCAGTTCCAATAAAAGTATTATTTATGGAGAAAATGAAAAAGCACTGCAGTGTTTGGTTGTTCTGCGTTCATCTGAGGTCATTAGTCTAGGTAATTAGTGCTCCAATCAATCAGCCAGAGAACGGTATCGGTTGATAATCACATTTTATGACTCGATCGGTACTCGCTAATTTGGCTGATCTTTTGAACCAATAGCAATTGTTTGTTTACAAGCTTACAAACAGAGGACTTATAAGAATTCTTTCTACATAAAAATCTTTTTACATATCAAAATTGAAAGTTCTGTGTTTTCAACAATATTGCAAGTTCATTAAAACCTGGCTGGAAATATTAGGGAAATAAAAAAATATATAACAAAAAATATTTTTCACTTGAATATTTTATAACTTATTGTAATAAACAGTAGTTTATGGACCCATTTCCTTTTAGCAAAGAAGTAATGGATTTATAGGTGTACATTTTACCTTCTTATGCATCAAATATGCACTCCAAACTTTAAGACTTGTTGAATTCTTCCATCATTTGCAATGTTTACTAATTGATTTGGTAGTCATTTTTCTTATAATTTTTTTGTATCTGTTTTCTCAATTATTTTCTGTGAAGCTGCTTCTGACCATGACATGTCCATGGTAAATGGTTTTAAGAGACATGTTTAAGGAATGTTATGCAACAGCTTTAAATAATTCTCTTAGGTTAGGTAAGATCTCTATTTAAGTATCATACTTGGAGGTGAAGCATCAGAATTGGTACTTGGTATCAGCCAATCACTGTGACAAGGAATTGGTACTCAGTATCAGCTGCAAAATCTTAATCGGAGCATCCCTATATTCTATATAAAGTATGAAGCTGATCGCTCAGTTCTTCTTATGTGACTCGCAGTGCACTTACAGCATTCTGCAAGTAGAGAAGTTTTTAACTGGTTGTGCATGGAATATCACGAACGTCACTCCCAATATGCGCTCAAGCAGGCACCTTTAATAGAATTAATGAACTTGTGCATGCAAATCACACGATATGTGAATGAACTATTTCACGGCAGTGTCACAAAGAGGTCTATGACCTATGCATCGCAAAAAAAAATTCTGTGGGCACGTACAAAAGTACACGCAGCTACTTCTGACATGTGGTCAAACAGAACATTGGAGCCTACTTGTGTTTGACGGCGCGCGCACACATACACACACACACCCGGTAGTCTATTTTTTTTGCCATAATAGGTCTATTCTAGAGACAATTTGTTACACCTTTATAGGTGTGCTTTTTGCCTTATGTCCGTTTTAGAGACACGTTACAGGTCTTTGATAAAGAACTAGATTTTTTCCTTAGGAAATATGAAACAGATTTACACTGTAAAACGTTTGTGTGTGTCAAAATCATTATTAAAATTGAAATCGCAATATTGTTTAGAAAAATCGAGATGGGTTTCTTTTGCCCATATCGCACAGCCGTACTCTCATGTGACCTTTATGAATTTCTTTATTCTGTTGCACAAAAAAGAAGATGTTTGAGGACGCATCCACTTCCATAGTAGCAAAAAATACTATGGAAGTCAATTGCAACATCAAAAAATTCTCTTTTGTGTTCAACAGATGAAAGAAACTCAACGGTTTTGAACAAGTGAAGGGTGAGCAAATGACAGACTTTTAGTTTTTGGGTGAACTATCCCCTTAGCAAAAAAAAAAGCCAGATGAAAATTACAACTGTGCTAATGAAAAGACTGCAAGAGTACTTAACTTATTATTGTAGAGCTTAATTATGATTAGAGACCAGGTAATTTAATTGGCACATGGGCAATGCAGTTGAACATTAACCACAGATATAGCTTCCAGCAAGTCAAACAATTTATGAAGCACAGTCGAATTCAGGTCACCATTAAAATTAACTTTTCTCTAGTTATGTTGAAATATGTTCTCGGATTTCAATTCAGATTTGCCTTCTAACTTGAAAATGAAAATCTGAACAGTATAAATAACATCATAAATCAAAAACTTTGCATATGACTTTGCATATTTAAAAGCTTTATCACTGTCACAAACGCTCACTGATTAATTTATGTATTTGTGAGGTCGATAAACTTGACTACAAACTTTTAATTCACCACTTAACATCAGCTAGACCACGGGTGCCCAAACATTTTCGTATGAAGGGCCAAAAACCAAACATCGTTGTTAGTTGTGGGCTGAAGGTAAATATACCTAACTACAGTATATTATATTACAGTTTTTATGGGTGATTTTCTAATTTATTTCATAATATTTAAAAAAATTGAAAATCTTACTTCAAATTATATTAACTAATGCAGTATAACTTCAAATGATAACCCATTGCATTAAAAACAATCACATTTATAACACAGTGGAGTTCAATGCTAAATACACTAGTCAAGCAGAATCTGATTTGCTCACCAAAGTCTCTGGATTGTCAGGTGAGTGTGTACATTTAATCAAAATCTGCTTCATTTAAACCATTTAGTTAAAACATTTCAGCCAACTTTTAAAAATAAAACAAACATACAAAAAAGGGTTACATTAAATTTGAACTGGCAATCTCATCTCAGATGGGATGGTCAAATCAAAGGTTACCGTGGGCCAACTTTGGCCCCTGGGACCTAGTTTGGGCATTTCTGAGCTAGACGTTTTATTCCACTAAAAAAAATACAACTGGATATTCAAAGAGGGAGAAAGTGCATAGGGACCTAATTTTGATCCATCAGGAAACAGCTATTCTGTAAACAGTTTAAAGGCAATTGTGCAGAACAACCGCCAACACCAATTTGTTAAGCAGTCTTAGTGATGTCAGCCAAAAAGGATGTGGATTCAGTGGATCCTTTAATGCTTAAACTACAAAGGAAAAGCATAACAAGAAAACAAGCCTAGAACGAATAAAACAAGTAATTAATGACAAGATTAAATTAACTGAAATGTCAAGCTGACATCTAAACGAGTAAAAAGTACAGCAGGTGTTTGTGGACAAAAAAGCTTTCATTAGAACAGATGTTTTATTTAAGGATATTCTCCAAACGACACTCGTGAGGACTGCTTTTGGCTGAGAATAAAATATTTTTAAATCATAACCGCCGCATCTGCTCCCAAAGATATCGTTTCACATTAAATAATAATGGAAACCTCAATTTAGAAAAAACAGATGATCTCTATTGCAGTGAGACAAGAGTGCATTTACCAAGGCCTCCTCATACGGTTTGCCTTTCTCCATCTGTTTCAGGGCACGTCTGTACTGGTGTGTGACTGTCTCGGATACGCCATCATCTGCCCAGTCTGAATACTCTGCGTGTGTACCCTCCATATCTACAAAACACAAAATGAACAAGGCGAGATGAGCAATCAAGCAACCTTTCAAAACCTTTTCTGTTTGTGTGTCATCACAAAGCGGCGATTTTCTGACCAAGAAGAAAGGCTACAGAAACATGAGCTGTGTGGTACGAAAGCCTAATCTGTGATCTGGCTCTGTTAGCTGAGTGGGATGTGAGCAGAGCGTTCTCCTCCGTAACTTCGGTGCCAAAAACAGCCGGCAAAAAAAATAAAAACCTGCTCACAAAACCAGACCATTTGGCTATCTGCAGGCTCCCCTGTCCCCAGCCTGTGTTACAGTGTCTGGCAGTGCACAAGTCTACCTGACAGCACCTATTCTGATTGGCTTTCAGAAACGTATATAGAAACCACAGGCAACAATCAATATATTTTTTTGTAAGCCCAGTTTTAATCAATCCCATCTGTGCAGAATTCAGTGCAGTCTAGACATGTTTTTCTCAGTTTATTTTATTTCTGCCAAATTTCGCAATCTTATATTCATAGTCTGAATTCTTTCGCCATCCATTCTCCTGGACATTTCGATTTCGGTCTGTGGACACAAGTTTTTCCATTTATTATTTTCCAAAACTGGAAAGAGGATAAGAGGAGAAAGAGTGGGAAACAGAAGGACTAAAGAAACAAAGCGACTCTCACCCATCAGAGGTACAGCTAGCTGACGTCTGAAGAGAGTGTGTATGCGCTCGAGCTGCGCGCTTAACAGTTCCTGCTGCTCTTGTGATGGAACACTGCCAGGAGGAGGCTGAGAAAGACAGAGAACGTTAAAACACCTAGAAAACACTGCAGACTACAATTAATGTCAAGATTTTTACTTTGGTTTACTTTAACAGTCAATTAGTGCCATAAATCTGAGTAGACTGTTTGTTTCTATGATTTAATGCCATATCAGCAGCATTGTCTATATTCACAGCAACACTGCTAATAATCATTCAATAGAAAGTAGGGCTGCACAATATATCATTTCATCATCAAAATCTCAATGTATTCATTCACATTAGTCATCGCAATATATATATAAGAAATAAGAGACTATGCATTATTATTTTACATGTGATTATTCATTTACTCTACCTGAATGCTGTGAGACTCCTCAGAAAACCACTGTATTTATCTATGCTTGTAGATTGTTTATTGCATTTCATGCAGATGCACTCCCCTACAGAATTATCCCAATCAATCTACATGTATTCATTTTTCCAAATAGAGATATTCAAGTCATGTGGTTATCACAATATATAAATTGCAGACTAAAAAAATATCACAATGTTAGATTTTTGTTAGAATATCCTGCGGCCCTAATACAAAGTTGTTTTTAATAAACAGGCATTATGCAAAAAAACATAAAAAACAAACAGATAAGATCTTTTATTTTAGACAGTGATAAATATTCTAAAACTATTCAATAAGAGTTCTAAATACCTGGACTGTGGAGAGAATCACAATCTCAAACTCCCTGTAGGCCTCCCAAATTGAAGCTCCTTTAGTCATGTGTAAACCCACAGCAGTCAGAGCCCTCTCAAAGATGGACCGAACCCGTTCAATGCCCCCCTGTGATCCCATTCCACCAATGGAGTACTGTACATACTCCAGCCAGATCTCTGGACCTGTGGATGGGTGTATATTGCCATTTTTTGTTTTGTTTGTTTGTCGTTGTTTTTTAATCACAAGTTTATTTCAAGACAACACATGTCTATCAGATTATACATGCAAAATCTAACCAAATACAATTATGCCAGACTTACAAACATAATCCTTGATAGCCCTCTCAAACAGCTCATAGACTTTCTCACGGTCTGATTCGTCTTCTGTTATGCGGATTTCATCCTTTAGCCAGTCCAGCCAAATCTCTGTTTCACCAAACAAATTAGTCAAACATCACTCATAATACCCACACATCATCACATCTTAAAATATCAACACTGTTATAGATAATAAACAGATAAACGGCTTCAAAAGGGTCCAGGGTTGTGCTGAACCACATAGACCAGGAGTGTTAAACTCAGCCCTGCAGAGTTTAGTTCCAGCCCTGCTTTAACACACTTATCTGTAGGTTTTAAAAAGACTGAATGACTCAATTAGTTTGATCAAGTGTTGGTTAATTAGGGTTAAAACTAAACTGTGCAGAGCTGCGGCCCTCCAGGAACTGAGTTTGACACCTGTGACTAAAGCTGCAGTCACACTGCACTTTTGGCTGAATAGACTTCCATCCATACGCATGGGAATACGACGGAACAGAAACGCAAGGTCATGCGACAAGTTTCGCAGTTTGCTGCGTTGGAAAGTTCAAGCTTGGTAAACTCTGACCTGCGAAATCACATCACATGACTGCATGAGACCAATCGAAGATCAAAACATGACCTCTCTGTACAGAATGTTAAAGATGGACTAATCGCTCGCTTTTTCAAATGTCTAATCATCTTGTTTAAATCTTGCCCCCTTTTCACAGCACCATACGACAGAAATGTGCATGTTCAAACTATAGTGGCTGCTGCACTAGACTGCCCACTAGTCCACAAAATCAAATGAGATACAAAATTATTTTTCTGTTTATGGGTTAAAAAAAAGTGTAATAAATGCCTGGTGTATTAGTGCTGATCTCCTAGTTGTGCACTTCTATTTCAATAACATCATCTTTCATGGTCGAAATCTGCTTTATTCACTATTCCCATATATTCTAAAACATTGTAATTTAGTTTGAGATTAGGTACTAAGGCTGAGAGGACCCCTATTTCACCAAGGTCTGTTCTTTTTAAAATGTCAGCAGTGAGTTCAGGGCTACTTATTTAAAAGGATAGTTCACCTAAAAACATTCTGCCATGGTTTACTCATCCTCCAGTTCTTCCAAATCTGTTTGAGTCAGTTTCATCTGAACACAAAAGACATACTGAAGAATGTTGGAGAAAACCTACTATATCCTCTACTATAAATGTAATGGCTGTTTTTCCCCCAAAATTCTTTAGAATATCTTGTTTTGTGTTCAACAGAAGAAATTCATAAAACTTTATAATCACAAGTGTAAGGACATGGTGAAATACTAAACATTTTTCCTTCTGATTTTATAAAGATTCACATACACTTTTCGGACACTCTCAATGGTACACTCTTTACTGCTGTTGTATTCTTAAACTCCCATAATCACATTCAATAAAAGCATATGACTTATAGCAATTCAAATTAACTGTTTCTAGAGGGTTGCTCAATCTTGATCCTTAAGACCAACTTTCCAGGAAAGTAATAAGTGTTCAAAAAAAAAAAAAGAAAAAAAATGTAGAGCACTTGTTGTTCTTTTACTTTATAAAATATGCAGCAATCTCTTTGTTGAAGAATCAGAGAAAAGTCTGGCTCCTGCACAAAGAGAACAAATAACAGAAGGAAAAAAACAAAATATGGATATTCCACCTTCAGTGAGAGGAAAGAGTTCGCTCATCTTCTGTCTGGCTTTGCGCAGTCTGTGAAGTTTCCCTTCTTGTCGCAGGAGTTTGATCAGGTCTACATGGCAGTTGTAGTCAAATGCATTGATTGACAGCTGTAGATATAAAACACAGGGTGTTGATTTAGCTTTATGAGAATCTCCTTTTCACAAAATATTTCACAATATATGACCTAGGACCACAAAACTCATAAGTGTAATTTTGTTTTTGAGATTTCTTACATCAACTGAAATCTGAATAAATAAACTTACCATTGATATATTTGTTAGGATAAGACAATATTTGGCCAAAATATTGAAAATCTGGAATCTGAGATATCAATTCTAAATACTGAGAAATAGTTTAAGTTGTCGAAATAAAGTGCTTAGAATCGCATATTACCAATTTTTGTGTGTTTTGATACATTTGCAGTAGGAAATTTACATAAAATGTTTAACACTTAAATGATTTTTGCCATAAAAGAAAAATGTAATAATTTTGACCCAAACAATGTATGTAAATATACAAAATACTTGTGTAACATAAGACAAGGTTTGTGGTCCAGGGTCACATATAAGAACAAATTGTGCTTTAGAAGTGAATCTATAAATGTTTAATATAAATGAATGCATTGAGAATCAGCATAAATAATACTGCTCAAAGAATATGCTAAATCTTGATGCACACAAGCAAAATATCACATGGGTGAAATGTTTAGGTGAGTACAAAAAGGTATGAACTAAATCCTTGGTCTTCTAAATTGCATTACAAAAGCAGATTCTGTACAAGGGCTGCACGATATTGTAAAAAAAAAAAATCAAGCATTGCATTATTTGTTTATTTAGCAATACATATTGTAATTTGAATACAATTTCACCAGATTACTTAATATCTCTATTTGGAAATCATTTATAATGTTAGATCAATTGGAATGATTCGGCACTAGGAGTGCATCTCTATAAAATCTAATAAACAATCTATAAATTTCCCCAACACATTTTCGTTGTTGTCTATGCTATTTGCAGTGCGTTTCTGTATTTGCATGTGTTGTGAGTATTTTCATGCATGTGTTTAGTCAATGATTGATGAATTGATGTTTACAATTTGCATCTCCATAAAATCTAAACAATCTATAAACATTTTAGGGTCTGCCAACACATTTTCGCTCTGGTCTTTGCTATTTGCAGTGCATTTCTCTATATGCACATGGTGTGAGTATTTTCATGCATAACAATTTATAAATACAATCAAGAAAAACATACAACACAAATTTAGTGTTTTATCATTTCCCCGAGTCTAACAGTATTCAAGTACAGTAACTGAATGATAAAAATAAAAATAATTTAATAAAATGAATCAATGTTATAGTCACATGTGGTACAATTTCTTATGCCTGAATGTTTTTAAAATCACTATACAATTCCAGGCATCAAAAACACACACAAATGATGAATAAAAACTCAACATTGCATATACCCTGCTATGTGTCTATTGCAATGATCACATTGCGATATCGCTGCTGAAACAATATATTGTGGAGCCCAATTCTATACAGCTTGATTCTTTCTAAAAATTAAACAATCAATGCGTTTGGGTGGGTGAATGGCTGAAGATTCATCTTTCACAAAGCAAGCATTCACTGTAGTCTAGTATGCAGGAGTGGGAGACTCTGGATCAGCGCCACTTCCCACGGAGAGCAAATCTCTGAAGGCTTACAAACTGAATTGATTTAAATAGTGATTATCCATCAATTGATTTCTCTTTATTGATCTACTATAGGCAGGAAACAGATAAAGCTTTGATCTCTGCTCTCTTGCGTAATGCAACTAAACAAAGAGTGTCTTTAGACATCAGATACATGGTTGCACTAACAGCTGCTAAGTGATTGCTTTTGTGCAGAATTTGTCAGTGATGCAACTGGACCACTGTTTCATGCAGATCAGATCATTGTTTATGATGATCAGGAATGACTTTGGATCAGAACTATACCATTCAAGGCCACAGAGACTGAACTAGGATGCACAATATATAATTTCAGCATCAATAAAGCAATGTGCACATCTACAATATCCACATCGCAGGATGTTCAATGTTGAGTTTGGGCTACAGCTAACCAGGAGCCAGAGCCACAAAAAATTGAGCCATTTGTAACTATAATGTAGATGCATTTCATATAAATATTTATATAATGAATCAAATCAAACTGTTATTTTTGAATGAAGACTATGCAGTGTTATTTTACATTTAGATTCTTTAATTTCTGTACTTTAATACTGTTGGACTCCCCAGAAAATCGTAAAGCACTGTTACTGTTTATTTGATTTGTTTATGTGCTCCATTGTATTTTTCCATTTGTAACTTGTTTATAACATTTTATAAATGATTCACTCCCCTACAGAATCATCCACATCAATCTAAATTATTGTATTCTTTGAAAATGGAGTAATTCAAGCCCTCTGGCGAAATTGGATTCATATGGAAAAAATAAATCATTATTTGAGATTTTTCCAGTATCATGCAGCCCTACCAGAACAAAACTTGTGCATTTACCATGGGAAAAAAACGTCTAGGAGAAATATATTTAAATAAAAAGCCTGTCCACTCTTGCTGAAAAGAGACTTCATTTTTTTTGTAAACTAACCCTTTAGGGCTTTCATAATCTCATAAACAACCAGTGCAGAGTACACAAAATGTGCATTAGTGTATTTATCCATACAGTTCAGCAATGTGGAATCAGCATTCAATGTCCCAAAGAAACACAGGGGATCCCAGATCAAACACGTGGACATAACTATTAACGTTACACATACAGTGCAAAGGTGTTCCTGCATGTGGTCTGTAACTCAGAACTAATGCGTTATAAACACGACTGACTGAAATCTGCACTAATCCACTATATATCTAAAAGGTGTCTCGACAACTCTGTTGCATACAGCTCCCTCCTCTATATGAGCATTATGGCGCGTATTTGAACTCCGTACACACAGCACGCGTCGTCAAAACACTCAACTTCATTACTGCATCTTTCACATAAACTCTCATTTAAAAACATGCACGCTCGCAAAACTCTCTAAACACTAGAAATAAATTAGTAAAACAGACAGGAAGTTTTGGTAAAATAAAAATCAAGACACAACTGTTCGCTAGCTCGCCTAAGTTAATCCTTTGCTAGCCACATTCCTCCAGAACACAGTAAAGTGTTTGTGTATTTGTATAACTTCTGATCAAGTATCTGGTGTCAAACACGCAGGACCTCAATAATAAACAGACTCCGCTAAATGTGCGCGGAGAAACTCCCCGTGAGAGTCGTCCGTGAGGTGTTTAGGGGAGCTGCGTATGTGAGGAGGAGCGCCTTTAGCCTCATTCATTCCTCACCTGCTCTTCCAGCCGCTGGATCTCGGCTTCATTCTCCCTCTCGTCCTCGGACGTGTCCTCTTCATCGTCCTCCTCGGAATGCTCGACTCCCATCCCTTCTTCCTCCTCCTCATCTTCGGACTCCATCTCTCGCTCCATGCCCTCAGCCTCCTCTTCAATATCTGGCAACAGCGTCTGCTCTTCGTTCCCCGTCGCCGCCATGTTGAGAACTATCTCTGCCTGGAAACAGGGGCAGGGCACGCGCGCGCGCGCGCGCGCGACACCAGAGCTCGCGGGAAAAACAGAGGGGGCTCGTGCTACCGGAAGGCGGAGCTCGCGGGAAATAAAAAATAGAAAAACAGGGGGCGCGTCCCGAGTCTAGACTACAGGCACTGGCCGCTGTCAGTTTGGCATTTGTTCCTGTAATCTGTTCCGCCGAAATTCTTTGTGGTGGTTCGGAAAACTCTACTCTTCGTCTGTCAATATCCGCATTCAAATGTTCTTCACGGTTTTATTCTGAAGCCATAATAACATTCAGAGTGAAATTATTAAAAATACACATGCTAATTGCATGCTAATTGTAAAATATATTATTATACGGACGTAAATATGTTGAATATTTATGATAACCGTATGACAATTAATAATATTGCCGTCATATATTTTGTAATCGATTGTATGGCGAAATCGCTCCCTCTGCTGGTTGAGTTATTACAGGAGTTCTTATGGTTTTGTAATTGTATTGGTGATTATAACGAAAAAAATTATATTGTTTTATTTGGAGACTGTATTGAACAAATAAAACACACCAGGAAATAATAAGAGTACATTTTAACTGTTTAAATGTGATGGTTTGTAGTGGTTTAAATGGTGCTTGTATTGGAAACAATTAAAATGATCTGTTATGTTGGGGCAGGGGGCTTGCAGAAAGTGTAGTAATGTGAAAATGCAAGTGAGTCTAAAAAGAGTTAAGATGCAAAAACCTCTAAAAGCCAATTGATATTTCCTTTTTCTCCAACTCTTGTATGTTGGATCAGTTATTTTACATTTATAGTGATGGATAAGTTATTTCCATTGCCTTTCAAGTGAAACAACTGAACATAAACATAGGAGGTTGAGATAAATTCTCATTTTAGGAGAATATTTTCGAAGGCATTTAGGGGTTTTTGCATCTGAACTCTTCATATAAAGTCAAAACAAAAACAATACTTGTGGGCTCTGATGAGGTCATGTACTGTCAAACAAAATGATCAGTCTGTGCAAGAAATGTAACTTTTCCCATACAGCCTTAAGTAACTGTTCCCAGCACGTGGACAACAATCTCAGACCACCCTTCTAAAAAAAGTTCAAAATTGGGATGTATGAGCTTATTTGTCCCATTTTTGACAGTATCCCATCATAAATTGTGAAAAAGGCTTTAAGAAGAATAACCAATAAAAGATGCCTTTTATTATTTTAATGGACAAATTCTAACTGAGGAAATGAGCTGGCCAGTTTGTTATTTGCCTGTAGGCTACAGGTTTTTAATTTAAAACAAGTTTTAACAGATTCCTATTTTTTTGTTTGTTTGTTTTTTTATGATGGATGATAATAAATGAGCATTTGAAAATTAGTTTTTTTCATATTTCTAAAATTCTAATCTCATTACATTATATATAAAACTGAAATAACTTACAGTTTAAATGCACATTTGTAAATAAACATATATTTTGTAAACAAAAATAGCATAAGCACTTTGACAAAAATGTATTTGATGGAAGTATTTTTGTTGCATCAAAAAGTGTCGTAATGATAACCATTCAACAAGCTAATCCAGCACAGATAAGGACTTAAAATGTCAGTAAAATGCAGTATTT
Organism: Danio tinwini; assembly: GCA_903798205.1. Taxonomy (NCBI): domain Eukaryota; kingdom Metazoa; phylum Chordata; class Actinopteri; order Cypriniformes; family Danionidae; genus Danio; species Danio tinwini. The sequence goes on from CAIGQZ010000427.1 coordinate 19,533,942, forward strand.
GAACCCTGAATAACTGCAAATAGGTCCACTTTATAAGAAAAAAGAACCACCCCTTTTAATAGGCTGGCTATAGGTGTGACTCCTCACAACGTAATTAATTTGTTTAATTAACCATTTGTAAACATTTTGATGAACAGTAAAAAATACATGTCCACTCTCTACACTGTAAAATAAATAGTGTCTGCTATTTTTCAAATGTGCAGTATATGTGTAAAACACATGCAAAATTTTCTAAACTATTCTAATATATACATAACAATTGACATTAATAATGCTAGATTGCAGACATTTAAAGTTTACTATGTAAACGTTTTCCAATTAAAAAAAAGTTTTAATTAATTTTTAAAAAGTTTTAATCTAATAAATTTAAAATATAGTATTTAAAATTGTTTAGGTCCTCTTTGAAGCCCAGGGTTATCCCTCAATCTGAGATTAAAGTTTAGACGCAAATACCTCTAAATGTCATCTGAAATGTTCATCTAAAATGAGCATTTTTATCAGGCTCCTGTGTGTGTTCAGTAATATCACTTTTATTGCAAAGAATAATTCCTTTTCTTGGTCTTTGAAGTGAAATACATAAACATAAAACATAAAAGAAACAACATAAAAGAAAGACGCTGAAAAAAGTTTCTTTTAGATGGAATTTTAGAACTCTTTATATGTTATTAGAATTAAATACTCTCCCCACTGCTCTTCTCCCTGTACACAAACGACTGCACTGCAAA
>CAIGQZ010000427.1:19539666-19569249 GCA_903798205.1 Danio tinwini
TGTGTGTGTGAAGCACACTTGGCAATAAAACTGATTCTGATTCTGATTCTGAAACAGCAATGGTTAAAACAGCAGTTAATTACAAAGCAAAAATGATCTATGCAATACTATATGAAGGTTAAATAATGTATAAAGCTTTTTTTTTATTTCCTATGTAAAATATATCACATTTGAGGGGTGCAGTGAAAGTGCTCCACCTGCTGTTTAAGTGAAGTAAGTTCTGTAGTGTGTAAGCTTATGTTATTATATATATGCAAATTAGCAATATCAAAACTAGATTCTAGAAATACACATGCAGTGCGCAGTTAAACCATCGCCACTATCGACTTGTGGCTTAATATATTGTACAAAACATCCGTGAAATTATTCATAAATGTAGGTGAAAGCGCTCCTCCTGCTGGTTGAGCATCATGTGTGCACTGTGTAGTAATAGTCAGTCGGTCATCATGGCGTTAGCAGCGGCTGCAAGGCGCTGTGGATCTTCTGCGCTTTTCAGTAAATCATTGTCATTAGCAGAGCTCAGACCCGCCTGCTCTTATCATAAAAAGGTAAGTGCCACTTCTCGTCTTACTGCTGATTGCCTTGCAAGAATTGTCTATGATCCGTTCATTTGCAGTTTCTAATGTTTGAGAGCAACTTTGTTGCGTGGATGCTAGCTAGGCTAACGTTAACTGCGTATGTAAACAAACTAGCAGAGCAAGGATATCAGAAGCTGTTTTCTGTTGTCCATTTGAAAGTAAACGTAGTGTTATCATATGCTGTTTATATCAGAATGTTTATATCAGTCAAATTACTGTTCATACATATTTACTGTTAGAATAATTATCCACTTGTGTAACTGTCCTACAAACTCATTAGTGGTGTCTTTTTAACATCGTAACGTTACCTCTTGTGCCACAGGTAAAAAAAAAAATTATGATTAATAGTATTAGTTTTGTTAGTTCACAGTTCAGTTTTATGCTATTATGAAGGTTAGTGTCATTATCAAGCAAGGGCACATATTCATATTGTTTAGTCATACTGAGGTAAAGTTGGTTTTATATTTACACATTCAGTCTTTCTCCTTAACAATTTAATTTCAGAAAAGTAGTCTTTACAAATTCTTAATAGTAAAATCATATTCAAAGTATGTTTTTCAGTCAAATAAATAGTGCTAATGTTGTTTTCAAGTCATACTTGTGTATTCAGACCGAATATTTAAAGTGCCGTGGTAAACAATATAGGGACCACATATCATAAGTTGTCACTGAAAGAATGTGCAAATATAAAACCAACTTTACCTCAATTGAAGTGATTTGGTATAACGTAGCTTATTTTTTTCTAAAGGTTGTGGACCACTATGAAAACCCCAGAAATGTTGGTTCCTTGGACAAGAACGCAAAGAACGTGGGAACAGGATTAGTGGGTGCACCCGCATGTGGGGATGTAATGAAACTACAGGTATAAAGTTCACGAAACGGGTCTAAAACTGATACCTATTCGTGTCTTTGGACAAATTTAATAAACTTTTAGATCCACTTTAAATGTTGACTACTTATACATAAATAATACAGTCACTTCTCTATATAAATAATCACTTTGATGTGTTTTATTAATGTGTTTGACAGATTCAGGTGGATGAGAATGGAAAAATAATAGATGCCAGATTCAAAACGTTTGGCTGTGGCTCTGCCATTGCTTCCAGCTCTCTGGCCACAGAGTGGGTGAAGGGGAAATCGGTGAGTCATTGTGATTCAGGCCATTGCACAAATTCGCAGTGAGATGATCTCATCGTGCTCTAAATTTGTTTTCTTAAGCGTTTCCTCACACATTTTTATTTTCTCTGTTTCTTGTGCAGGTTGATGAAGCCCTGAAAATCAAAAACACAGAGATTGCCAAAGAACTTTGTCTTCCACCAGTCAAACTACATTGTTCTAGTAAGTTGGTCTGCAAGCACATTAGGGAGGGGGGGATCAGAAATATGCACATAGTCACAGATTTCATAATTATTATTATTATTTTTATCTGGCAGTGCTTGCAGAGGATGCAATCAAGGCTGCGTTAGCGGACTATAGACTCAAACAGAAGGATGAGAAGACGACATTGGCTGAAGCTCGAAATTAATGTTCTAATTCACAGACCGTCACCGTCAACCACTCTATATGTGACTGATGAAAAATTGTGTGGTTTATTTCCTTACTGAGGTTGTAGTGAACAAAATAGTCTGCATCTATTATTACTACTAAACTCGCACTGCCTTAGCATTGCTGGTTTGAAATGGTTTGCATTGACAGACTGTGGAGATCTTTGAATTAAAGTTTTTTTTCTCTCCCTGTTTCTCCTGGAATCACGCACATTAAAATAAACTCTTTAATTCATGAAGATCTCAGACATTAAATGTCATCTATTGTAAATGCATACTTCAACAATGCTTGTACATGTATTCTATTACAGTTTACAAAAAGGAAAGTAGTCTTTCTGCAGGGAAAAAGTTAGATTATTAGGAGTGATTTGTAAGCAAAAACAAAAATATATATACCTGGTTTTAATGCTGTATTTCTTGCAAAACTTAATAAAGCTCTGGGTGTTTATGCTGTATCGTCATTGCTTTGTATGATTATTCAGATGTCTGAATCATATTTTCTCAAATAACATTTTTAATTCTATGCATATACACAAGTCAACATATGAAGTGGATCAAAACCTTTCATCACAGTTGTCCTAAAACTAAAATGTGATTAGGATGACTTTTTTTTTGTTTGTTGATGCACTTTAAAATTGACTACTGTAGTTTTAAAACGTTTGATATTTCTAAAATGAGTAGTGAACATCAGTTTTACCAATGGTGAACGAATGAATAGAAATGAAGTGCCACAGAGGCATATATTCAATTATTTTTATACAATACAATAAATTGTGAGTATATGTGACATATCAGTATTGAAAGCATAACAATTTTAAAATCAGAATCTAACTGACCACTTTTTTTTACTTAGCCCAGGGGTGTCAAACTCCTTTTTCTGGAGGGCCACAGCCCTGCACAGTTTAGTTGCAACCCTGCTCCAACACACTTACCTGTAGGTTTCAAATAAGCCTGAAGGATTCAGTTAGTTTGATCAGGTGTAGGGCTGCACAATATATTGTTTCAGCATCGATATCGCAATGTGATCATTCACAATAGTCACATCGTGAGTTTACGCAATTTTAAGTCTGGATTATAATTCATCAATTCCATGTTTTTGATGCCTCTGATTTTATAATGACCTTAAAAGCATCCAGGCATAAGAAAACGTACTATTTATGACTTTACCCATGATTAATTTTATTGAATTACTTTAATTTTATCATTCAGTTACTGTGCTTGAATGCCGTTAGACTCGGAAAACGATAAAACGCTTTCAATTGTATCTTTTTCTTGATTGTATTTATAGATTGTTATGCATGAAAATACTCACAACACATGCAAATACAGAAATGCACTGCAAACCACATAATGCAGACTACATCAAAGATGTCGAGGGACCCCAAAAAGTTTATAGATTATTTATTGGATTTTATGGAGATACTGCAGAATCATCCCAAATTGATCTAGCATTATAAATTATTCCCAAATAGAAATATTCAAGTTATCTGGGGAAATTGCATTCATATCGCAATACATATCGCAATGCAAGATTTTTTCCAATATCATGCAGCCCTAATCAGGTGTGTTAAATTAGGGTTGGAACTAAACTGCAGAGCTGCGGCCCTGTGACCTAGCCCAACTCGTACATTTCAGCTTGGAAAAACTCTGTAATAAGCTTATGAATTTGTACTTATGTCTCCTTGAACTTGAGGAAGCGGGGCTACTCTCTGATTTCGTAGAAGGATATGTTTTAGTACCAAAAGCACCAGGAGCATCAGTAACACTGTAAGCACACAAAGAATTGCCAGCAGTGCAATGAGCGTGGAGTCGCTGTACTGTAATATTGTCTGAGGAATGAGTTCAATGTCTTTAGTGGTGGTCGGTGAACCAGCAGACGCCACAGTGGCTGGTCGCTGACCTGTTGAATTCTCCAGACAGCCCGGTTCCACACCTGTGGCTTGACTGTAAGGTACTTGGGTGGACTGCGGTATAAAAGATGCAAAGTTCTGAGAGATACACTCCTCGTAGCTCAGTCTCTCCAAAGTGGGCTGGTCTGACCCAAAGAAGGACCTTGAGTTTGTGCTCTCAGGCAGTTTTGAAGCTTCTCGACATCTTAAGGAACTTGTATTGCATGATATATCAGATCTAACCAATGTTGACACGTCTGTTGTCTGTTTTACATGACTCTCAACCAGTTTCCTGGATTCGGAGGTTGTGTTCGCTGATGACATTCTCTCAGAAGGCTTAAAAAGTTTTGGGCAGATCGCGATGACTGAGAGAGTTAATAGCAACTTTTGTGCAAGGTGCAAAGGAGCTGTACACACTAGATCTGTCGCCATCCAAACCCTGTCCGTAAGAAGCCATCTATACAGATACATAATGTCACACTCGCAAACCCACAGGTTATTGGCTAGATCTACTGAGCGAAGGCGGGAGAGTCCATCAAAAGCCCGCTCAGGAATAGTGTGTAAACAGTTGCTGTTGATCCTTAACACTTGTAGGTTCACCAGCATAAACAACGAGGACAGATCCAGGGCAGATATACAGTTTTCTGACACATCAAGGTGCGTTAGCGAAGAAGGTAAGTTCGCTGGCAGACGAGACAATCTATTCCCCTTAAGAGTTAACATCCTCAGTCTAGTAAGACTTAGCAGTGCCCCCGGCTGAACTGACCGTATCCGGTTATCCTCCAAGTCTAGACGAGTAAGGTTCCCAAGCTGCCTTAGAGATCCAGTTGTGATGTACGTGATCTGGTTCTCCTGAAGCTGAAGCGTCTCCAAACTCGCTGGAAGCCCACGAGGGAAACGGACCAGTTGGTTGTGGCTGAGGCTCAGCTCCTGCAGGCCTGAGTATGGCTGGAACATGTTGTCCACATTGCAGAGTCGATTCCGGGCTACAGAAAGGACAGCAGTGTTTAGAGGAACAGAGCGAGGCAGAGTGTGTAGACCGAGAGACTCGCAGAGAACCAAAGCTCCAGGATGGGGACAGCAGCAGCCATTGGGACAAAGGGACATGATCAGCCCAGCAAGCAGAGATGAATGGAGATACAACAGGAGGCAGAAGAGAAGACTAGAACGCATGACTCACTTGAAAGAAGAAAATTGAGAGGGACAACATTAGTAACTGCTTTTCTTTCACGGCAAAAGATTTCATTTGAACAAACCTCATTACCATGATGGACTCTGAGACTCCTCCAGGTTGTATTTCCTTTCTTTTGCAGCTTGAGCTTCTTTCCAAACGCATTTTTTAGGCATCAACACGTGGTCTTCCTCATTTGTACCCTGTTTTAGCAGAGCCCACTTAATCTGCTTCTCATCCTCTCTGCTCCCTTCAAGAGAACGCTTCGTGCTCACCCTGAAAATTCCGGGTAGCGGCCCATCAAACTTTAATGGCAGCCTTAAGGTTTTAAGTTACCTGTTTTGTATCTTCTTCGCAATGTGAATTAATCGGGCACTCCTGTTGCTTTTCCCAATGATACCAGGTTAGTGGAGTACTTTCTGCTAGGAAACACGTTTTTAGAACCATTCTTGTGTATAAGGAATATGTTATTTGATTATCTGAAGAACCAAAGTATTGGTTTGTCTAAATTTACACAATCGTTCAGAAGTGTTGAGAGCATGTCACTCTTACTCTAATAAGTGAAAGCAGTGTGTATTTGCAGAATTATTTAGCACCTTGTGGAGATTTTAAACTTGAGTTGTTGTTTTTTTTGTGGCTCAGGTTTCACACCATATCTTTGATACTACCAACACTTGGTCATGCTCTACAGCAGTGGAGCTTTAGTTTCACTTGAGGCTAATTTGCATTTAGCTTGCTATTAATCAACGATATGCAGATAACATCAATGTAACAAAAGCTGCATTATTTTAAGAGGTGCAAGCTTTTTTTTTAGGACATATCTGTTGCATGGGCAAATTATTTGTCTTCGGGATATAATTGTAATGCAAAACCGCCTTACTGTAATATTCTCAGGTTCGGTCTTAGACAGAATATTTCTATTAATGGTAGATATTTCTGGAGAGGCCTTTGGAATGAGCTCATGAAATATTGATTGGACATTGTATGGATGTGACAAAAGCTCTGTAGCTGCCGCCGTTACGCTCTGCTGGGCTCTGTTGCTGGGGTTGTTGGGTTTCATAAGCTTCAGACAAGAGAACCCAATTATTTTGAGGGAAAAAAACAGCACCACTAAAAACACTTTGAAATTAAAACATGTATATATCGCCTCTTAATCTAACTTGCAATTCAAAAGTTTTGGTTTTTGTTTTGAAAGAAACTATTACATTTATTCAGCAAGAATACATTAAATTGATCATAAGTGACAGTACATCTACATTTATAGTGTTCTCAAAATCGTTGTATTTTGTAATTACATTTATTACAGCTTTATCGTCACACACAAACACATGCATGCACACAATTGAGCAGGACAGTTTTTTTTATTTTTTGAGCATTTATTTATATTTATAATCACTTAACCCTGCTTAAAAAATGAATACTGAAAAAAGTCATGAAATTAAGATAAAAATAACGTAAAGCAAGTTTAACACCCAACAACAGCTTCAGAAAACACAGCATAATTTATAGATTACCATGCATGTTTCATTTGTAAAACAAGAAATATCAAAGGAATGTGAAAAACAGTTTGAAATGACATTGAACTCTCAGAACTACAAAGTGATTCACAAAATTATAATTTCAAGTTTTTGGTTGTTGCCTGCCCTACACCATTTTATTTTCTATATAAGAACATTAAAACTGTCAAGTAGCAATTTGGTCCATTACACCACAAAGATTGAAAAGAACAGTAATTAAGACAAGCATTCACACACATTTTATTTCCACTCTTCTTACGATAGGGCCTACTAGGTTAACATGATTTCACCAAGTAGAACATTTTGCTGGATCAACATTCCTATTAACCAATAAGATTTTAGGGATACTTAATGCCAAGTTTAGTCTTACAACATGGGATTCTACACCGTTCTTATTCACCTATCATTTGTCTCTGTTTTTAGAAATAAATTGTGGTTTGGATTAGGGATCGGAACAGGGTTAGGACAACACAATCTCATGGCAATTTGTAATTTTTTGATTCAGTGGCTAATTCATTTACATTTGTAAGATCTAATTTGTACAATTTAGTACGATTTTCTCCCAATGACAATGATAATTGTTTAGTACGATTTCCCACAATGACAGTTGGGTGTTTTCTTAAAATTGTACATTTTGTATGACTGAACTCATACGAACTCATAAGAATTAGCGCCTAAATTGACAAAACGTAAAATACTTACGTTTCCTTGTGAGATCAGACTGGGTTAGGATCATATTATTAGAGAGGAATGTGGGTAGACGACAAATACTGTAAATGGTAAAAAAAGCTTCTTTTTTTTTTGTAACGCACCATTTTTTAAATTTATTTATATAGTTTGAAGTCTAATGTTTGAGAAAATATAAAGGGTCACTAACTTTATCAGTTCTCTTTTTTATTATTGAACTGTACTGTAAAATTTCTTGTGGTGTGACAGCAAAAATTAAGGAAAACGACGCTTAATAATACACAAATAGTGTAAGAGCGATTTATCTTCCTTGTTGGACATATTTCTATGGTGGCAGAGAGAGCTTAACGTGATGCAAATCCTCACAACTCACATTTTTAAAAAATGTGCTGCATTTTCACACAACGCAAACAAAAAAGTTCGAAACACAATGGAAATGTTTCAAGGAGACCCTAAAACGTGACGGACCCAGCTATTAAGGTTATGGTTATTTTGGCTAATAAATACAAAAGACATAGGAATCGGAATATTAAATAATAAAAAAAAAAACTGACCTTTCAAAGATCACCCACAATTTCACTGAGCAATAGTGACAGCACAGCGGCATCCGCCACATTTTTGGGTCTCCTTTAAACATTTCCGTTGAGTTCTATTCTACTTGTGTTGTGAGAAAATGCAGCGCGTTTTCATAAATTGTTTGCATTGTGGGAAAATGCAGCGTGTTTTATTAATTTGTTCGCGTTGTGGGAAAACGCAGAGCATTTTTTTTACGTGTTTGTGTTTTTTCAGCACGTGTGCTGTCAAACGGATGAAAATCTTTTCCTAATTTGCTGGTGTTTTATGTAATTGCATGTGTTTTCATAAATTGCAGCACGTTAAGCTCTCTCGGCCACCGTAGATTATCATAAAATTAATTTGATTTCATTAATTTTACATGAAATTGTGAATAATATAATTTTTTCTCTGTGACCTTTAAGTCTTGTTGGACATTTTAAAAAGGACACAAAAGGACAACAAACCATAATTTTGACTTCTCAGAGAACTTCAGTCACATGAACTTGAATGGGGTCCTTCAACTAATAAAAGTTTTCAGAGGAATTTTTGATTTAAATTAGCATAGTGTAACACCAGAGGACATGGTTCTCAGTGACAATAAGTTTCAGGTTCCTATGTTTTTATAAATATATGAGTAAAAAAAAGTTGATATTTGCAAAAATAGCCACTTGTAAAATTAGGCCTGAGGTATTTATATATGAATAATTTTACGATTTGCTTTTTAAATCATATGATTTGCAATTTATTGAATTATGCTTGAGACAGTAACACCATAGGACAGTTTTGAGATTTGGCTAAAAAAATTTAATAACACAGCAGTTTTTATAACAAAAGGTCCATAGAAGACAAATAAATGTTTAACCATTTACTGCATTTTAAATGAAGACATTACACATTATATTTTTGTCCGGTGTGTCACTTAGGATTTTTTTGTAGACAGGTCTAACTTGGCAAAGTCACGTTGAAGAGGGGTGCATTGTGTTGGAACATACTCAGCTGACAGCGAGTGAGGGCTTCACATCTACCAAATGATTCATGAATCTTGAATGAATATCTAATGGTAGAAAACATTTGGAATGATGGTCAATGGTAGCAGTAAACGCCCTCATGCTGTGCTGTGATTTGCCTTTCTGAGATGGCACGTACAGACCAGTGGTTGACTGTTTGAGGTGGTTGGCAAAGGCTCCTCTTTCTTCTTGGGCTCATCTTTCTGCATCTCCACCACTTCAACATCCTCCACCTTTTGGACCTCTTTTGGCTTGGTACGCGGCTCTTTTCCATCCTTCTCTCCCACCAGTGCTTTAGTAGGTTCTCGCAGAGTCTTTGCAGTGGTTATCTTGCCATCCTGGTTATGAGGTTGCCCCATAGCCTTACTCGGTTGGTCGATGTATTTTCTGGGAGCAAAGGTTTTTGGAGGATAATAGGCCTCGAGTTTGCGTTTGTGACTCATAGCTGAGGCACAGCAGACAATGAAGATGATGACGACCAACAGTGCAGTCACCACAATAATGAGCAGCAAGTTCTCCTTCAGGAAATCCACCACCTGGTTGAAGATGAAGTCTTTGATGCGGATGAAAGTGGTCGTGATGTTGGGAGATGGAGACGGGGATGGGGGAACATGGGTGGTTCGAGCGATGGGGAAGATAAGTTCAGGTTCGTCACCGCTACCCTCCATGGACACATTGAATGGAGCAGGTTTGGCAAGGCAAACGCTGCTACAGAAAGCAGTCAGGAGCAGACAGACCAAACGCAAAGAGAGCAACATGCTTCCTCTATAGACCTGTAAGAAAACACATACACAGTTGTGGCCTTTTTCATTCCTCATAGAAAAAAAGGATGTAAGCATCACAGTGGTTTCAGCAAGGTGGACAACACTAATCGAATCAGGAGTGAAGATATACCAAACAAAGAAATGAAAACTTGCCACAAACAGGGCTAAGTAATTCAATTAAAAATAAAGGATATACATAAAGCAAAGTCTTGGAAAACCATTAAATTATCATAGTATTGTGGTGATCATTTATTGGTAGTACAGAATTCGCAAATTAAGTGGGGAAAAAATGTCATGGCCAGAAAGGAACAATTTGTTCCATAAAATGACCATTGTCTGCATGTTTTTACTCATTTTAAGTACATTATGTGCACAGTTTATTAGTTCACTATCATGGTAGAAGTATGTGCACAATTTACTAATCCCTCATCTTGTATCCCTCACAGATTTTATCATTCCATAGTTAAAGGTATAGTTCACCCAAAAATGATATTCTTTCTTTTGTTGCACATGTAATCCCCAGCTGGTCCTACACCATGTAACTGCTCTGAGCTGGTATCGAACCAGCGACCTTCTGCATGAGAGTCGGTTGCTCTATCACGGAGGCTAAAGACCATGGCCTCTAGCATCTGTCGCTAGAGCACCTTTTCGGGTTCAGAGGCGTGAGGTTTACCTGCACAGCACTTTACTTGCTGGCCTCCTTTACACTCACCCCCCAAACCTCACTCCCATCTGGGTCACGACACCAATGTAACCCCTGCCGGTCCTACACCACCCAACCCGCTCTGACCTGAGATTGAACTAGCGACCTTCTGCATGGGAGTCGGTTTCTCTAACAAGGAGGCTAAAGACTATGGCCTCTAGTGTCCATCGCTAGAGCACCTTTTCGGGTTCTGTTACTCACAAAAAAAAAAAAAAAGAATATTAAATTTAGCTGCAAACCTGTAACTATATTTACTTCCAAAGCATTTGCTTTTTTCCTTCTATGGATGTTAAAGGTTTTCAGCTAAATTTAAAATATCTTATTTTGCATTCAACAGAAGACACAAAAAGATTCAATACAACTTAAGGTCATGCAAAAAAAACACAAACTGGATAGAAAAAAAAGATTGAGGTTCTTTATAACTCCTAAACTGTCTGAATTTGTACTGGTATTACAAGTTTGGGCTCCTGTTGGAGAGAATGGGAAACTCAATGGCTAACCATTTTCACATTGTTTTGGGCTTGCTCAAAAATACGGTCCTTCTGGTATGAAGAAGCAAATGAAATAAAGAAGATAGCTGGAGAAGAATTGGACTACTCATTTACTACATTATACCTTGAGACAATGGCAGAAATTGTTAACTTAAGAAAATATAGGATCAATTAGTCCTGACAGCATGTTTTAGGTCATTGCAAATTATTAAGCTAAGTTAATCATGTTCTAACTTAATTCTATAAGTTACGCAAGCTGTTTTAAGTCAGTTTAATTAAAATAAGTTAAATTGATTCAACAAATTAAACACATTTTTTTGTTTAAAAAATTTAGTGCAACCAGTATTTTTTTACAGTGTTCTAACAACTGAGAAATACTTTATTCAAATCAATAAATTATCTGTTTAATCAAAGTCGATTTAGGTCATTCCTCTCCACACAGTTCTATTAATTATCGCTTTTTTGAGTTTGCGCATGCTCATGACAGTATCGAGCCAACGAGTTTTTGGTCTGCCTTTCCTCCTACTTCCACTGACCCCTTCCCAGCATGACTGCCTTTTCGAGTGAATTGCTACGCATGACATGGCCAAAATAGAATAATTTCTGTTTGGTAATCTTGGCTTCCAGTGAGGTCTTTGGCTTGATGTACCCTAGGACTTGTTTTTGTTGGTGATTCTCGCTGTCCACAGGATGAGCAACAGTCTCTTCCAGCACCACAACTCGAAGGTGTCGATCTTTCTTCTGTCTGTATTCTTGATCGTCCAGGTCTCGCAGCCATAGGTTGCTATGGGGAAGACGGTCGCATCGACTAGCCTTGCTTTAGTTGCAGTGCTGATGTCCTTACTTTTCCAGATGACATTCATGCTCACCATTGCATTCTGTCCAAGGGTTAATCGTCTCTTGATTTCAGGTGTCGTGTCCCCATTTCAGTAAATCTAGGAACCAAGGATTATAAAATCCTGTACTGTCTCTATTTTTTTTATTGTGGATCTTTATGCTGCATCTTCTATTCCCGGAGGTCGTCATCACCTTCAATTTCTTGATGTTCAGGCGCAACGCCACCTTCTCAATTATATGGCAGAATACTGGAGTAGGTTGCCAGGTCTTTCTCCAGGCCAAAGCCGCATTGGCCTGCATGGGGTTTCTCCCAAACAGTTCACCCCCTCACCACAATGAAGTATGGTTGGGCTAATTCAAATACTTTTGGTAAATAGCAGAAAAACCATAACCCAAAAATTGTTTCAGGTTGATCCTCCAATAAGGGCTCAATGGGTAGGAATTGTAAAGGGAATACACTGTATGGAGAGACTGACGTTTCACCTAAAGCAGGTCGCACACCAGAAGTGCTGCTCGGCGATGCACCATGCAGCGCCATGCATTTCAGAATTCTAAACATAGGTTTCTATCAGGGTACACACACCGATAGCCGCAAGTCGGCGGCTGTCCGCAGCGCCAATCCACGACTCAGGACACCGTTCATATTTCTGCTGCGCCACAGAGCACCATCAGATTAGTTTAGTTTTAAATAGCCTGCGAATGTGCGCATCTGGTGTGCGATACTTTTAATTGTCATGTGTGCAGGGTGTCGTGCCGCTGTGCGGCGCATCCGGTGTGTGACTCCCTTAAGACTTGATTAAAAAAAACTGCAACAAGTACTGTCAAAAATGAAGCGAGTATCTCATTTTAAACAATACGGGATATTATGGTTCAAATTTTTTACCCTCTTCGATTGTGTGATTTACAATTACAGCTCTTCGCACTACAAAAATGTAACACTGTATTTACTCTGCAAAAGACGCTTAAAGCATCTAACAGCTAATGTTTACTCGAATACCCCACAAATGACGGCTAGACTCATAATGCAACTTAGCGTTCACAAGGGTGACGTCACCTGACAAAGTCACTGACTGTGACTTGATTTGTAACTCCTATAACCCCCCCCTCCCCTCCATGTTAGTTAACACATTTACTAACATGAACAAACAATGAACAATACATTTAACAGATGTCCTTTGGGAACCAACAATGGCTCTTCGATGGCAGTGCTGTTTTAAAGTATCTTATTCCAGCACTGTTTAAAGTGTAAATGCAAAATATAAATGAACATTTTCCCACCTTCACTGAACGTAAACAGAAATCTAGATGGTCATCAGCTTTCTGCATATCTACACACAGAGAGCTATTTCGATGTTATCAGTACTATTGGTTTTCATGTAATAACAGGAAGGAAGCTGCGTGTATCGCACACGTCGTTGCAAACTCACTACATGGAGCAGATTTTCATGTTTCTGTTGCCTCACAGGAGAGGAGTTATTCTTGTTACATCCATCCATTACTTATTCGGGGTGGAGGCAGAGGGAGACACAGGGCTGGTTTGTAATTTGGCTGCCTGGCCGATGCCACCCGCTCACCACAGAAAAGCAAAAGCAAGGCCATATATACATTAGTGAGGGCGCAGCAAGGCGTGGGAGAACCACAGATCTCAGGCCTGTATTTACAGCCCAGCTGCAGTGAGATGCGCCAGAAACCAGCCAGACTATTTCTGCCCCACTCCAGAACACACACATAATATTCAGACTGCTCGTGCATTGTCAACACTGCTTTTGGTTGTTTATTTAATACTTTATTTTTATTTATTTTTAAAGAAAGAATAATAATAATAATAATTTTTTTCCCAGTATTGGGTTGTGGCTGGAAGGACATCCACTGCATAAAACATATGCTGGATAAGTTGGCGGTTCATTCCGCTGTGGCGACCCCAGATTAATAAACGGACTAAGCCGAAAAGAAAATGAATTAATGAATAATAGTAATATTAATATTAATAATAATAATAATAATAATAATAATAATAATAATACAATAACATTGGAACTTAAATGAACAGTCGACTGGTCACATATTTCCTTACAGGTCACATTAACAGATACATTTAAAGATCAGTTTACACCATGTAAAGACATAAGCACACTCCATTTCTCCCAATATTGCAGGTATTTGTCCATTTGTAGTTTTAACCCTTGTGCACTGTTCAAATTTTCTAAATATTAATAAAATATTTTTTGCAAAATTTATTTAGCAAAACTACTCAATTGTTTATAAAATTACAGGATTTTAACTCTTTAATTGCCAAATTAATAAATGATGTCACTGATTTCGTGGAAAAAACCCCACACAAAATGACGTATTTTCTATGTAAAAAGTAATTGTGGACTGGATTTTTTTTTACCTTTTATTACAGTCTTGAACATGTGAACGATTAGTAACAACATTGGCTTTGATGCATTGTTAGATTTTAATTTTTCTCCCTAATTTACTGTTGTTGGTTGTTTTTGCCTCATTGACTTCCATTATAACCAAATTTGATGGAGCATAAACACACAGTCTTTGTTTTTATTTACTCCATGTAGTTCTGAGAGCCGAGATGCATATTTAAATTTTCTCAGACACATTAAGGTAAGTGCATAAAGATCACTCTCACACACATGCATACACACACTTTAATTTGCTGTTATACTCTATATAAAAACCAGAAACTAAGTTTTTTTTTTGCACAGAATTATGTAAAGGGTTAATCGTGATCAACAGTAAAAATGACAAATTTTACCTCTTGAAAAACCACCAACAATCAAAATGCATGATTATATGATGTCATCGTTTTGTAATTAAAAAATGTGGTTATAATGGAAGTCATTGCGGCAAAAACAGCCGCCAACAGTAAATTAGGGAATTTTTTTTTTTTTATGAATCAAAAACAATGCATCAAAGGCAATGTTGCTTCACATGTCCAAGACTTTGATAAAAGGTTAAAAAAATTCCACAATTACTTTTTATATTGAATACATTTATATTGCCACAGTGGAATGAACCACTGCTATTACCTAAATAAATTGTTTTGTTTTTTTTAAGAGAAGTCCATTCCGTTGCCAAAAATATTTTGTATTGCTTGTATTACATCCTGCCAGTACAACTGAATGCCTGGACAATTCCAAAATATGTGAAAGTGTTGCCCACATTTACTAATGCTGTGTTGTTTTAATTTAATTTTGTGTCAAATATGGACAAACCCTTTCTCAGTAGTGGGTTACGACTGAAAGGGCATCCGCTGCGTAAAACATGCTGGAATAGTTGGCAGTTCATTCCAGTGTGGCGACACCTGATAAATAAGGAACTAAACTGATGGAAAAAGAATGATTGAATATGGACAAACCCAATTGTTGGGTTAAAAATGTAAAGAAAATATTGAACCCAACAGTTGACTTTATCCATATTTGATCCAACATTAAGCACTGTTAAAAGCCTACACTGGTTTTATGCTATACATTTTAACTACTTTCTGTTATGTCAAACTGGTTTAAGATAAATTAAGACAGATAAGCAATTGTAAAAGTTTTGAAATGATTTTTAATCATTGGTCACACTTTACAAAAAGGTTCATTAGTTAAATGTTAATTAATGCATTTATTAACATGAACAAACAATGAACAATACATTTACTACAGTATTTGTTCATGTTACTTAACGTTAGTTAATGAAAATACAGTTGGTCATTATTAGTTCATGTTAACTCACGGTGCATTAACTAATGTTAACAAGCAGGGACTTGGATGTTAATCGTACATAAGTAAATGTTCAATTATGATTAATAAATGCTGTACCAGTGTTTATGATTAGTTCATGTTAGTAAATGCATTAACTAATGAACCTTATTGTAAAATGTTACCTAACCATTTACTCACTATACACTTGGATCAGTGTCTTTTTGTTTTCAACTATTCCAGCATATGTTTTACACCCATATACTCTCACATTCACACACACTCATACACTACAGCCAATTTAGTCAATCCAATTCACCTATAGCGCATATCTTTGCACTGTGGGGGAAACCGAAGCGCTCAGAGGAAACCCACGCCAACACGTGGAGAACATTCAAACTCCACACAGAAATGCCAACTGGCCCAGGCGAAAATGTTAACCCTTGAGCCACCGTGGTTTTTAATATTCTTCACAATCTTTTTATTTTTGAGTGAACTATCCTCTTTAACCACTAAACTGCTCCTAGTTTGACCGAGATTTGGAGGGAAATTCTCAAACTAGCACAATCTGTAATGGCGGTGTAAACAACATTGACCTGCTATCTAGTATAGAGCTATTCTTTACTTCTTCAAACTGTTTTTATAAAAACATTTCCTCCTTGGTGCCGACCACAGCATGACTAACCCTCACCACATTTCTTGTTCTGCTAAAAGAGTCTCTGGTTTTGTTTTAAGGCTACAAAATGAGGTCATAATCTCAACAACCTGAATATTACTATTATTATTACATATTAAGAGCATAAACATATCTGTCGATTGTATAATGTATTAGTATCTACCAAGTTAATATTTAGATGTTTATTAATCAAGGATGCTATGTGTATGACTAATTATGCTTTATATCTGCTTTTCCTAATCATTTGTCATGTGCAATATAGCATATATGTGCTGCCTTAACTTTTTTTAGTGGAATCAAATAAACTTTTCTAGTCTTCTCAACTTACATCACTCAATCTGACTTAAAATATTAAGCTAAACTTGATGTAACTTAAAAAAATTTGTCAAAACCTGGTTAGCTTATTAAAATAAGTTAAAGCAACATAAACATATTTGTTGTCTTGACTTTTGTCATTACATTTTTTACAGTGTACACTGTAAAAAAAAAAAGATTGGTTGCCTTAAATTTTTAGGCTGAATTAAACTAGTCTAATATTATGTTAAACTGACGTAAAACAGCTGGCGTAACTTATAAAATTAAGATAGAAGATGATTAACTTAGTCTAATAAGTTTGAATGACCTATAAACATGCTGTCAGGACTACTTGATCATATTATTATTTTTTACAGTGTAAAAACATTAACTTTAAATGAAACACAAACAATTGACAGAGCAAATAAACAAACATAATACATCCCAAAATTCAAGTAACATTTAAATTAGATTTTTTTTTTATTCATGGCATTATTACATACTTTCTGTGGCCACATCTACAAAAACTCATAATTACATATAAAATTCTTTGAGAAACTCTATAAAATCATTTGAAATGACTCATCTATTGTACATCCGACAGAATTGTGCAAAGAATATGTAAGTAAAACATTGCATTTATCTAGACAATGAAGGAAATATAAAAATACTCACCGCTGCAGTTACTTCCGTTCTCTGATGCACTTTGACAGCAACTCTTTAAGCTGCAGGTATGCAGAAGAAATAAAAGACAGTCGAGTTGTGGAACAAACGGCTTCAACTGTGTTGTGCTGAAAGGCTTATGGGAGATTCTGACCGTGTGGGTTTTCCTAAAAAATCTGGATAATTGCATGAAGACATTCCCTCCCTCGCTCTCTCTCTCTCTCTCTCTCTCCATATCCATCTCCTCCCTTTTCTGTCTTTCTCTTTTCCTCCATCTAAAAACATGGAGGCATGCACAGGACAAGGAAAATTCAGCTACATTTACCAACCCACAAAATTATGTTTACATCACATTTTGACCTTACTATCTAAATGTTGGGCCGAAATCGAGAGTAATGAGACCAGGCAACCTTTTTCTTAATCTCCTACCATCTTGTTTTGGTGAATTTTTGTGAATTTTAGTCTCGGTTTGCTGTTATTAGCCAGCAGGAGTGTCACCATTGTGCACTTCTGAACATATATGGTGAAAAACAAAATGTATGAACTCTCTACCTTCACCTTTTACTGACTTCCCCAGATTGAAGATTAAGAACATCATCCTGTTTTCATCACTTAAGTGAACTTTGGAGTAGTTTTCTGCCAACACACTTTCTTATTTCTACTCATGCACTCTTAAAAATAAAGGTACAAACCTGCCACTGGGGATGTACACTTTCAAACATTTTTGTACTTAAAGGGTACGTATTAGTACCTAATACCACCTTGAGCATTAGTCTCAAACTTGATTCCTGGAGGGCCACAGCTCTGCATAGTTGCTCCAACCAAGAGTAGTTTAAGACTAATAGAGCAGTGTTTCCTAACCCTGTTCCTGAAGGCACAGCAACAGTACACCTTTTTAACCTCTCCCTAATCAAACACACCTGAATTAACTTATCAGAGCATAACAAGAGACTCCAAAACCTGGTCAGTTAATGGGTCAGATAAGGGAGACATGTAAAATACGTACTGTTGGTGTGCCTAAGGGTTGGGATATACAGTAGTAGAGACTATTAAGCAGGTGTGATTTGGAAGTGGTTGGATCTAACTCTGCAGAGCTCCAGGAATTGAGTTTGAGATCATTGACCTACAGTAGGGGTGTCAGCCCTGCACAGTGTAGTTCCAACCCTGCTTCAACCTACTTATCTTTAGGTTTCAAACAAACCTGAAGAGCTCAGTTTGTTAGATCAGGTGTGTTTAATTAGGGTTGGAACTAACCTTCAGGAACTAAGTTTGACACGTGACCTATATAATCCATCTTGGTACCTTAAAGTTACTTAGTACATAAAATGTTCTTAATATTTGAAAAGCATCACCCCAGTGATAACTTTTAAACCTTTATTTCTGAGAGTGAAAGAGGTTTGGTCATTGCAGGGGCTTTCAGACTAGATTCAGACTAGACACTATATGCAGAGACCTTGCTGTGATCTCAACAGAAGAGAATGAGATTCTAATGAGATCCTCCATTTTAAACTGTTCTTTAGTGCATTTGTCTTTCATGGACGACCAGACTTTTGGGGGGATTTGAATGAGTATATGACGTTGTAAAGATGCCTTATTTTAGAAATAACAGATTTTGTATGACTTACTTCTCTAGCTGTGGTTGAAAGGGTCTGCATGATCAACATCAACAATTTCCTGGATGATTTCAGACCATTTAGAATGGTTTAAAGGAAAAGTTAATAGACTAAATGAAACTTTCCCCACCATTTATTCACACTTAAGTGGTTCTAAAATGAATGTCTTTCTTCCATTGCATGTTGTAAAATCATCAGCCAATGACATCCAGTAAAGGAACAAAACAGATTTTGGAAGCCCAGTTTGTTCAGAATTCTTCAGTATATCTTCTGTTCTGTTCAACATAAGAGAGAAACTCAAACAATTTTGGAATAAGTGGAGGATGAGCAAATTATGACAGAAATGTTTTGACTAAACTATGTCGTAACTTGCAAAGTGAAAACTGTACATTCAGGCTGCCAGTTAAAATGGCTTTGTCCAATGCAATCTCACGGCAATTTGTAACCTTTTGATTTAGTGGCTAATTCATATAAATTCGTACAATTTATTACGATTTACTCATCACCCAATGACGGTTGGGTTTAGGGGTGGGGTTGGGTGCCACGCCTCCTTTTTAAAATCGTACATTTTCATACGACTGAATTAGCCACTAAACTGACAAAACGTAAAATACTTACGTTTTCTCGTGAGATCAGGCTGGTTTGTCACATAATTGAAGAATTAGTACTAATAACTACTTTCTAAAACAGGTTAACACTAATAAATGGGACGAATCTGAAAGCATTTTCTAATTTTTATCATTACGTAGTGTGTACTGGACTTTATATAATATGTATTACAAAATATGCATGAAAATGCTCTATTACTCCTGTTAGGATAACTTCAAACAGGACTAAGCAGTGATCTCAAAATTTTGGAAATATCTGCTCTATAAACGCACCCACACAGCTTGTAAGAACATTAATTGACAGCAACCTCTAGTCCTTAAAATCCTTGCCTTAAAGCTAAGCTTAACCTAATTATAACTTCAACTTTTATACCAGCCAACATGTCCTCACTTTTTGTCATTGGTATTCATTTTGATGGACTCAAAAACACACAGATACCCCCACACCTATCTTTATGGGGATTTATATATTTAACCCCCCAATCTTAACCTTAATCCTAAATCCAACACTTACAAAAAACAATCTGCATGTTTACATTTTCAAAATGCATCATTCTGTGTTATATGAGCCAATTTTCACTCAGGAATAAAAAAATAAATAAATGTACCCACGAGGTCAAAATGTACCAGTATTGCTATACTTGTAAGGACATCTGGTCCACACAGCATGATGAATACAAGACACAAATACACACATACATTCTGGATGTTGAGTAACTCTTGTGTGTAAATCACAATATGGTAGCGAAATGGCTTACATACATCAGTTCACACTGACAAAGAATTTCAAGTCATTTGTATTGAATGATTTATTTTATATTTATGACATTAATTTAGCAAACAAAAACTGGATTAATACACAATGACTTTTCTCATCATCTAGCAAAACATTCGCCTGTCAACTACACATATATAAAGAACTTGCATATATTATAGAATCTAATATGAACAATCTACGGTATAAAATAAAATAGTTACAAAAATAAAAAGCAGAATATTTGCGTCAATGACCTACTTCTGCTTTTCTCAGTGCTCATCTTGCTGGCTTTGACCCTTTTTTAAAATAAAATAAAATGCAAAGTGTGTAACTTCTGGACAAAGGCCAAAGTCTTTCCGGGCACATGTGAAAGCATGTATTTTCAGTATATTTGCAATGATAGCATGTTATATTCAGACCGTGACAATCTTCAACATCACTCCGTTAGAGTAAATTATATAGCACTAGCAGAACCACAGACAGGAATAGAACATATTCAGCAAACGTTGCTGCCAAGCCTCACTAATGCCGGAGCATTGCAGAAACTATACAGTATTTCAACACTGAAATTATTCAATTGACTATTTTAGAGGGACGGTTCACCCAAAAATAAAACTTCCATCATTATTGACTCAACCTCTACAAGTCTTCAGTTGAACACAAAAGAAGATATCTGAAGAATGCTTAAAAAAACAGCAATTGACTTAAATATTGTCTTATGTACTTTTTTTCTAATATTCTACCGATTATCTTGTTTCATGTTCAACAGAAAAAAAAGTAAAGTTCAGAACCACTTGAGTGCAAGTAAATGGTAAGAAAATGTTCATTTTGGGGTGAACCATGCCTTTAAATGGAAAAAAAAAACTAAAAACAAAGATGAAAATAGGTGTAAAGCATGTAATTAAAAGCCTGTTTAAGGATTATAGCAAAGCCCCAAAATACTAATTGTCATTTTAAATCATTATACTTTGATTTAAATGCTCATTATGCTTTTTACCCATAACACAAGCTTCTAATCATTTCAAATAACAAAACTATAATCTATTTTTCACAACGTACATTTTAATAAGACCGTGCTTGCATAAATATATCTGTTACACTGAATATTTTGACACATCAAAACTGGACGTCTATTGTCTTTGCCAAGCTTAACACTGTTTAACCAACTATAAAATGGCAGTTCAAGGCCTGGCATTTCATCATTCATCTTCATTAAGTGTGCACCAACACCATCTCGACAAAACTCCAGTCTTAGACAGTAAACATTTCTGTCACCCATCAGCAAATTCTTGGTCCTTAAAGGAAAATAAAGCTCTGACTCTCTAAAGAGGGCCTTCGGTATCAGGAAGAAAGCTGTTCAAAGTCAGGTTATCTCCATCAGGATCTCCATCCTCAGCATTCGGGATCAACGCTCCGTTACTTTTAGGATGTCGTCTTGGTTTTGGAACTGGGTGATCCGTATCGTTCATCAGAGCAGAAATACACACCATCTCAGTCTCCTGGAGAAGATGTGCCTTGTGCCTGTATCTGTACGCCGAGAGCTTTGTAGCCAAGCAGATGGTGCTGATGATGAAGATGGTGGTCAGAGCGGCCATGGAGGCGATGGCGATGAGACAGCGACCCACAAGACCGTTTTGTTTAGAAGAGGCAGTGGGACACGAGTGGGTTGTTACAGTGCTTGACTTTCTAGTGGTGGTAAAGACATGAGATGAAGTCTCACCCGTGGTTGTAGGCTTTGCTGTTACCTTACTAGGCTCCGCTGTCGCAGGAAATGTGGGTGCAGAGCTTCCTGCTTGCGCAATGTGTCCAGTGCTGTTATTTGTTGTGGGAAGTTGGGTGTGCAAACTAATCTCCTTCTCTGCTGGTGGGTAGACAGTCAGGTTCTCGGTTCCTGCAGAGGTTATTTGTTGGGTGTGGTTCAAGTCTGGAGTATGGCGGTGATTTGTAACCGATTTGGGTGTTACATTAACTGTCTGTACTGGAGTAGTAATTGGGGTGGTCATTTTTTTCTTAGCTTCGGCTACGGTTGATGGGCTTTGCCTTTCATTGGCGTTTGTAGGTGTTATGATGGAACTGATATTTCTTTTCATCCTAAGAGATCTTGAGGTGACCATACTGCTTAAAGTCAGCAGCAAAACAAGAACGGATAAACAACCAAGTCTGTTAGCCACCATCACCGCCATCTGTACAAAAAACAGAGACTGTTGTAGAGAAAAGTGCTACACAACATGTGATTTTTTTTATTTAAAAAAACTAAACAAAACATTTATTAACCAGTATGTTTATAGTTTAGATATTTAATAGAGATAAAAAAATGTGAACAAAAACTAAAGTTTATCAGTAATAGAAAAACAACGTGCTGATCACTCAGTGGAAGTACATTCGGCTAAGCTGAGGTTGTGTCCATACCATGTGGTTGGACAGTTTGTGTGAAATACTTCCTTGTAGATGACGAAAGGTCATCATTGTACTTTGTTTAAAATATCTTACAATTGCTTGAAATCGTACCATCTGCAAAATTTCAATCTTTCACAATTTCCTTTTTACATATGCAGCCTTGAAGCGGTTGAAGGATATCAAAAATGGCCACACCATATAAACCAAACTTGTTTTAGACATATTACTGAAAACAAGAACTACCTACCATGCGTTTCTGTCGCTGGCTGGGTGTTGATGTGGAGTTTGTTTGAAATGCCTCACATGTACAACGCAATGTCCTAAAACCTACTCGATGCAAAAAAAAAAAAAAAAAAGCACTACAATACAGGAAGTCGAACCCTCATGAAGCGTCAGGCTGAAGCCGAGGTTCTGTCACTGTGACGCAAACAGGAATGAGCAAGACAGAGACATAAATATCATATCTTAGTTCCCTAAAACAGTCAACTAGAACTTGTAACTATGCAACTTTAAAGTGGCAGTTCACCTAAAAATGAAAATTCTGTCATCATTTACTCACCCTTTACTTGTTCTAAACCGGTTTGATTTTCTTTCTTCTGTTCAACACAAAATAGCAATATAATATAACGTTTTGGAAAAAAAAAAAAAAAAGCAGGAAACCTGTAACTATTGGCTTCCAAAGTATTTGTTTTTCCACTGTAAGCAGGGCTTTACATTAAAGGGCACCTATTTTACCCCTTTTTTTAAGATGTTATATTAATATTATGGTTCTTCTGAGTGTGCCAGTTTAGGTTCTGTTCAATAAACAATTCAGATTTTTTTATTATGATCTGTTAAAAAGTGCCATTTTGGGGGCGTGTACACAGTTCGTCGTTTTAGGAGCGTGTTGCTTCACATGAAAATTAGTTTCGACTTCCCGCCCAACTTAACAAGGGGGCGGAGCCAAGAGCTTCCCGCTTTGTGTATAGCAATAGACAGGCAGACAGAGAGAAGCAACATGAGTGAGAGGACCAGCATTCAGCTGTACATGTACGACTCGGACACAGACCAAGCAGAGAGTACAAAATCATTTGTGTCTTTGTATAGTTTTACAGCCAACTGTGTGCTAGTTTAAAGCTCTGAGCTTGTAGCCTACACCGAGACAAATAACCAAGCACACTGAATTAACTTTCACTGAAGGCATTACACACCTGATGCACCTCGACACGGCGCGCACATGACAGTTGAAAGTATCGCACACTTGCGGCGCCGGTGTGTGTCACCTGATAGAAACTTATGTTTAGAATTCAGAAATGCTGCTTGTCGCCGAGCAGCGCTTCTGGTGCACGACCTGCTTGAGGCTATAACTAAAGGGCATCATACACCAGATGCGTCACTTCAGAGCCACGACACATCACACCAGACGCACACATTCACATTTTATTTAAAATTAAACTATTCAGATAATGCTGAAGAAATATGAAGCGTCCTGAGCAGGGTCAGTGCGTCTATAGAGGTGACCTAGGCGGCAGAATAGTGAGCAAACCCCCCGGTCCTCACTTTTATCCATGACAACGCGAAATGTATGGCGCTGCGCGTTGTTAGTTATTTCCAATGGAGGGACGCGCACGTGAGGCAATGAGCTCGCACTTTCCAGCTGCACCTACTTAAGATGACATGGAGCTTCTGTGACCACGGGAAATGCAAACCGCTGAAGTTTAAGGAAGACACAATGAAAAGTACACATGTATGCAAACCCACCAAAACTCAGAAACACTGGCGGCGAGGAGAGTGAACACTTAATGAATGTAAAAATAGAGCAAGGGTGTTTCTTTGGTGATGCTTTGACTCACACGCTGAAAATGGCGGACGTAAAACAACATACTGAGGATATGGTACTGCGCACCTGTCAATCAATATTGGTGGGCGGGGGGGACCGCACTCCTACATCAAGTTGCGGTCGATCTCAAAACCGCTTCAATTGGTCCACCATTTTTATGTTGTTAAATTGGAAAAAAAAAGGACTGAGTGTGTTTATATCACTCCAATATGAGTCTATACACTATACCTACACATATGTCTGTCCAAACAACTTGAAAAGTAGATTTTTTTACCATAAGTGCCATTTAACACCCGCCAAATGCAAGTAGATTTCAGCTTTGGCAGGTTAGACAGACACTCTTACTAGCCACTTTGGCTGGTTGAAGATCATTTTTAAATTATAGTTATCTTAAAAGCAGGGTTCGACAATAAGAATGGCCCAATATGCGTGCAAATGTTATCTTAGAATCGAGAAGCAGCATGACCGACAAAAACTGAATTTGAAAAAGAAAGCAGGTGAATACTGAATGAGAGGATGATTACTCGTGCGCACAGGTGATGTGCGGGACTGTTTAAAAAGCATGCGCGCTCCTGTTTCCTGGCGCGAAGCAACCGTGCCTGGAAACGCAACTGCTGCGATCGGTTCTGTTTGAAATAGACTAGACTAAAAGTGATGCTCGTGCACCCACAATCCTGCTGCTTCCAAAAGTTTGGGATGTTTTTAAAATATGTCTTTTTGTAAGCAGCAGTTGTTGCCGGTTTTGTTTGAACTATTCTTTGAACAGAACAGATTATGGGCCTAACATTACCCGTGTGCGCTTGATCATCCTTCCTTTTTGTTAATATGGTTTAATTATCACGTTTACTATAACATTGCTTTAATAGATTAACTCCCCATGTATATGTAGTTAACTAGTGATCTGAGAGACCTTCAGCATGGACAGACTAGGCATAATGCATAGATTTAGATATATGGCAATAATTATTTTTTAAATGTAAATGTTTAGTTTTTTTTAGGAAAGGTTTTGTTGAATAAAATAGCATGTATACAGCTATATTTTGCATGTTTTGACATATTATTTAACATTTGTGGCTTAGAAATAATTATTTATTTATTTTTGGTGTGATCAGAGATAAATTTGGTATATCCTTAGTGTTGAAGGAATTGCAATGTGACACTATGAAAGCTCACCCCATTTACTCATGCACATTGAGCAAGTTCATACACACACAAACAAGTTAAATGAATGAGAAGGCATGTGGACATAACACAAAGTCTAAATCAAGTAATTTTTAGCATGCCAAGGTCAAATTTATTCATATAGAAAATGTTTTCCCAACAACAAAATTGAGGCTAGTGAA
The DNA here is from genome assembly GCA_903798205.1 of Danio tinwini. Lineage (NCBI taxonomy): Eukaryota > Metazoa > Chordata > Actinopteri > Cypriniformes > Danionidae > Danio > Danio tinwini. The sequence continues at coordinate 19,565,281 of CAIGQZ010000427.1, forward strand.
AATGGCGAGTGGCTAGTAATGGTGGAAAACTACTAGCCACAGTGGCTGGTGATCAAAAAAGTTAATGTCAAGCCCTGACTGTAAGCAACAAATGAACAGCTTTAGGTGACTGATGATTTTCATAATAGGGATAATGTATCAATTTTATTTCATCAAATCTATAATTCACCCACTTACTGTTCTAATCTTGTTTAAAAATAAAAAATGGTGGAAACCCATAACTATTGACTTCCATATTAAGAAAACAAATACTATGGAAGTCAATGGTTATACAGTCATGTGAAAAAATCTGACACCTGATGAAAGCCTGGGTATTTTGTAAGGTTCTTCAATTATTTAATCTGAATTTTAACAATAGTCAAAGATTAAGATAATGCAACTAAACAATAAAAATGAAAAAAAAATAACACTTATTTAAATTGAAGATTTAATTCTACAAAACTGCATATTCTAACTGAGGAAAAGGGTTTATTCACACTTAGAATGGCTCAAATCACAGACAGGTGTACCACAACAGGTGTCAGCATTAGTCAGCATTTTGAATGAGGTTTGCATCTTCTAAAGCTGCGGTCACACTGGACTTTTCTCCCCATAGACTTCCATTCATACGCACACGAATGCGTCAGACCGGAAACGCAAGGTCATGCGTCAAGTTTCGCATGTCACTGCGTTGGAAAGTTCAAGCTTGGTGAACTCTGACCTGCAAAATCGCATCACTTGACTGCGTGAGACCAATTGAGGATCAAAACATGATCTCTCTGTAGGAATTTAAAACATGGAGCAATTGCACGCATTTTTAATGTCTAATCATTTTGTTTAATCCCACCCTTTTTCGCAGCACCGAACGACAGAATTACGCACGCACAAACTATAGTGTGACCGTAGCTTAAACCTCTGACATTTATTTTGGTGTGCTTCTGACTGTTGAAGTGAGAGTGAACACCATGGCGAGAGCAAAAGAGCTGTCTGAGGCCTTTAGAATAAAAAAGTAGCAGCCTAGGAGTCTGGTAAAGGATTCAAAAAGATTTTAAAATGAGCCATTCCACTGTCCGTACAATAATCTACAAGTGGAGGGCTTTCAAAACAACTGCCAACATGCCCAGTTCTGGTCGTCCCAGCAAGTTTAACCCAAGAGCAGATCGCAAGATGCTAATACAAGTCTCCAAAAACCGTAAAATGTCTTCACAGGACCTACAGCAGACTCTGGCTACTGTTGATGTGAAAGTGCATGTATCTACAATCAGAAAGAGACTGCACAAGTTTAACTTACATGGGAGATGTGCAAGGAGGATCCCTTTGCTCTCTAGGAAAAACATCAGGGCCAGGCTGAAGATTGCCAAAGATAATATTTACAGAGACCAGGACTTCTGGAATGAGGCTCTTTGGACCAATGAAATCCAAAATTGAATTATTTTGACACCAGAACAGACGACATGTTTGGCGTAAACCAAAGACAGCATTCCAGGAAAAGCCTCATACCAACTGTGAAGCACGGAGGTGGAAGTGTCATAGTTTGGGGTTGCTTTGCTGCAGTAGGACCTGGTCAGCTCACAATCTTAGAATGCACCGTGAATTCTACGGTGTATCAGAGGGTGCTTAAGGAACATGTAAGACCATCTGTCTGAAAATTAAAGCCAAATCGAAACTGGACCAAGCAACACAAAACATATCGGTATATCAACCAAGAACTAGCTGAAAACAAAAAAATGGAAAGTCCTGAAATGGCCAAGGCATAGCCCTGATGTTAATCCTATTGCGATGCTGTAGGGTGACTTGAAACAAGCTGTATATGCAAGAATCCCCTCAAACATCTCCCAGCTAAAAGAATTCTGCATTGAAGAGTGGGCTACACTTTCCTCAGACCAATGTCAAAGACTGGTAGATGTCTACAAGAAACTTCTCACTGCAGTTATTCCAGCCAAAAAGGGGTAACACTAAGGGTGTCCTAACTTTTTCCTTAGTTAGAATATGCATTTTTGTAGAATTACATGAACAGAAGATTCAGTTTAATTGTTTCGACAGGTTACCTTAATCTATCTGCATTGTTAAAATTGAGATTAAACAACCATATATTTAAATAATGTACAAATACCCAGGCTTTCATAGAGTGTCCTAATTTTTTTACATGACTGTACGTTTTCAGCTTTCTTCAAAATATCTTCTTTCATGTTCTAATCACTTAAGGATGTTCTTTTAATAGATGGGGAGCAATAAAACGAAAGAGACAAGTGGCAAAAGTTCAGTTTATTTTTTATTTTCCTGGTAATCGGTAAGACTCTTTATAATTGAAGCAGATGAATGAACAAAAACGGAACAGTTATGCAAAAATCTCCTTCCTTTTGATATTCCAATTGTATCAACGAAAGCATTAAATGCTCTCAGTATGCATAATGATGAGGGAAATGGGTTCTTTAAAATCATCAAATTCCAAAATGGCAAACACCTTCAATAGACAAGGGAAAAAAAAGGAAAACTAAAACAAAAGTAGGTATATTTACAAAGAATTAAAATAAATCCAGCCATCTTCCTGCATTATCTTTTCAACCTACAAAAACCCTTTTGACTTTATTCACTCCTCTGAAAGCACACACTCGAGGCCTCCTGAGGCCAAGGATCCATCACACGTCCTAAAGATGATCCAGCTTGGCACGTCTGTACCCATAAATACAACCCCTACATAGTCAAACCCTTCACTTTAAAACTTCAGCAAAAAAAAAAAAAGAGAAAGACAGAGAGAGAATGAGAGCTATTGAGTTTCTGCTGTCGATGAAGCCTTCACTGCTTTTTTTTTTTTTGAAAGCGTTTGTCTTGTTTTTAGTCGAAATATCTACAAATTCGTAAATCAAAAAACATTTTCTAGACAAGTAAAAAAAAAAACAAAAGCTACAATTTTGGAATATACATGGGCTTTTTTTGTTGTTGCTCTGAGTGACAAACTAGAAGACATTTTAGAGGTATGCGGTGAGACCTAAAGGTTTCTGGATTCATTAAAGAAAAGTGTAGATGTGTCAAAATAGATTAGTAAAGGGAAAAACTGACTAATTTTTTTGCTAGCAAATGTCTGAGGCTGTAGGAAAACCACACATTGGCTTTAAACTAAAATTACTTTAGATTATTTGGCCAATTATTATCTTAAAACGTGAGTTCATGCATTGCTCAAGCATTTCTAGACAAGTAAAAACTCTGTTTTGTTTTGTCAGATATAATGTCATAACATAATGAGTTTTTCCAAGCTAAATAATCTGCCATCGAGGAAAGCTAAATAATCTGATTTCAGACCAAAAACGAGATTACTTTGCTTTTTTAAAAGTCAAAACTCACTTATTATTTATTATTTCTTATTATTTCTGAAAACAACTTAACATTTTATCTTGTCAAGAAAAGGCTTCATGTTTTGTTTTCAGAAATAACAAGTCAAAATGAAGCGAGTTTCTTATCTTATTTCAGACCAAAAGCAAGTTTATATTAGCTACTCCCACTGGCAAGATTTCACTTTTTTAAAAGTTAAAACACTTAACTTCTACTTATTATTTCTGAACACAAAACATGAAGCGTTTTCTACACTATTATTGTTGATTTGTTTTTCAGAAATAAGTCAAAATGAAGTGAGTTTTTCCTTAAACAAGCTACTGTAAATAATCTTCCGTTGAACAAATTAATCTTATTTCAGACTAAAAACAAGATTATTTAAGCTACCCCCACTGGCAAGATTTAGCTTTTTTTTTTTTTTAACTCACTTAATTTGGACTTATTATTTAAGAAAACAAATCAATATTTTAACTTGTCAAGAAAAGGCTTCATGTTTTGTTTTCAGAAATAAGTCAAAATGAAGTGAGTTTAACCTTAAAATAAGCTAAATAATTTGAGGTTGAACAAATGAATCTTATTTCAGACCAAAAACATTATTATTTTAGCTACTCCCACTGGAAAGATTTCACTTTTTTTTAAAAGTTACAACTCACTTAATTT
>CAIGQZ010000427.1:19574249-19591473 GCA_903798205.1 Danio tinwini
TCCCCCACACGACGCTCTACCCATCTGACGAGGCACTCGTGTCCTACTACACACACACACACACACACACACACACACATAATTACACATATACACAACAGTTCTGTGTGGTTCTTGAATCTGATTGGCTGATAGCAGTGTGATACTCTGCAAAAACAGCACTCGTACAGCCTCTTCACCCTGTATTATTCAGCCCACATAATGACAGCAGATCAATAAACTCACTACAGTTTTACAAATATTGCAGCATAATGTACTTTTTAGGCAAGAATATATTTATATATATACAGATGAGCTGACGCACTGTTTGTTGATTACCAAGAGGACGTGCGTGTGTCCACAAATGATGTGTACTTCAGAAAACAGAACCAGCAAAGGCAATCTGGTAATGACAAATGTATCATTTTACCAGTGAAAAAAATCGTTTAATAATGTTGTCAATGACAAATGACAAGCATAAGCCTCACACAATAATTTAACTTCAGAATTATGAATAATTATATTTTGATGTCATCACCTTACTGTGATTTAGCAACCAGGATGTATTTAAAGTCTATCCAAGTTTATACAAAATGTAGCATTTTAACCAACAGTAGACTTGCACACAGGTCTAATATTATTATTGTTTTTTACCATATGTTTGAGAACAATAATAATAGCATACTCATATTAACTTTTATTTTACATCTAAAGAACCGTGAGAAACTCCAGCTGCCGGAAATAAGCCGTAGAATTACGTTTTTTTACAGTCTAATTACAACCGCCTAGTTTTCCAATTCTGGTCTCTAAAATCATTTAAAATCCCATAAAAATATTTGAGATTGAAAGGACTGGAATTGCAAACTAACTCGAATGGCAAATGTAAATTTATGTTTATTTAACCCATCAAATTAATGATGCACATTTGTATTGGCTGATAAATTCTAATGTTTAAAATCAAGTGAATAAATTCAGAATTATTTCTGCAACTTGATTCACTCAAATTGGGAAAGTGGTAGTTTTTCCAATGAAAAAACAAAAAATAACAAATTCAATTGAAAAAAAGATCTCTTTACTTTGTTTTCTGCCGTTAAAGTTTTTAATTAAACTCAAGTATTCACAGTATTTGCATTTTATTTTTATACTCAAGCTCAAAACAAATTGCTAAACAAAAAAAATCATATTAAGAGTTCTCTCTATCAGCCAGAATTTTCACATGGGTATTGTTTTTGAATAGCATTGTGTGTCCACAGTGTGTTCAAACCATAGGCCCTGCCTACTGGCACACATCCACCCTCTGACAGGTGACATTACCTGCCTATTTGTTAGCTCCTTCCCTGAGTGAGCTGTTTGAAATAAGAATTGTCATTTCGTTAAAAAACAAGACAAAACTCATACCTAATGTAACTAGCTTATCCAAAGTAACTGAGAATTCAAGGTTTTATTTATGGTTTCATTTTGTATATTATGGCTCGTTTTTACTGAGTGGTACAGTACGGTACGGTTCGGGTCGGTACGGGTCACCTTTATCAGGCTTGCGTTTCCATTACAAAGGGTACCCTTTTGGTGGGCGTGGTGTACTACAGAGAGTTTCAGTAGACATCATTCTCGCTCGAATAAATGTCTACAGTAAAGCTGTACAGGTCGTTCACATTATATGAGAAGCTCTTCTAACAAAACAGATGCTTTAAACATATTAATACTTGTTTATAAATGTTTATTACTAACATTTCTATGAACATGATTTGATTGCAACTGCAGTTCAATGACAGTGTGACAGTGTTACAGCCTACTGTAACGTCTGCAATTATATAAAATAAATAAATAAATGCAACATATATGAACACATACAGACCCTTACAGTCTCCGATATGTTACCACTTACAGATAAACTACACACAGCATACATTAAGTCCTTATTTGAGTTCAAAAACAACACGCAACATATACAGTAGCCCACAGTCAGAGCTAACCTCTCATCTGTGTCTGTAATCTTCACCAGCACATGTACACTCCTCAGTTAGGGAGTAATTCTGTCATTCTCAGTTCATAATAGTCCAAAAGGTGATGATACACATGGCAGTTTGTTCATGATTTGTTCATGGCAGATTGTTCAGGTTGCTGAAACTATTTGCTCCTGTGTTTTGTTGGGCTTCTCCTTTTTTCCGCGCTTCACTCTCGTGTTTGTCCTTTTCTTTCTGAATGGATCAGATGTCGAAGACGCTTCATTAATCACACACACACGTTATTGTCATCAGCTCAAGAAGTTCATTGTATCAAATCTAGACGCGATCGCGCTTTTAGACTTTTAGACGGCCTCGTAAAACAACAGGACACGGCAGATTCTTGGCTTTGTGGCTGTTCATCAAGACAACGACAAGGTTTGTTTTGAGCCCGGGTCATCATCCATTACTCGTTATTATAATGCATATAGCTGTTTCGGCTGTGTATTTAAAAACATGGCGACTCCATTGTTTTGATTCTGGCTAGCTCCACAAGATCGTGACGCATCTCTGTAAACCAATCAGCGTTCAGCTGCGCGTATAGCTCCACATTTTGGTACCCTTTCTCGTCTTTAATACCCTTTCAAAAGGGTGCCGAAAAAGTGGTATGGTACGGTTCGATTCGGTACGCTTTTGACAGTGGAAATGGCCATAAAAGCATACCGAACCAAACCATACCGTACCACTCAGTGGAAACAGGTCATTAGATATTTAATATTTCTATTTCACTGATGTTTTTGTTTTGTTATTTAGTTTTAGTCATTTTTTTAGTTATTTGCCAAGGCAATACGTCCAATTTTCACCTTGAAGTTTTTCTACGTTTAATGGTTTTTATGTACAATTGACAATTTATTTTAACTTCCTTTCAATGCACAAACCTTTTTTAGTTAGCAATCGCAATGCTACATATGCAAATAGTTAAGTCTGAGAATTGTAGGGAAGTGTTTAGGTGTGATTATAACAGTGGAGTGTGTTCAGTGCAGTGCTGTGTCTCCAGGCAGTGATTACAGCCTGAGCTGCTTTAATGGGTAAACACATGTGCGGCTGCTGCTGTCATGTGGTTGGGTTGGGTCTGCTGTACAACATCCTCAAAACTTTCAAAACAGCATTTATGAGCCAAAAAGAGAAGCTGGCCTCCAACAATACAACAATTTATCTGATTGTACGCCAAAACTACAACTGAAACTGTGCAAATCTGTGCTTATTATGCACTACTGGTCAAAACATTTGGGATGAGTACTTATTAAAAAACAATTTATAGCAATAATGTGACTGAAATACAAAATTGTGTAATATTATTTCAAACACATTTCCTTTTGCAGGTATACAATTCAATGCATTCCTGATAAAAAGCTGACATGTCATCATTATTACTCCAATTTTCAGTGCAACATGATACTTTAGAAATCAATTATGAATATTGGCACTCAATCAATAATAAAACTTCTTATAATCATTAACGTTGAACTTTTTTTCTGCTTCATAGTTTTGTGGAAACATTAATTTTAATTCTAACAATAACTCTAAACTAAAATGCCCTCTAAAAACTAATTCTAATTATAGTAATAAAGTTTCTTGAGCAGCAGATTGCACCATATTGGAATGATTTCTGAAGAATCATGTGACACTGAAAACTGAGTAAGACAAAAACGCAGCTTTAAATCACAAGAATGAATTACATTTTAAACTATATTCAATAAGAAAGTCATTTAAATTTACAATTTGAATTGTTATCTTTCACAACCATATAGTTTTAACTGTATTTCTGATGGGCTTGTTTTAAAAACATTACAAAAACTGGTCACATTTCATTTTAATGTGTTCTGTCTTCAGTCTAGCTATTCATTTAACTATGGAAAAACAGTAATTGATTACATGTACTTACGGTTATAGAATGTGGTTTAAGTTTAGTGTAAGTACAATGTACAGTAATTATATATAATTAATTGTAATTACTACACTAAATGCATATAACACATGTAACAAAAGTTACTCAAAAATCTTACTGATCTCAAACTGAGACTGGTAGTTTACAATAATGAAAAAATATCATGCAGACAATGGAGATTGTGTAGAACTTGGTAATAGAAAAATACAGTTTGTGCAACCCAGGCTCATTATGGATATGTACCCCTGTAAGCATTTCTGGAGAGTGGGAAATACGTCCCAGGAGGTACATTTTCTGCGTTTTTTTTTTTGTGAATCCACCAGAGGCTGCTTTGTACACATTTTGAGATCTCAAATTTCTCTCACGGGTGCCATTCACACCTGTTCTTGTGTAAATCCACCAAAAGCCGCTGTCGACTGACTGACTGACCATTCTCCCCACCCACTACCTTACCTAAACCCAACTGATAGTGTTTTCAAAAGCAATTCAGAACATGTTTTAACATGTTCTCAGATTTTACTACGCTCTCATCCTGTTATTTACTAGTTTATTAATTTTTTTGCCTTTTGTTTTATCTGCTTTCTTGAACTATTCTTCGCCGGACTCAAGGGCGTACTCACACCATGTACAGTTGCCTTGAACCGTGCCGAAACACGATTGTCCCCTATCCCCTCTCCCCAGCCTGCACTCACATTGCATCCGAGCAGGAGCATGCTTTCGTCATCGATGATGCGCTGTTCAGTTTAACAGAAGAGAAGCACTCTCGCTCAGCACAGTGGAGATTTCTTTAGTTATACCATTTGAGTCATTTGGGATGGAGTGACACGCAGTCAAATATTTTGCAGAACAGATTAGGCACTTTTGACGCTCATAAATCATCATAAAAGTCCCCGTGCTGCAGGTATTAGGAGGTTTGCTGAAGGTGCAGCTGACATGCAGCGAGGAGTTTGCGTCTTTAATAAACTATGACTGTCCACTTTTATTGACCGTAAGAATGATTAATAAACACATATAAAACAATTCCTTACTAAAAGTCACGTCTCGTCTTCAATTTCGTGCTCAGGCACGATTTGCGCTCACACTACAACCACACCGCACCAAAGGCCAAGTGAACCGCACTCTGGAACACCTCTTCCAACTGGGCCAGGGCCGGCCAACTGAACCGCGGCTGAGCCCGATTCAGAGCACTCACACTTCTCAAACGATCCAGGTAACGAACCAGGACATGCACCTGGGTACGATTCGGATAGCATGGTGTGAGTGCGCACTAAGCCTGTCATTGCAGTCAATTCTGCTCTGTGTCTCTAGTCTGCCAATGTACGAGGTGAGCTACTGGGCAAACTGGTAACAGCAGAAAAGCAGTCCATAACGAGGCAAGGGGTCAGCTGGTAGCGCAAAAACAAACAGAAGCCGTCTGCGAGGTCATACCACCCTGATAGTTTTCATTTAAAAGACGAAATGCAGCCATACGTACCTCTGCCTACATAATTTGTGCTCTCCAGAAATGTATACAGGAGTATGTATTCACAATGAGCCTGTGTTGAAAAAGTGCATATAAAGAGACTAGTAATGCTGAACTCACGATAGATGGCGTGGAGGTGGCAGTCTTGTGGGCAGGAGTGGTGTTCTCTGTGTTCTTGCTCATCTTGTTGTCTAGTATGTTCTTCTTGACCACTTTGAGGTCGCGGTTCTTCCCTGGGATGTATCCGTGCTTCAGGGATATCAGGACTGGGTCTCCATTCTTCCCATCAAACCATTCCTCAGCCTCCAGAGGGGCATCGGGACCTGCTGTGTCTGGGTAAAGATCATCCTGGAACAAGTCCGACTGATGCAAGAAAGAGCGGAATTAGTTGAGAAGATTTGGAGGATCATGCGAATCATGCAAAACACACAGATGCAGATGTCGAGTCTAAGCATCAAAACAATAAAAGTATAATACTTGTTAAATTTAAATCGCATGCTTTTCTCCCTATGTTTGGAAAACGATAATTGTTTACCATGATTTACCATTAAAATATTACTGGATGTAACAATAGAACTGATTCCAAAATACTTTGTGAGGTATATTTAGAATAAGATCTATTTAATGACATATTACCCGCAAAAAAGGAATTAATCACCATTTTAAACCTTTAGACAACGTCATTATCGTAAACCATCCAGTTTTACCTCCTCTGTCAGCATTATTTTTAATAGTATAATAAATATGATTCCATTTAGTATGATTACTTGTATAAATACATGTCGGAAAAATTATGTGGTTTCATTTTTACATAAATATATCATACTGTCTGAACATAATACAATCAATAATGCTGAAACATTATTTCACCCGTTTTCTGACATGATTATTCTGAAGTTATTGAACAGTTAAATCTAATACTTTATAAATATTACTTTTGAAATTTGAATTTAATGCTAGCACCAAAACAGGACTTCACTTGTTCAACCCTTTTGTCCTGTGATGTGGTCAATTTTAGATAAGATTAGATTTTTTAGGATTATTAACATTTTTTTATTAAAGATAAAAAATATAGATGTTTAATAAACCATTTTGATTTTGAAAAGAAATGAATGCTTTTATAATTCAAGTAAAATTACATTAAGCATAAATGGCTCAAAATTGACAGTAAATATATACTACCGGTTAAAAGTTTGTGGTCAGTTTTTATTATTATCATTAATTTTATTTAATAATTTAAAGAAAATTAATCTGTTTATCAAGGCAGCATTTATTAAATGTAAACAAAATGGTTAAATTGTTAAATACTTATTTATTAAAAATGAATTTATTACTTATAGTATGTAGTTTCTAATAAAATTATTACTCCAGTCATTATTGCCTTTTTCAGTATTAACAATAATAATTATAATAACGATTATAATTAATATTTGTGTGATTTCTGAAAGATCATGTGACTGAAGACTGGAGAAATGAAGCAGAAAATTCATCATTAAAATCACTGGAATAAATTATTAAATTAAATGCTAAACTACTTTTGAACAGTTATTTGATAGTGCAATAACATTTTACAAGTTTACAATTTGTACTGTGTTTTGATTAAATAAAGGGAGCCCTGGTGAGCAAAAGAAGCTTATTTTAAAACATCCTATTGACCCCAAACTTTTGACCAGTAGTGTAATTGTAATGTTAATTTTTCACATACATTAAATGCTGCTCTTAGAACAGTCTATTAAAATAGAAAGAAACTTCTGACATGTATATTTTAATAAGTTGTAACATTTTATTTAACTTGAACATTTTATATAAACAGGCAGTATATCTAAGTAATCTAAACACTGACCCTGGGTCAGCAGGTCATTATTGCTGTCCCAGCAGGCATTGTTTGTGTTTAATAGACTATCTAATCTAGATCTAAAAAGACATTTCGGCTATAACACGACTAAATTTTGGCTGTCAGTGAAAATCTAACAATAGTCCAAAACTAGATCAAGTAGACAGTAGCTATGTTTCCATCCACCTATTTTTACATGCATAAAAAATGGTTGATAGAAGCGCCAAGATATGCATACATTTTGAAAATGCGCATTAGGTATGCACATAAAGTAGGATGAATTTTTTTTTGATAAAAAAAAAAGATGCGCATAAACTAAGATGAAAGCACTTTTACCAAACAAATTCCAGTATGCGCATTAAAACATCATGTGACTTTGTTATAAGAGATCATGTGATGATAAAAATTTGTGTGACTGGACAGACCTGTAGGCTGAGCACATTGTAAAACATCTGAAATGATGTTTTGGTCATTCTAAAACGCCTTAATTGTTTCAGTATTAGTGTTATTATATTACTAATGACCTCCAGAACCAAGAGCATCTCATGCAATTAAACACCACCATGTGTTCATTGCGTGTCGACATACTGTCTTCTGAGGCACAAGTCATTTATTAAAAAAAGAAAGGATTCACGCAGCTTCTCCTACCTCAAAAAATTCCATTTTTACTGTTGATATTTGGCGCCAGTTATTTTGGAAGTGACGTTTTTCTTCTCTTTGACTTGTTGGATGGAAACGTTGCTTTATTTGCACGTATTTTATGCAATATTCCTGTTTTGTGCATAAATTTAATTTGCATCTTTGAATGGAAACATAGCTAGTAGTGAATGAATACACATCTGAAGTCAGTCTATTTGATGACTAGTCTACGTTTGGACTATAGCTAGATGTTTATTAGACTTTAACTGACAGCTCAAATTTAGTCTGGTTTAAGCCAAGTTTGGATGTCTTTTAAACGTCTATAAAAAGTTTACCTGGTTGGGTTAAACAGAAAAGAACAGAACATTAAGATTTCTTATTTAGTGTAAAAATGCTTTCTGAAGTCTTACTCCTCCAGAATCATTGCCTTGGTGCAGTAATAAACATTAATTAAATAGAGTAGAAGGTGGTGCTTTCTTTTGCTTATCATTCCATCATAGCAAACTAAAGAAGCAAATGGTCACATTTTGAGTATAGCTTAACCAAAAAGAATTTCACCTAAAAATAATAATGTGTGTTAGCAAAATTAATATTTAAAATTTTGGTTTCACATGGACTTCAACTACACTTTAAGATCAAGTATACCAGGATACGCTTTAACATCAAGTAGACCAGCGGTGGAGGAGCAGCACTGAATAAACCAAACCCAGTGTAAAAACAACCAGACTGAGTTTTAAAAGGATCTGGTTGACTAATCGAACAGATCTTTAACAATGATGCCAGTAAACAAAAGCCAAAAGCAAGAGGAAGCTGTGGCTGTAAATACACAGACCAACCCACGGGGCTGCTGTACTCAAGATAAAGGATTAAAACAAGCAAAAGGCTCACTTTTCTTGGCACGGTCATGATGATAGGCTCACACTTTCTCTCATGCAGTTTGTAAAACCTGAGAACACAACAAACACAAGCATACAAGTCTATTAGCACAAGCAGACGTTAGTTTAGGAATCATCCAGCAGGTTAAGACGCAATAAAGACAGAAAAAAAAAAACAATGCAATGTATAAAAATATCACACCAAGCAATTCTGCATGAGTGTTAGAGACCCCTAAAACTGAATCTCCAATCATGCAACATTCTCTCTTAAAAATATACATCTTAAATGAAGGATTCAGGAGGCCTCAGTCAATCAGGTCTAGCGCTGCCCTCTTTTGGTTACTCTTACACAGACAAGACTCACGAAAGCTTTATTGGCCAGGAGCCACGCAGATGTCATATGACTTACATGTAAAGCAAGCAGTTTTCAACAACGTCATGTTTAGGGATGTGAAAATGTTACACTAATGTCACTACAACAGACTATAGAGTTCATGGAAAACTCTTACTTTTTAAAGCAGTTTATGCCATAATAAACACATTGTTTGGTTGATTATGATAAATGTTGGTTGTCAACATGACAGCTTATGATAAGGCCCACACGGAATCTGCGCGCGCAGAATTCCGCAGATTTACGCAGATTTTTAGTCCATCATTTATTCTGTTTATTTACTTGAGTAAATGTGTGTAAATCTGAATTCATTCAGTTTTTAAATTACACGTATTTCACATATTAAGGTTTTAGTTATGAGACTCCCAAAATAATTCAGCAGAAATCTGCAGATTTTTACCAAAATTCTCCACACAAATTGCAAAAAACGTCCGCAGATTCCGTCTGGCCCTACTTATGATTTATCCAATCATAAGACAACTTATTTTGTGTGGTGTATGCATTAGAGGCTGTTTGTGACATCTGAAACCTACAACTTTACATTGAAAATGTAATGCGTATTTACAGTGCTTAGCATAATTAAGTACACTCCATTTTGAAAATGAACATTTTTATCCAATTCTCAGTGAATATAGGCAATGTATTTTGGTGCATTTAAATAAAACAGATTAAACAGATGTATTTATTAAAATAATATTTTAATTAACAAACATATTTAGAAATTGAAAAATACAATTAAATTCAAGCAAAATATTGCAAAAAATAATAATTACAACCTACAAAATCTCAACTAAATTATTCAATTTTTTTGCTTCTCTTGATTTTTCTTTTTTAAATTTGTATTTAATATTTTTTTATAACATATAAATGTGGGTGTACTTGTTTTTGGATCATTATCGTAAGTTATTTTGATAGATAAGCTCCAGATTTGACTTCAGTACTGACTCGTCTTATGTATAAGCACAAATATAATATTGTATAGCTTCCTATAAAAAAATATGAATTTAAAAGATGTACTTATATATGCTGAGCATTGTATATAGCACAATGATCATGTATGGTTATACACCCAAAGCGCTTCACAATCATGAGGGGGGTCTCTCCACACCCCAATATTAAATCGGTTGATTGAAAAAAAAAAAAAAAAAAAAAAGGGTGAAAATCAAACTGAAAGGGATAGTTCACTTAAAATTTAAATCCTGCCCTCATTTATTTATCCTCCACTTGTTCCAAACCCGTTTGAGTTTCTTCATTCTGTTAAACACAAAGGAAGATATTTTGACAAACACTGGAAAAAAGCAGCTATTGACTTCCATAGTATATTTTTGTTCTAACTACGGATGTCAATGGCTGCTTTTTCTTTTGAAAATTCCTCAGAATATATTGTTATCAGTTGAACATAAGAAATTAATTCATAGGTTTAAAAGCACTTGAGTGTGGGGAAATTGTAATTTTTGAATAAACCATCCCTGTAAATGACTTCATAAAACAGAACATTTAAAAAAGAGGAAAAAAACTGAGCATGCAAATTTTATTTAGAAACATCCAGGTCATATTTCACCCTAAATAATGAAAAAAAAAATAATAATCCAGTGCTTCTCACATGTTGAAATATACTTGCGGTGGTAGCCGGATTAAAACACACCTTTTACCCACAGCACATAAATATTTAATTATATGCGACAAACAACATAAATTGATTTTTAACACTGTTTTTATTATTATCAGTTTTAAAATTTTCATTTAAATGAAATGAAATTCATTTAATCCATTTTTTATTACTTCTTTTTTTTCCTTTTCAATTGGTCATTGGCATTAATATTAAAAACCAACCATGCCTGATTATTATTATTTACACTGCATTGCTGAGAGAAAAAGAATGGAGAAGTTGAATTGGTGTACACACGTCAAATTTGAAATATTCATCCAGAAATGTCATTAGCCAAAAAAAATATATATATATAAAAAAATAAATAAATAAATTGATTTTATAATTATTTTATAAACAGATTTTATTCATAAATGGCAAGCCTAAATAAATTTATTCATTTATATATTTAATCTCATTGTGCAAGAATCAAAACATATACATACGTTTTCTTGCTTGATCTAAGTTTCATAAGCCGCAGCACATTTCACATGATAAATAAACTTGATTTATATAATAAGTACGGTATATCAATAAATATTTTTTAATGATAGTTTTAGGGTGAAATATGATTCTTGACATGTTTCTCATACATGCATACAAATACATCTTTTGTAATAATCTGTTACCTTGCAATCTCGCACTTGTTGACATCCAGACCTCTCTTAGGCATGTACCCCATGCCCCTCTGAGGCTCCTTAGTGGTAAAGGTGTTGAGGTAATGGACAAACGGAGCTTCATCTGTGATCTCAAAATAACGGATACTGCTGTCACCCTGTTAGAGAAGTAAAAACACAGTCAGAGACTAAACAACCAACCCCTACTCCCATGGCACTCTGTAATAAAAATATAAAAGTTCAAAAGTTTGGGGTCAGTGTGATATTTTAATGCGTTTACAAGAAGTCTTTTATGCTCACCAATGATGCATATAAAAAGCTCAATAATACAGGAAAATCTTCATTCATTCATTCATTCATTTTCCTTCGACTTGGTCTCTATTTCAGAGGTCGCCAGAGAGGAATACACTGCCAACTATTCCAGCATATGTTTTACGCAGCAGATGTCCTTCCAGCCGCAACCTAGTTTTAGGAAACACCCATACACTTATTCACACACACGCTCGTACAGTACAGCCAATTTTGTTTTTTCAATTCACCTATAGCGCATGTCTTTGGACTGTGGGGGAAACCGGAGCACCCGGAGGAAACTCAATCGAAGACGAGAGAACATGCAAACTCCACACAAAAATGCCAACTGGTCCAGTCGGGACTCGAATCAGCAATCTTTTTGCTGTAAGGCGAATAGGCGACAGTGCTAACCACTAAGCCACCTTGCCGCCCCAGTAAAATCTTTACTTGTCACTTTGAATAGGTCATATCAAGTGTTGCCGAACTGAATTGTGAATCCGTCAGCACCAATTCAGCTATCTGTAGAAGTTGGGAATTTCTCAACTTTTCAAGCATCAACGGAAGCATCAGCAAATCAGATTGCTTTATGCAAATACCCCAGCTTACACAGTAGCCGATTGCGGACTAATTTCATTGGCTGACGCTGCTGTGACGATCGTGTCAGCCTCAACTTCAGACATGACCTCCGTCAAGCATTGGCGCTGAAGCCCCATCTGAATCAGGCGTTAGTGATTATTATTAGGTTTAAAAACAGCTCTTTATTTCATGACCATATTTAGAATGGTTTTTGGTGACCCATTCAACTGAAATAGACATCTTCTAATACAGTGTTTTTCAACCACGTTCCTGGAGGACCACCAGCTCTGCACATTTCTATTGCTGCGTCCCAATTCGCATACTATCCATCCTAAATAGTATTTAAAATATAATTAGTATGTCACAAACCATAGTATGCTGGAAAAGAGTATCCCAAAGGTTCCCGGATTTCCGGTAAACACTCAAATGTAGAAGCGTCCATACTCTAACCGCTAATATTGCCCACAATACATTGCATGTTGGACGTGAATTTGTTTAGGCTTGGGTAAAATTTGTTACAGACTTGGGTAAAAAGCGTAAACAAACTACAAACATGGTGGACGTGCGAGACCAACCGTCAAGTAGAGAGGCTTAATCAATATCTAGCCAACTGGAACATGTTTAAACTGTGGTTTCCGTGTTATATTTCATCTGCAGCAACAATGTGAATTTATATCAAGATGTGTTTGGACATTAACTTCTGAATGTATAATTACCCAAAGACCAGTGGAGATTTCTCTGCATGAAAGACTCGTGAATGGCAGATAAACCTGCTGCTGCTTCTCCAATAAGGTAGGTCATTAAATATGAAAGAAATGTGGATGATGTGTCAAGATGATTGAGAGGGAACATAACAATCTGTTAATGAGGTAGTGTGTCCCAAAGCTTGCATACTCTTCTGTTACACACTCAAAAGTATACTTTTCCTTTACAAAAAAGTATATACTTTTAAGGCGTAGTATAAGTATGTGAATTGAGATGAGCACATGTCACTTTAACCAAACACACCTGATTCAGATAATCAGCTCATTAGCAGTGAATGACCTGTAATGGATGTGACAGACAAAGGAGACATCCAAAATGTGCAGTGTTGGTTGTCCTCAAGGAACGTGGTCGAGAAACACTGTCAACAACTGTCTTTACTGTCACTTTTGGCCCATATATTTAATAAATTGTCCTTGCACAATAAAATTAAGAAACCCCCCCCCCCCCGCCCCAAACTTTTGAATAGTAACTGTATGCTCTGCATTTACCTTTCCACACAGGTAGACCACATTAGTATCAGGATCATAGAAGGGCAGGAGGACTCCGTTACTGGTGTCCATCTCGTGGACAGCAACAGGCTCATCAATGTTCTCCTGAAACACAAATAGAGCAAATACATGATCAATTTAACAAGCCAGTGTCAGAAACTGCACTTTCATTCAGAAAGCTTCATTGCAAAAAGAACAGAAGCATTTTGGTGTGTGTATTAATTCATGAGCAGCTGTTGGATGATTTAAATTAGTCTGCGGTTTCTATAGTAACTCACCGGGTCCCAGAGGGCGAGTTGTCTCTCACTCATGCGGCTGAAGCCAGTGGTGAACACTTTGCCATCAGACAGAAAAATGGCTCTCATAGGTCTCGCTCCCTCATGGGCCTTGTCCTTCTCCTGTCAGAGAGACACACAGACATACATCAAAACAATGCTCACATTTACCCAAAACTGGCCATCCAAATCACTATAGTGCACCTCAACTGAGAGAAATATGTCTGCAATTCAGAAGCTGTTATACTGTATCAGGGTTTCAGCAGGTTTCTTAAAATCAAATTTAAGACTTTAAGACCCTTTTAAGACCATTTTAGACTTATAGAGGGCTAAACACTAAGGATTTTTTGTAATGGCCCAGTTACTTCTGTAAATAGTTTTTGGATTGATGGAAGATCATGTAAAGGAATGCATTGCTTTAGTTTTCTTTCGCTGATTAGGGAATTTAATTTGAAGAATTTGCTGTAAAAATATCTGACAGCTGTTGTGAATTGTGTATCTCTTTGCAATAAAAAAAACTTATATATAAATATATATGAAAAGTGTTGAGATGGATTATTGGTGATTGGGTGTCAGCTCAATTGGGTAGCTTTACTTGAACAGAGGGATTAAGACCTGTTTTAAATTATTTAAGACTACCCACACAATACTTCAGTAAATTTAAGACTTAAGGCCTAAAATGTATTTTTTTAAATTGAAGATATTAAGACCCCGCAGACACCCTGTATATTCACAAGAAAGTTCAACTACACTAAAAAATATCTGTAAATTAGAAATGTTCCGTATTTTGAGGTTCATGATTTTATTTTTGTTATTTCCCCCTGTTTATTTATGCTTTTAAATTACATTATGAAATCTTAATCTTTTTTTCCAACAACTTTTAACCTTGAAAACTTTGAAAAAGTGACTTTTTAAAAACATTTTTTAATAGTATTAAAGTGATGTATTGTCTGGGCTAGTGTTGTATATTACGCTACAAAAACCTTGTAATGAACTGCCAGTACATGTTCTATTATTTTACAGACTTATTTCCCTATGTACATAATTGCTTATACATTATATTATATCAAAGTGCTAAAATGTCAATAAAAGTCGCTTTGTTAAACTGTAGAATAGAATAAAAAAAAGTCAACAGAGCAGAGGTCAAGGTGCCATAATGCAATTCACACCCGTAAATAACAGAAACCGCTTGTGAAACAGAAACCGCTTGTGAATCACAATATATGAAAACTGTTAATTACCAGAAATGTTTTACAGTGTGCTGGTGTGGGATAAATTTATTGTTTATGATGCTATCAGGATTGTGAAACTTGTCAAATGTCACACTGGGACATACAAAAATTGCTCGAATGTAAGTCTTATTGTTAAAAGTTTTGACTTTCATTAAATTGTTATTCTGTAACATCTTTTCTACAATGTCTAATGTCAAAATTCACTTGTTTAGTGAAGATAAAATTGTGATATAGGGGCAAAGTGATTTTCTAACGGCTGGTGGAGATGAAGAAAAAAAAGGGAAAGAAAAAAAAAACATGGCCATCGCCTTTAGATTTTACCATCAATCAAAAAAAAAACTGAATAACTTGCAAAAAGAAGGTTTATTAAAGTGAAAGTTAATCTAAAAATGACAATTCTGTAATCATTTACTTAAACTTGAATCATTCCAAACCAGGTTTAGTTTTTTCTTCTGCTAAACATACAGGAAGATATTTTTGAACACCTGTAACCATTGACTTCCATATTATTATTATTTTTTTATACTATTGAAGTATGTATATTTATATACTAACTGCTTTATACACTACATGTACAGAAACTAAAATAAATCTCAACACAGTGACATTTCTCAAATATCCATTTCTAAAAATCTTAGTGATCAGCAGGCTTCAGTTAACCAATATTATTTGGTACTGACAAGCTGTATAAAGAAAAAAAAGTGCAAAGATTTTTGTATTGGTTTTAATAAATTATTTAATTTTAGGGCTGCACAATACTGTTTCAGCATGGATATTGCAATGTGGGCATCCGCAATAGTCAAAACGCAATATATGCAACGTTGATTCTGAAGTATAGTTGACCAGGAGTTACAGAATTAGATTTAATTACTTTATTTACTCGAAACGTATACAATTTCTGCAAAACAAAAAAAAATGTCTTAAACATTCTTAGAATTTTCATCTTGTTTCCTAGTCCAAATATCTATATTTCTACAAATCTACAAAACAAGATTATTTTACTTACCCCACTGGTAGATAATACACTGTAGCTTGTTTTAGTGAAAAACTCTTAACTTTTTAGAATTTAATTATTCTAACGTTGAAATCAAAACAATACTTTGACTTGATCTAAGAATTGTTTGATATTTGGACTAGAAACGAGACGAGGCAAAGCAAGAAAAGCTTTTTTTTTGCATTGCAATTCAATTTCTGTACCTGAATACTGTTAGGCTCTCCAGAAAACCACCAAATAACAATATTCAAGCTATCTTGTGAAACTGTATTAATGTAGCAATATTTATCGCAGAACAAAATAGCACAATATCAGATTTTTCCAATATCATGAAGCAATATTTCATTTTGTGATGGACATTTGAAGCACACATCACAAAAGTGTATGAATATCCTCACCGCAATGATTTCTTCCTTGCGCGGGTCGATGACGCGGATCTTCTTGTCCTTGCAGGCGGTGCAGATGAGGCTGCCGTTGCGGTTCCAGCAGACACTGTAGATGATGTCCGGATGATGGTCCTCTAGAGTGATCATTGACTCCCCCGTCCCCACATTCCAGATGATGATCATATTATCACAGCCTGAGGGGAAAATCATCATGTCTGAATGTCTATAACACAGATACTGGAGCAGTCTTTTATTCATTTAAACTTTTCTGATTGATTCGTTGATTAGGGCATCTAGATGAGTGCTGAAAAAAAACAATGATAGGTCACACTGGGGCATGCAAAAATAGGTGGAATATCTGTTTGATTGTCAAAATTGAGTTTTCGTTCAACTGTTGTTCTGTAACATCTTTTCTATCCTGTCTAATGTCAAAATTCACTTGTTTAGTGAAGAAAAATAACGCTATATAGAGGCATGAAATATGTCTGAAATCTAGAACACACATACTGAAGCTGTTTTTGATATTTTTTAAGCTTTTTCTGATAGGCACTGATAAGGGCATCTGCATGAGTGCCGAAAATAACAATAACATGTTCAAAACTGAGGCTATTAGTTGTGAATAAACACTTTCCCAGATCATAAGAGATTCAGGATGATCTGATGTTTCATACCTGCACTGAGGAGGACATTGCGGGCGGTGGGATGCCAGGTAACAACTCCCACTCTTTTCGAATGACCCTCCAGAACCACCACTGGTTCTGACATGGAAGTCACCAACCCGTGCTCTGGGATCTGCCACACCTGACAACAACAAATTAACATATCATAATTTTTACCCCCCTGTAATTTGTTGTAATTAAGTGATGTGGTGTGTATTATAA
>CAIGQZ010000427.1:19591483-19626934 GCA_903798205.1 Danio tinwini
AGTAGTAGTTGTTGTTGTAGTATTAATAATAATACTAATAATAATAAATAAATAAATAAATAATTCAGTTATTTTATAAATAATAAAAGTTCTTATTATTATTATTAATAGTATTATTATTATTATTATTATTAATAATAATAATAATAAGAAGAAGAATCATAATCATAATAAGTAAATAAATAATAAGTTATTTTACATATAATAAATATTATTAATATCATTAATAACAATTAATATTATTAGTAGTATTAATAATAATAATAATAAATAATAATGAGTAAAAAATAATTATAATGTTATAAATAATAAAATAGTTATTATTATTATTATTATTATTATTATTATTATTATTATTATTTAATGCAATTACATTGTAATCCCAATTTTTTATGCATGCATACACTGGGCATTTTGGCACAATATTCATTTTAGGCACTGATATACAAGTACTAACAATAAGAATAACAGTAAACTATGCATTAATAGTCCTACCTATATAGCTAATAATTACATTTATATGTATACATTCCACTAAAACACCACTGAATCACAACAGCTGTTCATCAATTACATTATGATCCCAAAGTTTTATGAAACGAACAATTGTTTGACCTTTATAATAATCATGTAGTTCCAGAAGGTGGCAGCAGAGGACAAATAAAGCAGTGTTTTATCACTCAGTAAGAAAACGAAATACAAAGTATACTGTTGTACATTAAGCTTTATATAAGAGAAACACTGTACTCGTGTGATTTAGAACTTCTTTGAGCCTCTCTTTGACTAACTCTTCCTGTACATGTTCGTTTTCAGCCTTTATTCAACAGCTTTTTGAAATAATTCATTATGATTATAAAAGATTGATATAATTATTGCATAAATTCTTCCTAATTGTGTATTTATCAACATCATCGCAATCATAACCAATGAAAATACCTCCAGCATGGACAGCTTTTACCTACTATAGATGTCATAACATTCACCAACATTCTTAATAATATCATATTTTGTGTTCTATAGAAGAAGGGGTAACACTACTATAAAATGTTGTATTAGTTAATGCTAGTTAATGTATTTACTAACATTAATTTTCTGTCATTGAGAAAGAAAAAAAAACAGATTTGTAACTTGAGGGTTAGTAAATGATGAGTACATTTTCTTTTTGTATGGATGAACAATAATTTTAATATACTATAAATTTTATAAACCTGAGAGGAAATAATGACAGACTGTAACTCAACATTACACAATGCTGTTTTTCTGCTCCCTGGCCAAATAAGGGCTAACAGAGTAATAAATAGATAGAGAGCCAGTAAAACTGACCTCACAACTATAAAATAGTAACCGCTGATTCAATGGCTTCAGGCTGGGCTTAAACTAATGCAAAACAGTGGAGAAGAGCAGGCCTCCAGTTTTGCTGTGTTCACATGACAGAATCTATTAAATAAATCTCAAATCCAAACATCAATAAACAAGCTTCAGAATGACCGCAGGGGTTGCAGAACACATCAAAAACAGCACAATAACATTGTCTGGTTTATTGCAGGACAAAATGAAAACATCCTGAGCTGCAGAGTAACGTGAGAGTAACGGAACAGCTGAGGCATAGTAACATGAAGTGTAAAAGCAAAGGTCATATTTAGGGTGTTGGATTTCGTTCTGAACATTAACATGTTGTACTGAATATAACTACTTGGATTTTCTTTTACAAATAAAGTTAGTTTGAAAATACTTTCATTAATAGTTTTTTATTCAGCAAAGATGCATTACATTTTAAAAAAGACATTTTATAATATTTCAAAGTATTAATATTTTAATATTCATCTATTACTATATAGTTATTACTTTTTATTTACGAAATAATGCTGTTTTCTACATTTATCTACCCACCTACCCATCCATCCATGCAAACCAACCTATCCACCTACCTCTCCACCCATCCATTCATTCACCTACCTATCCATCCATCCACCAATCCATCCATCCATCCATCCATCCACCTTCCTACCTTTCCACTCATCCATCCATCCATATACTGCATATATGCACATATATACATATATATACACATATATACATATATATACATATATATACATATATATATATACACACACACACATATATATATATAAGATGAAACTTTGCCTCTAATTTAATTAATAAAAAAAATAATCACTTAAAAAAAGTAAATAAATCAAAATATGACCGTTTGACAACACATCTAAATTTAATTGTCTATCAGTAAAGATACTGCGCAATAGAACTGTATTATATAAAATATGGATAAAATGTTGGTGGGTATTACTTCATATTATTACTTAAAAATATATATGATTGTGTCTTCTGAAATAAACTTAAGTAACAATTTAATCAATCAATGCAAAAGTAAACAAGTGAAAACAAATAATTATTAATTACATTATTGTAGAACACATCTTTTTCATTTTCTGTCAGTAAAATGCTGCAAAACAAAACTTGTATAATATAAAATAGGAATAATCTTTGCAAATGTAACGAAATAAAGAAAAAAATTATTATTATAACAATTATATTATTCCTTAAAGTCCATGTAATCTTGAAGCTGCTGGGACTTTTACTTCAGTATGTTGCTGTACTTCCAATTGAAATAAAATATTGAGTTAGGAGGCAGGGCTTTCATTTGGTATCATTGCCTCATAGCAAACTAACTAACTTTGGAAGCCCTCAGGTTGACGTTAAGAGGACCACTTTCCCAAACGCAAAAGCAAATTTCAGACTAATAGAAGGTTACCAAAACAAACCATTTTTTTAGAGGACTAACATGCACAGATTATTTATTCACCTTAAGAATAGTGCAAACTACCAAAATAAACATTTGATTTCAAGCAGCCTTTAAAATGCTATTATTTCAAACGCTACCAATATTCTCTCTAATGTAATTAATAAAAATAACAAACACTGCAATCAAATGTTAATAACCTATATTTAATTAGATGATAGTTTTCCCAAATAAAACAACAAAAAAAGCTTCAAGAAATGTTGACATACCATGACAGTGCAGTCTTCAGATCCACTAGCGATGACCTGGTCATTATGAGGGCACCAGTCGATGTCCAGAACGGGGCCGGTGTGACCGCATACTGTAGGGTAGGCCTTGTCTATACGACCCGACTGCAAACAGAGACAAATCCTAATATTACATTAAACATGAAAGCATTCAGTTCTTTTGGAAAGTGAAATGAGATCTGACATTGCCAGCAAATGCCTGTGTGGCACCAAAACAAACACTTACAGCCCGGCCTGCGTTTGTGAAATCAGAAGGGAGCAAAAAAGCCATTCATTTCCAAATGTTCAAACAATAGCTCATCCGGTCATTCAGAGCAAACAGAAGAAACATTTACACACGACAGCTGATTTATAATAAAAACAGATTGCGGCTTTTGTTCTTTCAGCTCTGTTTTCAAAAGCAGAGACAGAAGTGCGTGTGCAACAGGCCCTTGACCCTTTCATTAGGAGTGAAAGGTCACACGGAGGGTCAGGCAGAGTGTGAGAAAGCCTAAAGGAGGTGATTTTACCACACACAGCCACAGAAAAAAAATAATGGAGACTACATAGAAATTCTCAGCTTTTCAGGATTTGATTGATAGCTACATTGTTTGATTAAAACAGAATTCATTTTTAAATATAAAACTTTTATTTTTGTAAACTAGTTATGACATTTCATACAATTGTAAAACTACCCAAAAGATTCAATAAAGTCAATATTTAGTGGAAAAACCACAAGCTGCGTCTGAAATTACATACTACTCAGTAGGTGCTGCATTTTAACTTGAATTTACAACTCGACTGAAGTATGTCTTATACAGTACAGCCATTTTGTTAAGCACCATGGGGGAGAAGTGCCCAAAATAAAGCAGTACAAAAGCAAGAGCCATTATTCTCAATCCATTCACCATGGTTGAATGAATGAATGAATGAATGTATACTAGAAACTCATAGAACATTTTTGGGAAATGTGGAGACAACATAAAAAAATGTATTACTCATTTATAAATAGAAATGTTTTTTCAAATATAGACTTTTTTCTGATAAAAAAAAATAAAAAAATAAAAAGTATTTCTCTGTAATACATCGCATCTCGTCGGGTCAACCGGTCACAGTCTAGTCACAGGAGTGCAAATATTTTAACAGATCCGCAGCTCAAATCAGATACAATTTTTTCACATACGGAGACTATTGGAAATCCACGCAGCTCGCGGACTACTCTCCATTGGAAATGAATGACTTTCGGTCTGTCACTTGTCGTGTGCAGTGAAAAGGCAGCTTATGAATTGGAGTAGTATGAATGGAACTCGGACATACTACAGCCGGCATTTTGTCATGATCATGTGACCTACATGGTTGCATCGCTACACTCTTATTCACGAATTCTCTCACGGGGCATCATGGCATATCGTAACGTCCATCGGATGCGCAATTCGGGATCTCGCCACAAGTAGTAGGCAATCCAGGTACTTAGATGAATTCGGACATACTACTCGGCTCGCATACTGTTTTTAGTGTACTAAGTATGTAAGTAGGCAATTTCAGACACAGCCATACTGTGCAATAATTCAAAACAACTGAAATTATTTGTTAATCTAACCAGATAGATTTTGGAAAAAGGACCTTTATAGAGTAAAAACAAAACATTAACATTTTACAAACCCATAGCAAATCCAGAAAACAACTATTTTTAACTACATGAACATTTTGTATCTAAAGAGATGTTTGCTATTCTAAAAGATAGACTATATTCCCAACCACATCCAATGCATGTTTGTATATGAAAAGCAGCATTATTCCTCAATCTGAATGCTTTATGTAATAGCATTATACAATGCAGATGCCTGGAGACTGAACACATTTCCCTCTCTCACTGGCACACAGCAAACAAAGCGGTCAAATAAAGGCCCAGCTGTGGTCTCATGCCAAGTCAGCTGACTTACTGATGACATCAGTCCCCTCTGCCCTTCAGGTCACGACCTCTGACCTCTGCACAGGCCTAAGAGATCATCAGGTGTCATCTGATCACATTGTGCAGTGTGCAGAAGTCCAACACACAAACACACACACACTTTTGTTCACGCCGCGCCTGCTGGTGCTTTGCCTACGGTGTGATGACTTCACTGAAACCACAATCACTGGAAGACACTGCTTCCTATGAGCTCCCCTGAGCATGGGATATCAGCTGAAGTTCACTTCACCGGCAAAATAGGTCCATTCTAAACACTGTGCAAGGAAATTCCAGTTATGAAGAATTTGAGGTTTGACAGCATAGCATAATTGTGTAAAGGCCTGTACACACCAAGCTGACATCAAACAACTAGCTCAGATGAAACCCAACTGTGTTCCCAACTCATGTCTGTTTCCATCTGGACCAAAATGCTGCTCTTCCAAAAACAGACCAAACAGAAGAAAGCAAACTTAAACAAGAGGATGCATCTTTTTTGGACCTGTTGTTTTTCTTTCATAACAGGAAACTGGAACTTCCAAGAAAATAAAGCAGCAAATAGTACCATTATCACTTACCACGGAGGGATTCGCTCATGCAAATACGTCTATAATCTAAGTTTATTTGCAAATATTTGAGAAATGAAGGTAATTACATCCCGCCTCTTTGTTCATTCTTGACCTGAATCGTTTAACTGCTAAGTCACACTCATGCTCTGATTCGTTGCTGAATAACAGTCAGAGCGCTCTTTTCAGTCAACAACCAGACACAGATTCTATATGCCTGATCAGGTCAACAAGCTCCATTGTTATCCAGCCGAGAGGCGACATGTGGAATACACCAAACCAGATAGCTGGAATGATGCTGCCTGATAGACCTACTGTACAAACCCAAACGGCTGACCACCGACTTGGTGTGTCCCGGCCTTAAATACATATTATGTAAATGCATGCAATATGGCAGTGTTTCTCAACTGGTGAACAGTGGGTTGCAGAAGTGTTTTTTAATTGGCTCATAGAGTATTGCAAGACTTGATCTTAAAAGACGTGTGTGAAAACTGTCAATGCTTTTGTTCTGTCACATGAGATTCATGTGTGTGAGAAAATACGTTCTATAGGCACAAAATTTACCTTTGAACAAATGTGGTGGCATTTTACAACTGTTTTTTTTTTTAAACAAAAACAAGTTTGTTGAAAAACCAAACACACACACACACACACACACACACACACACACGCATAACATATGTTACAAGCAATGTGTGATATCCCCGTATTCCTAGAATGCCTAGAAAATGTATAGAATGCCTGATAGTTTTAGGCAAAGTATGAATTATCAGTTTTTGAAGAGATTTTGCATGCATTTTCCTAGGCATTCTTTACAATTGCTAGGCATTATATAAAATGACAAGTATCATTTAGGCAAAGTGTCAGAAGAGCAATTTTTGGTAACAAAAGAGTTTTTAGCTTACTTGAGATCATTTATTATAGAACCGTCATTACATGTCAACATGGCGTGATTCCTATCCTGGTACTAGACTCCCTTTCGACATGGTCACACAACAATGACATCGTGAGAAGAATTACAATAATGTTCAACACTCATGTGCTCTGATCACCATCATCAAACAATGACCCAAGCGCCACTACCAAAATCAGTGACGGGAAAAATGGCGGGGGTAGGCCAGTTACACAGAATGCCTAGGCAATGTACAAAGTAGCAATCTATTCATACTCTGACGTTTGATTTTAGGCATTCTATACATTTCCTGGGCATTCTATTGACCTTATTTTTCAATGTGGAATGTGGCTATGGGAGAAATGACTATGAAATATTGTCAGAAAATGGTCTACTTGCTCTACAAACAAGTGTTTGCATGACTACACAGACAAAGCAGAATAATATAATAAGAAAATGTCAGTTTGCAACATCAAGCAGTATAACGAGCCGTTTTTAACGTCTAAAAATAAAAGTGAATAAGATCTGAAGTCTAGAGCCAAAAAGATTCAAATGGCTTCGCCTGCTCTTAAGTGAAGAATAAGGTGAATAGAATGCCAGATTTCATACATTAACGGTAACCCATATACAAATATTAGGGGGTAACTTATGCCTAATTATGGTGGCATTATGTTGGGCCCATGGCCAATCCAGTTGAGAACCACTGCATGAAGCATCTTTACACAATACATGAGAGAGAGAGAGAGAGAGAGAGAGAGAGAGAGAAAAGAGAGAGAGAGAGAGAGAGAAAAGAGAGAACAGAGAGAGAGAGAGAGAGAGAGAGAGAGAGAAAGAGAGAGCTCTTCAAATCCCTGATACAACTCACATCTGGTAGTAATTAAAAATAACAGTGTCAGCACTACGATTTTTTCAAATGTCTTTGATTTTCCAATGACAAAGGTAAATTTCCTTCTTCCATTTGCATTGACACTACTTTTTTCCTTAACACTTCCATCTGACCGCGTTTCCTTCATAATGGAATTTCACTTAAGATGGTGGAATACTTTAAAGTCCACTAATAGTCAAACAGAACACACCCCGGGACTCTTCAAATCCCAGTCTGTAGAATAGGACACAACCCACCTGTACTGAAAACCACTCTGTGTTTGCATTCCTGCTCAAGTCTGGGCATGAAATAGAAACTACTGTCTTCACAGCTATTTCAGTTAGCTAACCACCCCTCGTGTTTCTTCTGAAGGATTCTAATGGAAATAATCAAGTAAGAATGTCTAGATGACGAAGAAGCATTTCACAGAAAAAGATCATTGGAAAGAAAGGGAGATGCTAAATTACGTAAGATGTGTTTTGACTGGGGGAATTTACCAGAAAACTCGCACACAGAACACAAAGAAGTGGCGTCACAACTATCTAAAACACTGATTAAACAATCACTACACCAACAGCTACACAAACATACTGACAGACTGGTCCTAAAACTACGCTGCTGCTCGCCAACGAAAACAAAATTTACTGATTCAAAGTCCAGATGTGGGCAGCAGTCCGTCAACCTTCATGTGTGCCGAAAAATGACTAAGATGTATGTGTTGGAATGTAACTAGTGTGATAAAGTTGTGATGTGTGATAAAGATGCAACGCTATACTGTATGTGCTGAAAGGGATGTGATGCAAATTTCTGTCAAGATGGAATGAGTGCTGTTGACATGGATCTTCATTTGAAGGAAAAAGACGTCACGTAACCACAAGTTCTTAAGTATTTCCATATTTAAAAAAATGTGCTGTGGACAGCCTTATCTCAGCTAGCTTTCAACCCTTCTGACTTGAATAAAAAAGAAATAGGAGATGGAATAATAATGAAAAAAAGACAAATAAACAAGAAATGCAAAAAACATTTTAATAATTAAAATGAAAATATTATTCAAATACTAGGGCTGGATGATTTGGCCTAAAATCTAAATATTAATTGAATATTTGACTCGATTAATGAACATTTTATTTTATTTTATTTTTAGCCCTCGTAGTTCATGGACAAATTTTGTACAGTAAATATGCTCACATATTACAAGAAATGTTTGAATGAAGGGTGCATTACTTGATTTTGAGATAATTGAAGAAAATTACCATCTATGATTATTTATTGAACATCAACATTGGACAACTGAAATTAAAACACACACAGCCTAAAATAAAAATCATGCATTTTTCAAAACAAATTGGAAAATTTTCAATGTTTTTCATAATAAAAGTATAACACTTGTATATCCTGTAAATACTATTTTAAACTGTGCATTTCTTGAATCTTCTGTAAACAAATATTTTTATGTAAATAATAATTTAAATGTAATGGAAACAAGCCCTATAAAATACTATAAATAAAAGTTGGCCTAAAAAAGCAATAAAACAAAAATGCAAAAAGAAAAGGCAACAACATGTAATATATAAATATACAAATAATATTAATAAGTCAACATTAATTTATAGATTGAAAAAACATTAAAAAAAATAATTAAAAAAAATAACTTTTTCATTATCAATAGACCCAAACCCCTTAATAGCATTGTTAAGAATCCTGCCAGAATATGTTGAATTCAATTCATTACAGGCTGATAGCCTTTGCAACTTTACTAGCTAGATGACTAATTCTTATAAATTGGAAGTCAGCAGCTTCCCCTTCTTATCAGCAAAGGGTTTTTGATTTTTTATGCTCTTAGAATGGAAAAGATGCAGTTCACATAAAACAAAAGCCAGAAAGTTCCAGACAGTCTGGAGCCCTTTTCAGATTTTTTTAAGGAGACACCTATATATTAATTGCTTGTATTTTTTTATTATTATTTTATTTGTACAATTTCTTTATTTCTTTATTTATATTTTAGTTTTTTTTATTATTCTTAGTTTTATGTTATCTTGTTTGTATATTTTTGTGTATATATGTGGTATTTTCCCTTCTTATTCATATACTTATTTAGTGTATAATTAGGTTTTCCTGATAATTTCTTGTTTGGTGAATTATATCATATACATCTACATGTATCAATATTATGTATATTTTATTGTCTGACCTAAGATGAACCTAATACAGCAAAAAAAGGAAAAAAGGAAGAAAAAAAAAACAAGCAAACCCTAGTTGTAAACATACTATTAAAAACTATTTAAAAACTTTAATAAACTAAATGCACA
Organism: Danio tinwini; assembly: GCA_903798205.1. Classification (NCBI taxonomy): domain Eukaryota; kingdom Metazoa; phylum Chordata; class Actinopteri; order Cypriniformes; family Danionidae; genus Danio; species Danio tinwini. The sequence goes on from CAIGQZ010000427.1 coordinate 19,601,091, forward strand.
AAAAAAAAACATCAAACAAAGAATAACAAAGAAAATTACATTTAAATGAAAAATTATAGGTAGCATTTCAACAAGTTTGTATTAGTTGAATTTACTTAGTGTATTTATAAATAAAAACTATGAACAATAAATGTATTAAAGTATACTTTTATATTTGCTAACATTAGTTAATGACATTAACATTTTAAATGTTTAGTTAATATATTAAATCAATGCAATAACTAATGTTAACAGGCATAAATTTGGATTTTAATAATGTACGAGTAAATGTTGAATTATGACTATTAAATGTTGACAAGTACTGTTCATTATTAGATCATGTTAGTAGGGATGCAACGATTAACCAATTTCCCTATTAACCGCGCTTTAATTCGTCACGGTTAATTAATAGCAAAGGCTTCTCAACACCACGTTTCTGCACAGAGCAAAACTTCTGCAACTAAAAGTTATGCAAACTGTGCGCTAGTTTGAAGTTCGGAGCTTTTACACAATACGCACACACACTGGATTAAAGGTTGATTTCAACTATGGCTGAGACTATTAACTAAGGGCTGTTTACATATCATGTCTTTTGCATGAGCAAGTTCGTTAATTCCAATGGAGGCATGCGGCTTGCATGCGCATATTGGCAGCAGCGATCAGCACGAATCGCTCACATTTTCCAGGCTCACCTAGTTGAAAGAATGCTGTGAGCGCAACACGAGTCATGTGACAAGAAACTGATCAGTCAGCTTCACACTTTGGAGTAGAAATGTGTATATTCCATACAATGTGATTTACTAAACGAATAGTGTTTTGATAACAGTAAACCGTGATTATTCCTTAGACTATAATCATACAACTAAAATCTATAATCGTTGCATCCTTACATGTTAGTAAATACATTAACAATATCTAATGAAACCTTATTTTAAAGTGTGACCAAATTATAATTTAAATATTTTTTAATTATGTAAAAAAAAGCTAAATTAAATACATCAAAAAAAAAAAGGACAAAATAATAAAATATTTTCTTTTTTTAAATGCAGCAGTCATTCAACCACCACATGCCACAAGAGAAAACAAATGGAACATTATTCCTGCAATGATACTTTCCACTTGTTTAACTGTGTTTAGTCATGGACGTGTGGAAAGAAGTGATTGTGGAAGAGGAGAAAGGTGATAAAAGGGCACACGACTCCTAAAAAGAACCTTCCAGTAGGAACCCGTAACTCAAATCCACAGATCCCGGAGGACCAGAAAGACACACAAGCATTAGCTGTATATATATTGATCAGCTGACATTAATGCCAGCTGCTTTTTCTGGATCACTGACGCTGGAGCAGAAGGTCAGCAGTGATCATCTGCATACAGATTATAAACTAAGCTTGCTTTATTATTTATTAACCTATTAACCTATGCTCATTTATGCACAGCTTGTTTTGGTCAGAAGGTATTTTTAAAAAGAATGAGCTAAATATCAAAGCAAAAGTAAAACAAATAGCTGAAGTACAAAAAAAAAAAGATTTAAATTGATTATAGACTTTCAGGATGACGTCAAGATGTCTGATCAAGAATGCCATCAAGATTAGATTAGATTAGATTAGATTCAACTTTATTGTCATCACACATGTACAAGTACAAGGAAACGAAATGCAGTTTAGGTCTAACCAGGAGTGCAATAGCAGCAAGTGCAGGATACAGGTATAAGTTATAAAGTGCAGTTATAGAAAAATTCTGGTGATATTTACAAATGGATGTACTATGAACATTATATACAGGTTGTGTTAGCTATGAACAGAGATTTACAATAGATGGATAAATGTACAGGTTGCTATTAATAATCAGAAGTGTGCAGATAGATAAACATAATTACAAATGTATATGTACAGTGGGTGTGTACATAATTTACAAATGTACATGTGCAGTAGGTGTGTACAGTTCAAATAAATGAATCAGTGCAATGAATATGTGCAATTTTTAAATGTGCAAATGTTAAGTAGTGCAGTGATTATGATGAGTCTGAGTTATAAGGAGAGGAGAGTGGGGTGTATTAGGGGGGCAAAAAGTCAGTGGGGAGCAGAGTTCAAGAGGGAGACAGCTCTGGGGAAGAAGCTGTTCTTTAGTCTGCTGGTTTTTGTCCGGGGGAGCCTGAAGCGCCTGCCAGAAGGCAGGAGAGAAAACAGTCTGTGAGCAGGGTGAGAGGAATCTTTAAGAATACTGCGTGCTCGGCGCAGACAGTGTTTCCTCTGGATGTCCTCTATGGCTGGCAGTGTGGTCCCTGTGATGCGTTGGGCAGTTTTCACCACCCGCTGCAGTGCCTTACGCTCCGCAACAGAGCAGCTTCCATACCAGACTGTGACACAGTTCGTCAGGATGCTTTCTATTGTGCAGCGGTAGAAGTTCACCAAGACGGCTAATGACAGCTGGTTCTTCTTAAGTTGCCTTAAGAAAAATAGGCGCTGGTGAGCCTTCTTGACCAGGCTGGAGGTGTTGGTGGTCCAGGAAAGGTCCTTGGAGATGTGGGTCCCCAGGAACTTGAAGGATGATACAGGCTCGACGGCCATCTCATTGATGTAGATGGGATCATGTGAGCCTGTTCGTCCCTTCCTGAAGTCCACAATGAGCTCCTTGGTCTTGTCGGTGTTAAGGAGCAGATTATTGTTGGTACACCACGTGGCCAGATGCTGTATCTCCTCCCTGTAGGCAGTCTCATCATTGTTGCTGATTAGACCAATCACTGTGGTGTCATCTGCAAATTTGATGATGATGTTGGATCTGTTCACAGGCCTACAGTCGATGGTGAAAAGGGAGTAGAGGAAAGGGCTCAGTACACAGCCCTGTGGTACACCAGTGTTGAGTGTGACGGTGGTGGAGCAAATGTGGTCTGATCTAACATTCTGAGGTCTGTTAGTCAGAAAGTCCATAACCCAGTTACAGAGAGACGTGTCTATATCCAGGTCTCTAAGTTTGATCATTAACTTAGAGGGTATGACAGTGTTGAATGCTGAGCTGAAGTCAACAAACAGCATTCGTGCATAAGTGTTTTTATTGTCCAGGTGTGTGAGTACAGAGTGCAGTGCTATGGAGACTGCATCTTCTGTGCTCCTGTTGCCACGGTAGGCAAACTGATGTGGGTCCAGTGTGGATGGCAGAGAGTCTTTCAGATGTGCCAGGACCAACCGCTCGAAGCACTTCATGATGATGGGTGTGAGTGCTACCGGGCGGTAGTCATTCAGGCATGTTGGGCTGGAGTGTTTCGGCACTGGCACAATAGAGGTGGTTTTAAAGCATGTTGGCACAGCTGCTAGGTTAAGGGACAGGTTGAAAATGTCTGTGAATACCCCAGCGAGCTGTTCTGCACATGCTTTGAGGACACGCCCAGGAATACCGTCTGGTCCAGCAGCCTTACGCACATTGATCCGACTCAGTGCGGTGTAGACTTCTGAGGAGGTGAGTGTAATGGGTGAGTGGTCGGTTGAGGAAGTGATCCTGATGTAGGGTTCATTATTGTCTCTTTCAAAGCGGGCATAAAAGTCATTAAGCTCGTTCAGGAAGGAGACATTTGTGGCTGTGGGTGTGGAATGGCTGGGTTTGTAGTTGCTGATGGCCTGTATGCCCTGCCACATGCGCCGAGGATCAGAGTTGGAAAAGTGCTCCTCTAGCTTTAGCTTGTAGCGGTGCTTGGCCTTTTTGATGCCCCTCTTCAGATTAGCCCTGGAAGTGCTGTAGGCCTGTGCATCCCCTGATCTGAAGGCAGTGTTGCGTGCCTTCAGCAGGAGGCGCACCTCCTTGTTCATCCATGGCTTTTGATTTGGGTATGTGGTGATCTGTTTCTGGGTTGTAACACTGTCAATGGTGGTGTTGATGTATTCCAGAACAGAGGAAGTGTAGCTGTTAATGTCTGTGTGAGAGCCACATGTGGCCTGGGAAGCAAACATACTCCAGTCTGTGTGTTGAAACCTGTCCTGGAGTGTGGAGTCTACCCCCGCTGGCCACACTTTGATGGTCCTCACTGATGGCTTCACACGACTGATGAGGGGTGAGTATCGGGGGGTGAGGAACAAAGAAAGGTGATCTGATTGACCCAGGTGGGGGAGGGGGGTAACAGCATAGGCTTCAGCCATGTTTGTGTATACCTGGTCCAAAGTCTTGTTTCCCCGTGTGTGACAGAAAATGTTTTGATGGAATTTGGGGAGCACTGTCTTTAAGTTTGAGTGATTAAAATCCCCCGCAACAATAAAAGCAGCCTCCGGGTGAGCAGTCTGTTGTTTGCCGATGGCTGCATGAAGTTCATTCATAGCAAGCTTTGCATCAGCATCGGGTGGAATGTAAGCAGCGATTATAAAGGTGGAGGTGAACTCCCGTGGCAGATAAAACGGTCTGCATTTGACCATCAGAAATTCCAGGTTAACAGAGCAATGTCTCCCAACGATGACAGAGTTTGTGCACCACGCTTTGTTAATATAAATGCATAATCCTCCGCCTCGGGTCTTACCGGAGTCATCCGCCGCTCTGTCTGCTCGGAATGTCTGATGCTCAGTTAAAGATACAGCGTTGTCTGGTATCCCGCTGTTTAGCCATGTTTCTGTGAAAATCATGACATTACAGTTCCATAATCTTTTGCTGTGGTTGATGCGCAGTCTAATCTCATCCATTTTGTTCACCAGGGACCGTACATTGGCGAGGAAGATGCTGGGTAAAGAGAGCCGGTGTGGTGTTAGCTTTAGCTTAGCTCTTAGCCCGCCGCGCTTCCCCCGCCTTTGTTTACGTTCGCGTCGCCGTCTTCGAGCACTTCCGCCCGGCCGGACGGAGCGCTCAGCCTCGGGTGTCCTGGCGATCTCTGGGATGAGTCGTAGATTGCTGATAAAACTGTGCGAAATGCACAAACCAATATCCAAGAGCTCCTGTCGGGTGTACGATGTAAAGGCATTACTGTTCTGCACGAACAGACCCGAAATAAGCAGGAAAAATACTGCAAAATTGCAGAAACTGGAGAGACGCCGAGCCTCGCGATGTGTACGCGCCGCCATCTTGGTGCATGAGTCACTAGATTAGATTAGATTAGATTCAACAAGATGTTGACATGATGTGTACATTTTCATCAGATATATTTTTTGAGAGTGTAAGCGTGTCTGCAGACACATTCTTATCGACTTGTGATCAACTATTACTGGTGTTCAATCACTAATCAGAGCTATTATTAATTAATTTAGCTTCTTTGTTGTTGACAAAGCACATTTTATATTTCATTATACCTTTATGGCACATGAAAAAAAGATTTATTTTTTCACAAATTCCATTCAAATTTTTCTGGATTTTTCCCCTAAAAGTTTTCTAGAACTTATTGAGAATACGTTTTCTTTTACTTATTCTAAATATTAATAATAATAACAATAATTCAAATGATGCTTTTCTCAATACACTATTACAAATGAAATCATTTAAGATTTTAACATTGAAGAGCATGTAAAATTAACTGAAATCATATTCTTAATATTCTAAATAGTAACGGCCTTTAAAAATGGATTCTATCACATTTTAATATTAAGTAGTAAAGATTTATAAAGATTAATTAATATCAATATTATAAATAAATTATGTAAACTAAGCAAATGTACTAAATAATAACTGAGATTAGGGATGCACATTTCGATTAATTTTGCCAACCAACAACTGCCGCTAGATAAGCAAATATTAACGGTTTACTGGTCAGATTAATATTAAATTTTTATTAAATAAAAAGAATAATTGACGTGTCTATTTTGCGTCTGACACATTAAATATTGCATTTTAAAATACTGATTTATTTTAACTTGTGAACAACAGCACATCTTCAAGCACCTGCAGCGTTTCCAACTGCATAGAAAAACAGAATAAATAAAAAAAAAAAAAAAAGAAATAGTCCTGCCCTAGATATTTTTTTAATTTAGATTACAAAATGAAAACACTGACTGAATCCTTTTTAAGAACCAGCATAGGTTGTCGTAACACGCTTTTTTCCACTTAGAGTTGACTTTTCAACTGAGAGCACACAGCGCGCAACGGCAAAAATATGAGGTGTGAAGGGCGCCGCAAAACGCTCGCAGCCGTTAGTAAACCATTTAAAAGATGCCTCTTTCAACGCAAAAAAGCGAGTTCACTATGATCACCTTATTCAGCCAAAATTACATTTTTTTTAATAATTTAACTGATACCATTAATCGGTTAAAAGCGCACCCTTTCGGCTGGCGGTTAATCTGTCTTTATGAGCATTCCTAGAGATTGCAGTTTTCCTAAGAATAGAAATTTAAAATATATTGTATAATTCGATCAAGCATTATGGTGAACAAAAACTTGACAGAAAGCTCTGCTAAACTTTCATCATGAATATTTATGTGAAATAATAATAGCTTACTAAAAGTGGAGCAGCCAATACCGTCATTGCATTGGGGCTCACTTGTTGCATAGCAACAGTAGCAGCATCACTGCAGATCCTTCACCTTAACAGTCAATTAAAACAGCCAGTACAGGACACCAAAGAAGCACATCTGTTTCATCTGGTCTGCATGGAAATTTCCATGAGAACGCGGAGGCTCCAGCTGACCTGACTGCAGCGCCCTGTCAGTCGACCAATCAGAACTTACGACATTCTATACAAGCAACAAAATCAGCAAATCAGGAAAGAGTCTGGCAGACTGAGAGAGCTGCTCAGGCACAACAGGTGTGTGTAGTACATATAAACCTGAACGAGGAGGGTAGAAAAGCTTACAGAAATAAATCAAAGATCAGTAAGACACTGAGCTTTGACATTTCTCTGACTTTTTTTTTTTTTAAAAGACACTACCGCTCAAAAGTTTGGGGTCAGTAGGATTTTTAAAATAAGCTTCTTCTGCTCACCAAAGCTGCATTTATTTGATCAAAAATACAGTACAAATTGTAAAATTGTGAATGTTATTGCACTAAAATAACTGGTCATAAGTAGTTTATAATTTATTTAATCATTTATTCCAGAGATTTTAAATGATAAACTTTCAGCTTCATTACTCCAGTCTTCAGAGTCACATGATCCTTCAGAAATCACTAATATTAATTATTATTATTAATATTATTATTGGTGATAGTAATAAAAGCAATAATGACTGGATTATTGGCCGGTAGTGCATCTGTTTATAGAAAATTTTATATAAAATTACAACTTAATTAAATGGAAAAAAAAATAAATTGAATACTCTAAAAGTGCAAATAAAAATGTAATCCCATTAATAAAGCATAAATAATTATTGTATGTATTTTATTTAATTACTTAATCCTGTGAAAACTGATACAGAAACAAGAATGACAGTGACCAATATGGAATTCATTTATTAAATTATACTTAAATTACACAGTAATAAATGTCAAATTGTGAAGGTTTTTTGAGAATAATTGAAATACATCACAATAGTACATATAAAATCTGTTATGAACATCTGAAAAAAAAAACAAATAAATCAAATAAAAAAAGGTAAATGTAAACAACTTACACATCTCAATAATAATCAGCAACATACATACATTCATTCATTCTCCTTCAGCTTAGTCTCTACTTCAGAGGTCACCACAGCAGAATTAACTGCCAACTAATCCAGCACGTTTTATACACACACGCACACGCACACGCACAGGCACACGCACAGGCACACGCACAGGCACACGCACAGGCACAGGCACAGGCACAGGCACAGGCACAGGCACAGGCACAGACACAGACACAGGCACAGACACAGACACAGACACAGACACAGACAGACACAGGCACAGACACAGGGACACAATGGCCAGTTTATAGTTTATTCAATTCACCTATAGCGCATGTCTTTGGACTTTGGGGGAAACCAGAGCATAATAAGTACCAATTAGATCTTTTTGTATGATATTTTAGTTAATAAAGTACAAAATTGTGATAAATAAATTGATGAAAAAGTTCCAAACTTGTATATAATGTGTAACTTAAAGCATATACAGTTGAAGTCAGAATTATTAGCCCTTCTTTGAATTTTTTAAAAATATTTCCCAAATTATGTTTAACAGAGCAAGGACATTTTCATAGTATGTCTGATAATATTTTTTATTCTGGAGAAAGTCTTATTTGTTTTATTTCAGCTAGAATAAAAGCAGATTTTAATTTTTAAAAAACTATTTTAAGGTCAAAATTATTAGCCCCTTTTAGCTATATTTTTCCGATAGTCTACTGAAGAAACCATTGTTATACAATAACTTGCCTAATTACCCTAACTTGCCTAGTTAACCTAGTTAAGCCTTTAAATGTCAGTTTAAGCTGAATACTAGTGCCTTAAAAATATTATTTACTGTCATAATGGCAAAGATAAAATAAATAAGTGATTAGAAATGAGATATTAAAACTTTTATGTTTAGAAATGTGTTGAAAAAAATCTCTCTGTTAAACAGAAATTGAAGAAAAAATAAATAGGGGGCTATTAATTCAGGGGGGCTAATAATTTTGGTTTCAACTGTATACCCATTTTTGCAAACAAACTAATTTTCATATCTATCTTTACAAACTATATAATACTTAAAAAATATAAACAACAATTAAAAGATGAAAAGAAATCTCCAATGACCACAGTGAACTTCTCACATTGACCAAAAATTCCCTTCCCACTGGCCTTTTTTCTTTCCCGTGTCGATCTGGGAATCTATTGGACACAAGCTCTGAGCTTCAGCCAATGGAGAGCAGTGAGGAAATGGCTCTGGAAGGCTGACAGGCGGGAGCTCAGGATGACCATATAAGGTAAAAATCTGCAGTCAGCAGCCGTGAGCTCAGCCAGTGCAGCAGAAACAGTAGGGGGCTCTGAATTACAGACGGACACATCCAAAAACCTGTTCATGTGGCGGCACAGGATGTATGGAGGTAAAGAGACTCTGAGGTAAAGAGTCCCAAACTCACTTCCTTCCCCTGTGCCTCTTTTTTCCTGTTTCTTTCTGTCCTCTTGTTTGATGCTCCTGCTTTTCCTCTGTTCTGTGACAGCAGGATTGAATTGAGTCTCTGCAGCTCAGAGGCAGGAATCTCAATGTGTCCAACATATGGTTGGAACAATACTAAATATTTTGGCTTCAGCGTGACACTAAATGAATGCCGTGAACAACAAATAAACAGCTTCGAATGACTGATAATTTTCATAACAGGGATAAAGAATCGATTTAATTTAATTAAAGGGATAGTTCACCTCCCAAAAAACTTTAAATTGTCATCAATACCTCACCCTTTACTGTTTCTATCTTCTGTTAAATACAAAAAAGATACTTAAAAAAATGTTGGAAACTGATAAACATTTTTCCTTCCATAGGAAAAACAAATACTGTGGAAGTCAATGGTTACAGGTTTTCAGCTTTCTTCTAAATATCTTCTTTTGCGTTCAACAGAAGAAAGAAACTCAAATGTTGCAACCACTTGAGGGAGAATATAATGAGTAAATGTTCATTTTTGGGTGAACTATTCCTTAAATATACATTCTTTTAAAACCCACTGAGCTTCAACTATTCAGGAGCAACTTCTTTCCTCATTTTACTTGATAGAGAAATGTTTTTCCACTGTCATCTGATTTTCTGATTTAACCAAAGCTAACAGAGACATGATAAGATTATGACGATATGATAACCTTGGATAAAAATATTACGGTTTCACGGTATTGTGCTCACTGCTCTAAAATATCTTCTTTTTAAATGTCTGGGTAAAAATCAAAAACTTTTTTCCCTTTTGAAAACAAAATACTTTATTTTTTGAAAGGTTTATGATATTTTGGAGCAGTAAACATTTCAGGCTAAATAATTCAAATAAATCATTGACTTCTGCGGTGTTTCAAAAACATTGATTTCTTTACAATTTATAACGGCATCTTTGGATATTTTTTCTGCTGGGGATACTGTTCTAAAAAACAAACAAAAAAATATAAAAAAAATAAAATCTTACAGATACCTTAAGAACGGTATTACAGAAAATTTTGCCGGTACTAAAACCTTGACTTTTACAAACCGCGGTATACCTTGAAAACGGTTATCGCCCCATGCCTAATCTAGATTAAATCTGGACACACACCACATAAAAAGTTTGGGGTTGGTAAAAGGATAATTTGTTTTTGGAAGAAGTATCTAATGTACAACAAGCATGATTTAAACAAATGAAAGCAAAAAGGATTTTTAAATGTATTAATTTAATAAAAAAGCTAAACTTTAAGCAGAACTATCATAGTCTTCAAAAAAATAAATAAAATAAAAGGTTAAAGGGCACCTATATCCCTTTCTCAAGATTTCTTCAAGTCTTTTGTGTCTCCAGAATGTGTCTGTAAAGTTTCAGCTCAAAACATCAATCAGATTATTTATTATACCTTTCAGAACATTGGATTTTCTGCTCTGAACACAATGTAGCTGTTTTTGTTGTCTATGTTGCTTTAATGCTACTTTTCCCCGCCCACCAATCCCACGTGCCTGTCAGAGTGTGCCTCAATCTGGCCCGGTTGGAAGAGGTGGGCCTGAGCACAGTTCACTTGGGCTCAGGCGCGGTACGCTTACAGTGTGAGTGCAAGCATGCCTAAGCCTGAAACTGAAAGCGAGACGTGACTTTTAAGGGACTGTTTTATATGGATTAATTAATCATTCAAAAAAAAAAAAAAAAAAGAACTACTCAAGTCTTTAAGGTCACGTGATTCCTTAGAAATAATTGTAATATGTTGAATAATGCTCAAAATATAAAAATTAAAAAATATTATTAAAATTACTATAGAAAATAGTTCTGCTTAATATTGTGGTAGAATTATTAATTTTTTTATAAATAAAGTTTAAAACAACAGAATTTAATATAATAATCTCTGGTCAAATTATAAAGATCTTTACTATAACTTTAAAAGAAAGTCCACTTTTTCAAGATGTAATATTGTTCTTGGATGTCTCCAGAATGTGCCTCGGTTTCAACTTAAAATACACTGCATATCATTTATTTATAATATTGTGTAGTTTTTCAACAAAAGTAATACTTGTGTTTCTGTGCACGTTTCTTATTCCAGAAGGGGGTTTAGCACCTGTGTCTCAAAAATTCTGCTGAAACACTATGTCATTATTTTTTTGATTATCATATCCATTCTGCTTGCATGATATTCAGTTCTTCATTGCTATGAAAGTTAATTATCTGCATGCACTTTAAACCCTTGTCAATTTAAACATGCACATCTAAAGCACACACAAAAAGATTGTTGTAAGATGGGTATTAAACTAAAGTCTTTTAGTATCTTATTGCATGTAAACTGTCAAATTCACACAAGGTTGAATCAAAAACACAAAGTTTGCATAAAAACTGATGTTTCTGTCTGTGAACGAACAACTGGAAATGAAATCTTGTTTGTATTAGATTCAGCAAATTCTGAATTTAATCTCACAAGTCAACACATTGGGTTCATGTCACATGCCTGAAATGCCAAACACTAGTTGAACACAGTCCAAACAAAAGGCCGGCAGATCCATGTTAAACCAATGTAGTAGACAGAGGTACACCATAAATACAGGTTAAGCTCTGTGCTATGTAGATTATGAGTGAGCAGGACAGCAAGTCAATGAAAGGATGTGGATGCCAGCTATGATTTTGATCATAATCCATGTGGTTTTTGTACAGCGTTGCAAAGTATGAATACATTTTGTTAGTGGACTTTTTTCACAGAATGCCCCATAATAATCAGGTGTAAAAGGGCAATCACTACACTTGTCGTTCCATTGATTCTCAAGGCCAAAGTAATCTTTTAAATCCGGAAAGTTAATTTAATTAAACATCTTTTGTAAAGGATAAAATTTAATTCAAATGATGTGAATATTATCTGTACTTCACCTTCATCTTGAAGATATCGCCTTCACGTTGCTTCACTTAAAACAAAAATGACGCAAAACAAAAAACAATAAAACACACAAGACAAAAACGTCATACAAAACTAAAAAACAAAACCGAAACAAAACAAAACACAAAACAAACTACACAAGACACTAAAACACAAAAATGACACAAAAAAAACGCAAAAAAAACAAACAACAAAAGACACAAAAACAACATACAAAAAAACAAGCGACACAACACACAAGACACACTACAATGACACAAAACACACAACACACTAAAAAAACTAAACAAAAAAAACAACACCCTAAAAAACAAATGACACAAAAAAACACACCAAGGCAAAAATGACACACTAAAAAACAAAAACACACTAAAAAACAAAAACGACACAACACGCATAAGAAACACTACGACACAAAACACACAACACACTAAAAAACCAAAACAAAAAAACAACACCCTAAAATAAATAGCATGCTAAAAAACAAACACAAAAATTACACTAAGACAACGACACACTACAAAAACAAAAACACACAAAAAAAATAAACGACACAACACACAAGACACATAAAACAAGACACAATACAACACCCTAAAAAACACAAAACAAAATGACATGCTAAAAAACAAATGACACAAAAAAAAACACACTAAGACAAAAATGACACAAAAAATGACCCACTAAAAAACTAAACCAACATGCAAAACAAAAACGACCCACTAAAAACAAACAACAAAACTAAAATGGCACGAATGACACACCGACAAAACACACTAACACAAAAACGACACACACAAAAAACACACTAAAAAACAAAAACGATGGACTAAAACAAAAACGACAAAAGTGACACGACACAAAAAAACGACACACTAACACAAAAATATCACAAAAAAACAACACAAAAAAAGACAAAAAAAGACAAAACAAACGACATACTAAAAAAAAAACAAAGCAAAAATGACACAACACAAATAAACACACCAACACAAAACGACACAAAAAACCCAGTAAAAGACAAATGACACAAAAAAAAAACGACACACAAAACAAAAATGACAAAAAAATACACTAACACAAAAACGACACCCTAAAAAACAAATGACACAAAACAAGACAAACTAAAAAACAAAAACGACACAAAAAAAAGACAAAAACACTAAAACAAAAACGACAAAAAACAAACAAAGTAACACACAAAACCAAGACACACTAATAACAAAAACGACACATTAAAAAAACTAAAATTGACACACAAAACAAAGACACACTAAAAACAAAAACGACACACAAAAAAAACAAAAACTGCACACAAAACACAGACACACTAAAAAACAAAAACACACAAAAAAGACACAAAACAAAACAGAAACTAAAAGACAAGATCAAAAGACAGAAAATCATGTAGCTAGGGGTGTGTGACCAAAATTTTATTTCACTGCAATGAAATATTTCACTATATAGTTAACTCTAAATAGCCTTAAAAAAAGTTTAAATAAACCAAAATACTTCAGAAATGAAAAAGGTCTGCCCTAAATGTAAGGCACAATATTGGATATTTACCAAATTGATTTCTTTTCTGTCCTGCACAGGTGTATTTAACTCTTAAATATTTTAAGCTCATCCGCTTTAAACCACTTCCAAAGTAGCTGAAAACACACTTGATCTGATTACTTTCCAAGTACACAGACAACATGGGTTAGACTTCATTAATATTTCTGTACCACATCGTGTAAAAGATGCGCGTTCATGACAGAAAAGATTAGCATGTAATTTTATCACATCTTATCTAGTCTCACACAAACACGTTTAACGCTTCAGTCATACATCAGTCGTTTCAGATTCCAGACTTCTCTTCCATTTAAAGATCAACATCAGTCATCAAAAGCTGAACTTCAAACATTCCATAAGCATAAACGACAGAAGAATTAATCAACTGATTGGGTATAACAATCCAAATTGAAAACTTCTTACTAGGGCTGAGCAATTAATCGAAATTCAAATTTAATTTTGACCTCCAGCAATTATAAAAAAATAAAAGTTAAAAAACAAAAAACAAAAAAAAAAACAGTAATTAAGATAAAATGATAACTGTGCCATATCCCGCTCCCTTTCCAGTAGTCCTAAATCAGATCTGCTGAATATACAACATATCATTCCTCAATCATTTTCTTCCAAGAAACACAAAAGTTGCTGTTTAACTGAAAGAGAGTAATTGTTATAGAAACATAAACAGTGTATATTTTACATGAATAAAGCACATCGTCCAGTTATATTAAAATTTTTCTAATATTTAAAAAAAGTCAAATGGTTATTATTACAGTCTCCATAGACATCAACACATACTTTACAAACCTTAGATGTTATGTTTTGCTAGTAGTTATGTGTATTAAAATCTCCAAACCTAAGATTTAATACACATAACTACTCCAAACCTAACCTACTCCAAATCTCCAAACCTAAAATGGTTAACCTGGGCGTTAAAATCTGTATCAGTATTATGAAGTTTCGTTATAAAGGCTATAGTTTTATTAAAATGTGGCAGCTTAATGGATCCAGTAGAACTAATCAATCTGCTTCACACTGTGTATGGAATAAACACATTTCAACAACAGCACACTAATTACCTCAGACAAACACTGCGCACTCAAACACTGCAATGCTTTTTACTTTTCTCCATAAACTTGAATCGGAGCTGCAGCAAAGGTTTGTTCATGTCATCCTCTGAGAAAACGCTTAATGGTCACCTAGTTACGAGAGACACCTGGAGAGCGCTTGTCACTTCAGGTCAGAATAACAACACACGCAAAAATGAGCTCCGTGGCTAGCAGCAGTGAGGAGATTGTAAATAAAAAAGGATGTAAGGGTGTTGCCAGAGTTTTGTTTAAATATTTTTGTTTTTGACTATTTAAACTATTTGCCTTAGTAATTTAAGTAAATTAAAATGAAGTGGTTAAATAAATAAAAAATCCTAATATTCCTAAATGTATTGTTAAATTTTTTTTAATAATTATCAATAACGAGTTATATGAAACATGATCATTTTTTGCAATAGCGCCAAGCCTACCCAAAATAAATGTAATTTGTTTAAAAACCCTACAAATAGCAGTCAGATTTGAATTTAACAGCTGACAATGTGCATTTTGAATGCTAATCACACCGGTGTGATCATATGTGTGAAAGGGTTAAAACGCACCTGTCCCATTCTGCTTTGGTATTAAAATTGATTGGTACTGAGAAATGTCATGATCTTTGAAATGTATAGGCAGCCTTAATTACAAGGGGGAACAATCTATACAAGTACATTTTTAAAAAAATTGGCCTACTGAAAATTGTTTTAAATCATTACAATCTTGACCAAAATAATCAAGAATATGATTTTTTTTTTTACCCCGATCATAGAGCAGCCCTACTTCTCACTAAATAAGGTTTAAACATACAGTTTCCTGTGGAATGGCTCCCATTTCATGCTCTAAACCACCATATATCGGGGTGGTCAGGCAGAAGAGATAAAAATTTTTTACTGTGAATGGGAATCAGGAATGTAAGGTCTGCATAGGGCTACAACCATCCGTTTCCCAGCACTTCCTTCATATATTAATGAGAAAACCCAACTGAGTGAAGTGGAAAGCAGTCGAGAGAAAGACACACAACATGTGATAGTTCGACACCTGATGGTCTCTTGAGGGGGAAACAATAAGAGTTTGAGTCATGCTGGTCTGCCTCCTACACAAGAATCCAGCCACAGCCCCACTCAAACTCCCCTCAGCCTCAGTGGACATTACCACACCACGTCATCACTCCTGACCCATGGTAAAGCATACTGGAGTCAGTTAAATTGCCTACATATGTCTTTAATGAAGAATGGGGCATCTTGCCATCTGACATGTTCAGATATAACCATAAAATAAATCAAATGTGCCTATATATCTATAGAGTATATAACTACTAAAACAAGCTGCGACAAATATTCCAACTCGACAACGCAATTAAAGGGACAGTTCACCCAAAAAGGAAAATTTACTCACAAATCACGCACTGTCAATTGGTTCCAAATCTTTATTTACTGAACACAAAAAAAGAATGTAAGAAACCTGTGAACATTGACTTCCAATGAAGGAAGGCGACTTCCAAATGCTAAAATAGTCGATAGATATAGATTTCTAACATTCTTTAAAATAACTTCCTTTGTGTTGAACAGAAAAAAAAAACTCCAGCAGGTTTGTGACAAGTGAAGGGTGAATAAATGACAGAATTTTAAGTTTTGGACTATCCCTTTAAAAGGTGAACAATCCCTTTAAAAGGTCAAAAAAGCGAAACATACAGAAAATGGGCATATATTTGGATTTACAATGAATGAGAGACGTGAATGTTTATATTAGGGATGCACTGATATGGATTTGTTGGCAGAAATCGATAACTGATAACTTTTCAGATTTGGAGGCCGATAATCGATATATATAGGCCGATAAATATAAATATTTCAAAATGTTATATTTTTATACAGTGAACAACTGGTTTTATTTTAAAAGCTTTATAAAAGTTTGATCTGATCTTATGAATTGAAAAGCCTACTTAAAGCAAAAAAAGCTATAATTTTAAAATTGCAAGGTGATTATACAGACCCAGGGCTTAACATTAACTTTTTTGATCACCAGCCACTGTGGCTAGTAAATTTCCAACATTACTAGCCACTCGCCATTTTCACTAGCCACACTTTTCTTGTTGGGAAAATATTTTAATATGCATAAATTTGACTTTAACATGCTAAAATGACTTGGTTTAAATGCGTTATGTCCACATGCCTTCTCATTCATTTAACTTCTTGTGTGTATTGTGTATTAGCTTGCTCAGTGTGCATAAGCAAATGGGTTGTGTTGCAATTCAATCAGTTTTTATTTCACATGACTTTTCAGGGCTCAAAATTAAGGATTTACCAAATTTATCTCTGACCACACCAAATAAGTATTTCTTAGCCACAATTTTTAATGTGTCAAAACAAGGAAAATATGGCTCTGTATGTGCACTTTAATTCAACAAAACTTTTCTTTGAAAAAACATTACATTTAAAAAAGAAGTATTGCCATGTATCTAAAAAATGCACAGTAATCTGTCCTGGCTAAAAGTCCCAGATCACCAGTTAACTACACATAAAGGGGAGTAATCTCCCATTAAAGCAATGTTATTGTAAAAAATATAATTAAACCATGTTAACAAAAATAACTAAGCAAAAGAAAGCAGGTGAAACATACCATATTCGATAATGAAAGAATGATCAAGCGCACAAGTTAATATAGGCCTGTTAATAATCTGTGCAAAGAATAATTAAAAAGCAGTGACCGCTGCTGCTTACAAAAGAATGTTTTTTTGTTTTTTTTTATCTTGAGCTCTTGAAAGAAGCAGGACTGTGGGTGCACGATCATCGCTCTTTGTCCTTTCTATTTCAAAGGAAACCGATCGCACCAGTTGCTCTTCCTCTAGGCACAGTGGCGCAGGTAAATGGGAGCGAGCGTGATTTTTAACAGTCATGCGCATCACATCTGTGCGTGCGAGTGATCATCCTCTCATTTTGTATTTAACTGGTTTCTGCTCGCACAAACAGTTATTTTTTGTCAGTCGTGCTGCTTCTCGATTCTAAGATGACATTTGCACGAATATTGGGCCATGCCTATTTTCAATCCCTGCTTTTAAGAAAACTACAATTTAAAAATGATTTCCAACCAGCCAGTGCCTAGTGGAGGTGTCTGTCTAACCCGCCAGAGCGGAAATCTACCTGCATTTGGCGGGTTGGCGGGTGTTAATGTAAAGCCCTGTATAGACCTATATTCACGATTTCACATAAATCAGCATGCCAAAAATAAATTATTAGCTTTTCTTTGCATAGCAAATTAACATGCAACTTGACTGCTGCATAAAAAAGGTTAAATAACAAAATGGGATTTGATTAAAGTTAAATAAATATATTTAAATAAAATGAAAAAACTAAGAACTGAAACTGGTTTAAATGTTCTTGAATAAAAGGTGTTACGATAATGTACATATGTACACACATGTAATGTCTGAAAAAGCGTTTTGTGGGGTGTTTTGACAGGTAACATAAAAATAGCATTTATCGGCCGATAATACAATATATCGTGCATCCCTAGTTTATATCGTACATCACAAATGTTTTTTTTTGTTTTGATTTAAATAGTTTCTAATAAAAAATATTTAAATAGTGAATAATTTATTAGATTTGTTTGGGTTTGATGTTGAATGTAATAAAAGTTTTTAGTGAATGGCACCTTAATATTCTTCTAAATTTATTTTTCACTCATTTCACCTCTGGAAACTGATCATTTAAAAATGTTTTGTTTAAAGTGATGGGAAGTTGTATTTTTCTTTTTACATTTTTATTTATTTGTCATTACTGTATTGGTGTTGTGCATGCATTGCTTGCTGTGCATTTGTATGATGCTTGAGAACTTTAAAGTTTGTAGACTGTTAGCTATGTCTCTTCTGTTGTAGCCACAACAGGGAAATTAGTGTTGGGGATGTTTGTTTGTATATTTGTTTGTTTTTTGTGGTTGTTATTGACAAAAAATATTTTAAATAAAGTATTGAAAAAAAAAAGGGAAGTAAAACATGTTTACAATGTGAGCATCTGTTTTACAAAGGAACTGGTAAACTAATTTACATAATTTCTTTACATTTGTTTACTTGAAATTATAAAATGCAACACAAATTTGATGTTTTTACTCCCCTTGAATTCAGTTGTGACCTGGTGCAACTTTAGTCAAACTGTTTTTTGGAAAATGTGAAAAAAAAATAAAAAAATAAACAAATTTAACGACAGCAAGTCATACGTCCAAAAAAACCCAACAACAAATAAATATAAACCTATAAATACATAAATATATATTTCCATGAACACTTAACTGATATTGTTTGCTTCAAATTATTGGTAAATAAAAATCTAATAAATAATAAATAAATAAGAATTAATACACATAATAAATAAATTTTAAAAATCTAATTCTGAGAAGAAGAAAAAAAAGGAAGCTCATGAAGAACTACAGGATTGCTGCCTCAGGTATTATGAAAGCTGGCCAACCAAAATCTTCACATAGACAATCCATCCACATTGTTTTACCCTTAAATGGAACAGTCCACACACGCACAGACACAAAAAAAACTGTCATCATTTCCTGACCCTCACTTGACTTCATTTTCAAATTGACTTCAATTTCAGAAATCCAAGACATTTCTCAAAATACCTTCTTTCATGTTCCACAGAAGTCATACAGGTTTGTAATGAAATGGGGGTCATGTGGCTGAGCAAATAAAAAAAAAATTAAGACAAGCACACTGACACCCTATTAAAGTTGCTACAACATGAGCCACTTACACTTTAAGAGCTTCAAGCATTGCTCCATACTGGGAAACAACAGACATGCACGTGAGTATAAGGATTTTGGTGGAATGAAGTGAGGAGTTCCCATACAGATTTGAACTGGGAAACAAAGAGCTGTACAAAACCTGGCATGCACGCTGAGACAATAGCAGCCGCCCCCCAGAGCCAGCTGTCTGATTTCAGGGGCTGCTGGGAATGGGACAGCCTGAGAAGATGGAGGGTAGACAGATGCAGTGCTGCACGTATACTTGAGGAGGGGGTGCAGAGTGTTAGATGAAGCAGAAGGACAGCATACAGGACATATCGCAGACACAAAGAAGCCAAAAAAAAAGTGTGTGTATGAACTTAAAAGACTGATGTCTTTTTCTGCAAGCTAAATGTAAATAAACCAAACGAAAAGCAAGCTATGACAGGCCGTCACCACTAACAAAAGCCACCAATGAGACACACTGCAATTCTGACAGTCTGAACTTGTCTTTAAAACTCTTTGCTGATAGTGTCTAGAAAAATGTGGAGTAACCATACACTCAAGAAAATTTTCTTTAATGCATGACACTTTCCTCACAATGGACTCTTTTCACAAGACACATCAATCTTAATTCCTTAAAAGTTTTTAATATAAAAAAAACAAAAAAGTGTATTCATGTATGTATTATATAATCTTTGCATCAAATTACAAAAAACGATTTACTGCTTGTGTGAAGTGTTTCTAATGCAGTGTCTATAGGAAAGGACAGTAAATTTGACGTTATTCTCTCTAGTCTCACAGAATTTTTTTTCCTCTTTCTGAAAGTCTTGATAACACCATCATGGAGTTTTTCTTTTGTTATTTCATTAAATGAGATTGTAAAAAATTATTTGTTGTACTCATTTATTCACTGCGCTCTAAGTTTACCCGACAATGACGACTTCCGCTACTGAGAAACCCGGAAATGTGAAAAGAGTCCATATGGGTGTTATTTTTAGGTGATAAACAGTTAAATACTGCTTAATTAAAAACATTAAGCTGTTCACAATACTAGTTTAAATTAATTTTTATTATTAGGTTTTAATAATGTTGTAAATTGACCTAATATTGCAGGGTTTGTTTTATTCGGTTGGTTGGTTGTTTGTTTTGTACAGATTGATTTGTTTCCTAAGACCTAAAAATTATTATTGGTAGCTCCGGGTACTAATTTTGCTTCTATATATGCTAAACGAGTACCTGGGGTTACTGAGAATAATTTCAGGTGTTTAAATATGTAGTTTGCGAGCATAAATATATATAAGTGGTTACAAGTGTTTTGAGAGCCTAAAGGTGCTTTCACACCTACACTTTTGTTGTTTCAGAACCTGGTGCGTTTTCCCAGTTAGCGCGGTTCCTTTGGCATATGTCAATCCAGCAATCGTGCTCTGATCCACGCCAAAACAATCGGTCCGAGATCGCCTGAATGAGGTGGGGCGGATCGATTGTAGTGAGAAAGCAATATGATCTAACGAACCAGGCTATATCACTGTGTATTATGGATATGTAATAGGCATGGCTATATGAAGAGACAATTATAAGTAGGGCGGGATGTCATTCCTACCGGTAAATGTGTGTTTCATGTCAAATACGAAAGTGAAAGCATGTTAATTATTAACGAGAGCTGTTTATCGGTGTAAAATTGACCGAACTGCAGTCTTGGTTTATCTGTTATTTCTCTCTATAATGTAAAGCCTATAATGCATAATTATAGCCAAAGCGATGTATGAGGGTGTCACAATTCAAAATTAAAGTGCAGCATTTCGCTTATAATATCTTTTTGCTCATCGTCATAAATTATAATGAGGCATGACAGCTGAGCGGGACTCTGGAACTGGAACCATGGAACTCTGACCAATGTAAGAGGAGTTTACTCACATGTGACTTGTTTCAACTATTTTGGTTTGTTTAGAAACTTTGTTGCGTGAAAACGAACCGCACCAAGAACAAAGTGCAACATTATAACAATTTTAATCCGTTTCGGAACAAAACAAATCCATCTACAGGTGTGAAAGCACCCTAAATGAACAAATGCATGAATGAATGGAAATGTTTGATTTATTTTATTTTATTATTTTTGTATTTGTTTATATTTTTTATTTTATTTACATTTATTTTTTTTCATTCATTTATTCATTCAACCATTCATTGCCTCTCAATTTACTTGCATTCACTTTTTGATCCAAGGACCGATTTAAAATCAGTTTTAAATCAAGTTTCATTAAAAAAATCTTTAAATATCTTCTTTAAATATCATATGAAGTATAAATCAACATTTTTGGTGTGTGAAATCTCTATTTAAAGAATGTATTTTATTTTTTATCTATTAATAATAATTAATAAACATGGGAAGTTCAAATGTGTGTGTTGATTCACTATATTTGATGTTAAATTAGATATATAGAAACATTCCCTCTGGGAGAATTATACACTGCTATATTTTAACAAAATATACGTTCCACCCCAAAATCAAAATCGAATCTACATCATTTTGTAGTCTAAATGTTTGCACATTCACAAGAACATTGAAGTTCAACAAAAAAGCGTTTAACTTTAATCCCAGCTCATTTCAGTCCTATGTCAAATGAGCACATAGAAACATGATTATTTTTCACAGATTAATGCATTCTCCTAACACCTGTGTTGGACTGACAAAGGATTTATACTGGTGTAATCCATGACATTTTTTAAGCTGGCCTGAAACCTAAGTTTCATAAATGCTTCAAGAAAGCAGCCTGCAGGAACAGACACTGAAACTAATAATGTATATAACACAAGATAAATGTGTGAGCCGGTTGTAACTGAGCTTGTCTGGCCGGGCAATGGAGCGATTGACTGTGACATCATTTACGAGTGTTGGTGTGTGACGCTGATGACAGTCTTTAGAGAGCCTGAAGTGGTTTAGATGTCACAGTTGTGTCTGAGCGCTCTCTAATTACAGAGAGCTGTTCCGCCTGTCAACACCATGCTCCTGCTAATTTGGTCAGTATTACCGCAGTAATCGGAGATGTGCCAAATGACACTATCGCATATGTGAATACAACACTACAGATGAACAACTACAAAAGCTCATAACTAAGACTAAAAAGGACCAAATCTACCCCAAAATATTATTCTGTCATCTTTTGAATCTCAATAAATTAATGAAACTAATGAAACTTATTGAATAAATGACTAAAACTTATGAAAAAAAATGAATGAATCAATGAAACTTATGAATGAATGAAAAAAACTTTTGAAAGAAACTTATGAATGAATGCAAGAATAAATAAATCCTATGAATAAATGAAAGAAACTTTTGAATGAATGAAAGAAATAATTAATCCTTTGAATGAACGAAACTTATGAAAGAATGAATGAGTCAAACTAATGAATGAATGAATATTTTTGAGTAATCTCTTTGCTACCTTTGCCTTTTATTATATGAAAAATCGGACACTTTTCAACCTTTCTTTTTAGTGAGGGCTTACTTGTCAAATTAACGCACAGGGAAAAGCACACTGGTGGTAAAAGCCTGTCTACATTAAACTACATATTTCTCATTTAAAGTGAAAGAAAATTGAGCGTTAACCCCATTCCAACACAAATTACAAAAAAAAGAAAAAACACTGTGTGGAATGTTGGAATGAACAAAATCAAATGGATGTTGTAATGTTTCGCTTAATCAGTTTTGAATGAATGAAGGAATGAATGAATCAGTGTTTGAGTGAATGAATGAATTAATCTGTGTTTGAGTAAATAAATGAAAAAGCATTTAGGTGAATGAATGTATAGGTTTATGAATGAATCAGTATTTGAGTGACTGAATGAATGAATCAGCTTTTGAGTGAATGATTGAATCAGTGTTTGAATGAATGGATGAAGAATCTGTGTTTGATTGAACAAATAAATGTTTGAATGAATGAATGTATGAATGAATCCGTGTTTTAGTGAATGAATGAATCAGTTTTTGAGTGAATGAATGAAAAATCAGTGTTTGAGTGAATGAATGAATGAGTAAAAGAATGAATGTATGAATGAATCAGTGTTTAAGTGAATAAATGAATCCGTGTTTGAGTGAATAAATGAATCAGCATTTGAATGAACGAATGAAAAATCAGTGTTCGAGTGAATGAATGAATCAGTGTTTGATTAAACGAATAAATCAGTGTTTGAATAAATGAATAAATCCGTGTTCTAGTGAATGAATGGATCAGTTTGAGCGAATGAATGAATCAGTGTTAGAGTAAATGAATGAATCCGTGTTTGAATGAGCGAATGAAGAAATGAATCAGTGTTTGAGTGAACGAATGAATAAATGTTTGAGTGAACAAATTAATAAATGTTTGAGTGAACGAATTAATAAATGTTTGAGTGAACGAATTAATGAATCCTTGTTTGAGTGAACAAAGAATCAGTGCTTGAGTGAATGAATGAATCAGTGTTTGAAAGAGCGAATGAAGAAATGAATCAGTGTTTGCGTGAACGAATGAATCAGTGTTTGAGTGAACAAATAAATAAATTTTGAGTGAACGAATTAATGAATCCTTGTTTGAGTGAACAAAGAATCAGGGCTTGAGTGAATGAATGAATCAGTGTTTGAATGAACATGAATGAACGAATCAGTGTGAGTGAATGAATGAATAAAACACTGTGTGATTGAATAAAGGAATAAATGAACAAACAAAATCAATATTAGAATGAATCAAAGTGAATAAATCGATAAATCAAAGTTGGACAATCAATCAATGTTAAAATTGATGAATGTTTCAAATTAATCAAATCAATCTAGTACAAAAAGAAAGGGTAATGGGAAATGCAGACTCACTTTGTCAAACTAGCTGATAAAATTCAGCAGATGAACCACTATAACATGCTTGAACATGCATACTGAATCCACAAATGCTAAACCCTACACACACACTTCCCTCAGATGAAGCAAATCTCAGCTTTCGTAACTCAAGCAAACGATAGTAGCCGGTAACAGAAGGTTAAAGAGGGTAGTGCATTAAGCTGTGAGGTAACAAAATCCCTACAGGCTCGAGATCAATACAGGCATCAAATTACAGACACAAATTCAACTTTTGTCATCACATTTGAACTCAGAAAACCATTAGGAAAGGAAGATCTCTTAGCATACTGTAGTAACAAATACCTTTAAATTAGAAGAACAACTGACAACAGAACAACTGTGTGTTAAAAACATTGTTCATTTTAGCATTAGCACAGTAAAGTAAGGGATACTTGATGTGTGTGTGGTCTAGACAATGTGTTATTTTAAACACCTAAAGTGTATTCACAGTGCGGTAGAACAACATGGCCAGAACAAACTCAAAGACATCCAGCAGAGCATCACTTACTCATAACAACTCTGAATCAAACAGATCAAGCAGACGTCTGATGAATCATACCTGCCTTAATCACCTCCATTTGTAGAGACGCAAGGTTGTAATTAACTCTGTGTACATTTAAACATAGACAAAGTCCAGAAGCGTAACACAACTGCAGCTTGAGCAGTAGGGAGCAATTCTACACCCAAACCTTACACTGATTTCTCAGAAACGGACCACAAACCCATTCATTGCTTGGCACATTGTCCACAATTAGGACATGATTTCTTCTCAGCTTCTTCTAGGTGTAAGAAGTCTCGGTTAACACTTTATAATAACTACACACCATGAACCATTTATTAAGCATTAGAAAATAGTGAATTCATTATCTGTTAAGCGTTAACTCTATATTAATAAACATTAGTAAGCAGTTTATAACTGAAGCTATAAATTCTGTATTCTTGACTTAAGCATATTTATAATGTGCTTAATAATTGTACTTTCATACGTTGTTAATGATTTATTTTTCATTACTATATAAAGAATTGCATTATTTCCAAACCAGTTATTCAAGCATAGTTGGTGTTTTTAAAAGATCATTCAGAATGAGTTAGTAAATGAATAATAAACTATTGAAATTAACATTTATAAATCTTATTATTCAGGCATATACTAATAGTTAATTGTATGTTAATAAATGCTTTATTACCTCAACTTCATCCAGTTTTGTGACATAAAGTGAGGACTATTTATGGTTTATAAATCCCTTATAAATGACAATTAAAGGCTCAATTAAATTCTAAACAGGAAAAAAGAACACAAGATACACGAATGAAACTGAATCAAATTAAAAAATACATCTTTGCAACCATATCAAAAATAAATTGACTGTACAGTTTAAAAATGGCATCCAATTATATTGTTCAATTATTATATTGTTGCTGTTTTGTCCTATTTTGTCATATTTTGACACTCCTGTTATTTAGTAATGTTTAAAGTTTACAGTAATTTTTCTTTTTAGATAAGATTGCAAAGATGCATTGTTCATTTGATACCTAGCCTTTAATTGTCATTTATATGGGATTTATAAAGCATAAATAGTCCTCACTTTAGATTAGGTCACAAAACCTATGGAAGCCCGTTTCCGCCACTAAATGATAAAAACAATATCAATAATAAAATAAAATAAAAAATGATTAAAAAATGTTTTTATAAAGTCAGAATTCCGAGTTATAAAGTCAGAATTCCGAGTTATAAAGTCGCAATTCTGAGTTATAAAGTCGCAATTCTGAGTT
>CAIGQZ010000427.1:19641934-19664584 GCA_903798205.1 Danio tinwini
ATACATACATATACATACATATACATACATATACATACATATACATACATATACATATATATATATATATATATATATAAAACAACAAAATGTAAACTAAAATTAACAATCATGTTTCATCGTTTCATCTTGTTTTATTCAAAATTAATTTAAGGTGAAAATAAAACAAACTTGGAAAAATTAAAAATGAATACAAATGTAAAATATCAGCTATTATCAGAATTAAAGTCACGTAAGGACAAAAGCTGTTTTTTGTAAAAATGTAGCATTTATTCTTTAGTAACTCTTAGAGGTGTGAGCCTACACTGGTCTCATGGTTCGGTTACGATTATTATGCCATGGATTCGGTTTAATTCGACATCACGCTGCATTGACGATGCTTTCCACACAAAATGTTATATTTTACTTCACAGCACAAGAAGTTTTGTATTAAAATTCATTATTTATAAATATATTTATATATTACTTGTAATACACTTTAATCCTTTAATACAAGCAATCTGACATACATGCACAGAACAACATGAGCATTTAGAGCAAATAAACGTGAATATTATCCTGATAAGATTTTTTGAGCGTTGTCGCGAGTGGTTAAACACCTATTATTGGTCACACGCTCAACAGATAGGGCTGCGATTGGCTCTAACGCTCTGGCGCTGTTCACCGATAAGTGACTCTGGCAAACAGCAGCTGTGATCATAGTTGATCCATAATAGACGCTGTGAAAAAAAAAAAAAAACACTCTGCAGACATGTTCGTATATGGATCCACAACTATCGTTGTAACAGCAGAGAGACGAGGAAACGTTACCTCACGCCAGCAGGTCCAAGGTCCACAGTGAGAGAGAGAGAAAAGCAGAAATGGAGATTACAGCTTTAGTTTTCTCCATGAAATAAGAACTTCTGTTGTACCTTCAGTGTCAGGGAAAGACAGTGAGCAGAGTTTCTGTGTTGTTAAGTAGTTGGAGCATTTTAAGTACTTGCGGTCGCCTTCCTCGCCATAGTAAACTAACGCAATATAGTGCATATGAGATAAATGACGTCAATACGTAAAAACTGTATCACTGAACCGATACCGAAGTGTCTGCATCGCGGTGCACTGAACAAACAATTAATTTTGACAACTAGTTACAGAGTTACTAGGGGTAAGAGTTACAAAAATACAAAAATAACTAGTTGCAAGCCAATTATCAGATACAAAAAAAACCTGCAATATCAACCTTTTTAACAATTCTAGTGTAATCAATTGGTTTATGTTTTTAAACACTGCCATAATTCTTTTGAACTGTGTTGTATGCACTCTTATTTTATACTTTATTTTTCATTACCAAAAGTTTAAGGTTTCAGTTAAGGAATGATGTGCGAAATCTGCAATAGAGAGTCATTTAAAACCCTGATATTAAATCCAATACCTGAGCTAATGATATCGGCCGATACGGAGTACTGAACCGATACTTGGGTGTGTATCTGTGGAAACAGTGGTGTATACTACTACAAGCCCTGTCTAAATTGACAATTTAATTTCAGGTGTGCTGCAGACGTATCCATTGATATAACATGAACAAATACATAGAGTGAGCTAGAGTATTTTTATTTTTTGACATTTTTATTATCAGACATTGAACAGTAATATTATTTACTGTACTTTACTGAAACAAGTTCAGCCAAAAATCTAAAAGTGTAAAAATGATACTCAAAGATCAGTTCGATTAGAGCAAACTGTATAAAAATCTGTACAAAAAACTAAGAAATATAAAAACATAAACAGAAATAATATGGAGAAATAACCTCTTTGAAAATGTAATAATCAGAATCATTTTTAAAATAAAATAATTTGTTACCCTCTACCCTCGAAGAAGAACTGACAATGATTTTGCAGTGTTAAGCAAAGCTAGCAGGCATATGTCTTATTTAAAAAGATGGTATCGGATCGGTTTATGGTTTTAAATACTTTCCGACAAAGATGCCAGAAATTTTGCAATATAGAAGAGCATTTCCGATACTAGTATCAGAATAACCCTATATAAAACGCATGTAAAATGCAATATCACACCGCGATGGTAATCCTGCGGCAAACCTTAACCAAAATATCAACTTTGATAACTTTTGATATTCAGACTCCATCTTACTAAGCCACTTTGGTTCAGATAGGACTTAAGACTAGTTCACAAAAGTGTAAAAAAAATTGCCACTGACCAGATCTGATGCATGCCCCTTGTAGGGCTTGAGTAAAAAATTCCAGCTATACAAGTCACGTGAGTGTGTGGCCAGTGGTTTAGTTATGATGAGTGATTACATGTTTTGGGCCGCTGTAGAACAATCCAGATGAGGTAGGTACTACCATCTGGCAAGGTTTCAAGTCTCTACGAAGGGTGGGGAAATAAAAAAGAAAAGAAAAAAAAAAGAAAAGAAAAATCACATGCATACCTTACCTACCTCAATACTTTTCATTTTCAAGCCTCTGCAAAGTTTCTGTCAAACATTCACTCTGGCCTGTAGCAACATTACACTCGCATGAGCTTTCAGACACTCTGCCTGCATTTTCTTGTCTGTTTTAATCACTACATCATTTCTGTGATATCAAACAAACTGAATATGCATTCCAAAAAGAAAGGTGCAATGTGTAAAGCAATACCTCATCACAGTGACATTGATCATTCACTACACCTCAAAATCAAGATAAAAATCAAAGTGTACTTAATCGTGACAGGCAGTTTCATGCTCACTCTGCACCAGAAGTAGCAAGAACTCGAACCTCCAAAATTGCTATTGTAGACACAAGTAGAGATGGATGTGTAATAGATTCATAATAATGCTACATAAAGTGATGATCAGATTATATTACTGTGCCAAAAGGATAACCTCACATAAACGGCTCTGGAAGACATCTGAAATGGGGTTCTGGGGGGAAAAAAAATGTAATAAAGGCTGGAGTGAACCTTTGTAAAATACATTTAAGTTCAAACGATGGCTGTAGGCTACATACAGTGACCCAAAGCGAATATGATCAACCCTCTTAATTAGACATGATCCTCGAACATGGTTAGGTGCTAAATCATTAAATCTAATCTAACTGCAGAGCCTGGCTTAATGGCGTATTGAACAGATTTACTGGATAATGTTTGAATGTTTATGCAATCAAACAGCATGTAATATCAGGGCAGCAACACAGGTGAGTCCAGAAAAAGCTTTGAAATTACAATTGCTGTTGTAATTACTAGCTGATAACTAAAATTCTATGACTTTTCCATGATTTTTTTCCAAGACTTTCAAGTCGTGACTTTATGTTAAATGCAATGTCTATACACGTGATAAAAGAAAAACAATGCCTGTTCAAATTTATTACAGCATATTGTAAAACACGCAACAATCTATTTAGCTTTAATTTGTATTTATGTAAAATTGATTTAGATAATGCTTACACCGCACTAATAATGTGAGAGTTTGTGATGGCCAAGGACAGAAAAGAAGTAAAAACAACTAACCTATATTCAAGTATACAGACAGCGGTTTTCCATAACCTTTCCAAAACTTTGTGGGCTTTTCTGTTTTACCAAAACTTTTCCAGGCCTGGAAAATGCCATGTCAAAATTCCATGACTTTTCCAGGTTTTCCATGACCGTATGAACCCTGTAAATATAATACTTTTTTTTATTGTTGCCATAGGTTTCTGTTCACAGTGTTGTTAATTATTACTGTTTAACAGTGGAACTACCAGAATTCTTTAAGTGCTACAATTACCATAGCGGACATTCTGATCATTTTCATAGAAGACGTCATATTTACATTCAAAGCTTCTATTAAAATAATATTACCCTTAAGCTTTGAATAAATTAGTGTCATCGTATTTAAGTCATCACCCTAAAAATACGATCTTTTTGGTGATACAGCCTATAAATGTATAATTAGCCTACTAACATTCGACCACTCCTCACTTTTATTTTTTATTTTCACCAGCAGGGGAGAAGGCTGTTTTGCAGCACTGTATATGCCGTTTTGAAAGCAATATCTGAAGTAAAGTTATGTTTTTGTCAACAGAAAGTTATGTTTTTGTTAGCAGGAAGTTGCTAAGCATCCGAGGTGCACATCGCGTAAACAACTACGGTGCACAGGGTAGATTCTGCTCTTCTTCTTAGCTTTGTGGCTGTTCATCTAGACGACGACAAAATTTGTTTAAGCTCGGGTCGACATGGCTCGTTATTATATCTATATATTATTACGCAGTAATGTCTCGGCTGCGTATTTAAAAATGGCTGTTTCTTTGTTTTCATTCTCCTGCTTGTGTACGCATTGGTGCATATCTCTGTAAACCAATAGTGTTCAGTTGTGCGTCTAGCTCCATCTTTTGGTACCCTTTTGACATGCTAGGTAAACTTTCAAAAGGGTGCCCAAAATGTGTTAGGGTACGGTTCGCTCTAGGTACCTTTTGATGGTGGAAACGGCCATAAAAGCGTACCTAACTGCACCACTCAGTGAAAACAAGCTATTAGAGTTAAAAACGACTTCCATTTAAACAAATTGATGTGAACTTCACACTCAAGTTACTCAATAAAACAGATTTATCGCCCAGCCATAGATCTAATGAAAAAAAAATGCAATTCTTAACATTAAGACTATAAACATGTACACAATGCACAATATTTAGCAGCTGAAGTAGTGTCAAGAAAGCGAGAAGGCTGTAGAGTAATTTTGTAAATAATGTTTAATTTCATGCACAAATCAAATCGCTTTACTTCATATGAATTCAGTGAATAATCAGAGTATTTACTTAGTTTTTCCTGTAATAGTTCTGCTGAAGAAAAAGAAAATTAATAAATAATAAATAAAATATACAGTTTTCAGCATAATTGAGTACACTCCATTTTGAAATTGAATATTTGTATCCATTTCTCAGTGAATATAGGCAATGTATTTTGGTGAGTTTAAACAAAACTTATTTATTACAGATACATTTATTAAAAATAATATTTTAGTCACCAAACATATTTAGAAATTGAAAGATAATACAATTAAATACAAGCAAAATATTGCAAAAAAATGTACAACCTACAAAATGTCAACTAAATTTTTCAATTCTTTTGCTTCTCTTGATTTTTCCTTTTTTTAAATTTGTATTTTATATTTTTCTGTAACATATACATTTGGGTGTACTAGTTTTTGGACTGTTATCACAAGTTATTTTGTTAGATAAGCTCCAGATTTGGTTTCAGTACGGACTAATCTAATGTATATGCTCAGAGACAGTATAATATTGTATAGCTTCCTATTAACTAATATGAACTTAAAAGATAGATTTGTGTGGGGTGTACTTATATATGCCTAGCACAGTATATAAATTTTTTTTTATTAAATTAAAATAAATAATCACACAAGTCTTTTTGCCCACCTTTCACTTTGCCAGAGAAGATAGATTTCATTTCATAAATGAAAAAAGCTGCACTTGATTTGACTTCTGCACCAGTAACAATGAAACTTGTTGACCTTGTCCTCAATCTGCTGACCAATATTCTTGCTGCTGTTTTTAAGTCTCTTCGCCATACTGGCAAACTGGAATGTTACAAAACAGCTCTTTCGCAAACCAAAACAGAGATACTCGACTCCACGTTTGTATCTGCTGAGTGAAAGCTTGACATTCCGGGTCACAAATGTATAGGGCTCCTGGCAGTCATGTTGGGCCCAGGTGGAGAAAGAGAAAAGCGAGCGATAGCGAGAGGGAGGGAGAAAGAGGAGTGGTCTCTTGCGAGATTTGAATCAGCAGGTTTACGTAGTCATGTGCAGTTGGCGGTTTGAAGGCAGAGTTTTGCTGTAGTCAAAGTAGAGCAGAGGACTCACTGCCAAGTAACACATGGTGAAATCCAGCCTGTATTTACCAACACTCATGCATCGCCTAGCAACACCGACAAAATACCACAGTAGGAAAGAATGGGGGGAAAAAAGGTAGAACCAAGAAGAGAAGTAAATTTGGCCTTTTATGTACAAAACGTACCCGGCTGATGCGGAGACTCTCAAAGCAGTGCTCTCTGATGTGTTACTGGATCACTTTCAGATTATTCTCAGCCTAAAAAGGCTGTGATGCAAGGTCTATTTTAGCAGACAGACCTATCACAATCACTCCAGCCCACATGACAAGCTAAACGATAATTTCTGAGGTTTGCTTTCTTCTGTAGAACATAAAAGACTGTACTGAAATTGCTTTAATGCAACCTCTTTTATGTTCAATAGAAGACAGTTAGACATACAGGTTTGGAATAACATATTTAAAACATCTAAACGGCATGTTGTTTCAGTCGAAAGCTGTTTGTCTTTCTTTTTTTTCCTTCTTCTAATATACAAGAAGTAAATGTCATTAAAAGCGGTGCACATTAATGAACCCTGTGCAGTGATTTGTGTGCACCCTATACTGACACTGAGGAGAAGAAATGAAGTCTTTCGACTTGTTTTAGGTATTCTCACATGTTGAAAATATTCCGATTAAAACACTGAAGGCAAATGGTCTGTTTTGAGTATTTTTTCCTATTTTTCTTTGAACGATTTTGGAACCTTGTCTATGAAGGAAGAGGGAGCTCTCTGATTTTATTTCACATTCATTTTGTATTACAAGGGCAGTGTTTTCTCTAGGATTTTTTTCCAGCTGTGGCGGCAGGCCTTTTACAGAGATCTACCAACTACCTATTTCAATGACAAATGTCATGAGTGCACTATTACAAGTCGAGATCACATTCATATAATACGAGCATGCGAATCTCTTTGCTTGCGCGCTGATTTTCTCTGCTCGTACACAAAACTCAAATCTCACACCCTCAAATAGCTATACTGCTCAAGTGCAGATTTTCTTGTGCGCACTTAAATATGTTTCCAACATTTATTAGATTGGCTAGGAATATTTATAAATGTCTTCAATAGACCTAGAGAGCGGCATTAATGAGTCCTGAAGTGAAACGGCTATAAACTCCAGCAAGATAAAGTCTTCGTTTGTTGTATGCAGAACCACAGAACTTTTTCTATAAATAAAGCATAATTATGGAAACGGTGTTCATCCTAACTGATACGTTGCGTTTGCTGGCCTCACGCACCTGTCAGTCAGTCAGCATGTCACCTTAAAGGGTTAAACAAATAATGCACAGCACTACTACGATTACAGAAAAGTTCGCTCTGTTATCACTTACATTTTAATACGTTTTTTATTATAACCCGCAATTTAATACGTTACGATTATAACCCACTATTTAAAAAAATGACTGAATATTTTGAACAAAAACCTGTAATGTAGCCGTGGCACCCCACCATGGAAGCATGAATGTAGCGGAAACCTTGAAGGGGTTTTGAACTATATGAATGATTAGAATCGGCGATAGCTCCAGATATTTAGCATGCCAAATATCTCACAGACGTCTGTGACTCATCTGAGATTTTCTCAGAATGTGTCTTTGATAGTTCACACTGTGTGATTTTTACTCATGTGATCGAGCACCGATTTGCCTGTTATTTTGAGCATTTGTCTGCGATTTCTCAAAACCTGTCAGAGAGTCAAATTCGAGGCTTAAATCATGCAGTCTGAACTTGGTATAACATGTATGCAAAACCAAAGACAGCCAACAATACAGCTCTTGTGGTTCAACCATGTAAAATAAAAATAATTAAAAAAAACACTTGTGGTCTGCAATACCAATATAGAGGTAAAAAAGAGGGGAAAACACAAAGAAAATTAAACATAACCAACTTGCGGATTTTTGAACACAATGTCGTAGTTTTGTTTGCATTCATTCATTTTCCTTCAGCTTACTTTACTTTTTTTATCAGGAGTCACCAAAGCAGAATGAACCGCCAACCATTCCGGTATGCTTTACCCAGTGGATGCCCTTCCAGGCACAACCCAGTACTGGAAAACACCCTCACATTCACACACCCTTATACACTACGATGCTGAGCTGGCATCGCAATCCTCCGCCCCGCCCCATTGCAGGAGCAACCCGCTCTCGAAAAATACACACTCAGGCCCCGTTTACACTAATACGTCTTCGTTTTAAAATGGCATTTTAGAACAAAAACGATACACCTCCACACTGGCGTTTCATCTAGCATTTCTGAAAAGCCCTCCTTCCACACTGCTAAAAACGCACATCACGTAACCACACACACACACACCATGACACACACACACACACAAAAACACTGTCATGCGCTGCAGCGTCTGAGCTCCAGCAGTCACCCCAGAGAGCAGTGCACATCAGACATTTTGTCAAGGATGTACCGCTGGATCGCGCCTCACTATAGTTAGTGATAAACGTGATGTTTAATTAATCTTGCCTCTATCTAACGACTCTTCGGTCTTCTGAATCTATCAGGTAACGCGTCACAGCGTCAGTACACTGCTTCAATCTTTCGCTTTCACGCTTGTACTTAGTAATTTTTGCAAAAATCTCACTGTTGGTAGCTTGGTTCTGGTTGTGCACCTTTTTTACCAACCAAGTTTGTCGACACCATTATAACGACACAGATCACTCTGCCTATTCATGTCAGAGTCCCGCGGACAAAGTGATTCACAGGTGCCAATTTGCGTGTAATTTATCTTCATTTATTTATGATTTCGTTATGGGTAAAACAAAGACCATGCGGGTCTGGTAGTTGTAACGGTAGGCTGCAAATAATAAATTAGTTATGAATAAATAAATTATTCATAAATAATTAATTCACCTCTGCCTATGAAGATGATGCCATCGTCCATCATGATGTTTCACATTAGACATCGTACAATGCCTAATTGGTCGTCATCGCCCAACCTTACACTACGACCAATTTTTGGTTTACCTTATTCACCTATAGTGCATAGTCTTTAGACTGTGGGGGAAACCGGAGCACCCGGAGGAAACCCACGCGAACACATGGAGAACATCCAAACTCCACACAGAAATGCCAACTGGCCCAGCTGGGACTCGAACCAGTGACCTTCTTGCTGTGAGGTGACAGCGATAACCACTGAGCCACCGTGCCACTGTTTTGTTTACATTTTAGGACAAAAAAAATCTTAACTACAACAAATGGTTTGAAAAAAAAAACATTTGCACAGTGCATCAGATTTATGGTTGCCATTATGGTATACATTAACCCTAAATCTCCTAGATATGATAGTTTTCACAAAGCAAATGCTAACAATGACTGTCGCTTAACTGCCCACGTTCTTGCTAGCATAAAACATGACATGCTGTGTCACACTAGCACACAGTAGTCATCTTGACACTTCAATGAGTCATAAAAGGGCCGTCTAGTTCATCCAACAGCCATTAAGACTGTTACATAATGCCATAAAACATCCATTTTTACAAATAGAGCCGCCTGTATAATTTTACCACATAATCACCAGCTGAAAGGCTCGACATTGTTGTCAGCGCATGGGTTTTAGAATCTTATTCAGCAAGACACTGACTGGAATGAAAATGTCCTCTAAAAAAAGGCAACAATGTGAGTCTCAGAGCACCGGAGAATGGGAAAGTATAATTGTGCCGATTCATTGCCAAGCAACACAATATCAATTCACAGCAAGATGATAGAGTAGCATTCTGAATTGAGTCACAAAAAAGCATGCGTGAGAAATGTTCCACAGCACAAAAAGAGGGATAAAAAAATTAGTACAGAATCAGATCCATGATTATCTGACCTTTAGTCTACCGAACATGGATTTGTTGGGAAAACAAATAGCAAATCATGCTTTAAGCATAGGCTTGTAAATGTTTCTACCCATTAGGGTTGCATAATCTGGTCAAAAACTATTGAGATGTTATCAAATAATACAATATAAAAGCATAATGCCACTGCTTTAATACGAACAAAAAAAAGCTTTTTTAAAGAAATTAAATTCACGCTGCTCAATAAAATGGATGAAAGCCCTGACAGAAAACCCTTTAACAGGTCAAACAAAGTTCAAGTTCAGAAAAGTGATAACAGTCACTTAACCACCCAAACGAGTGCCATTTATTAATTCAATTTGATTTAAGCTCAAAAAATGAACACACGCTAAAATTCTCCAGCTTTACCTTCACATTAAACCGTGAATTTGCTAAGTGAGCTGACACTGAGAATGCCCATGAAAAAACATTTACACAATGGAGCACAAATCCAACAAACAAACACGCCAAGATGAAGCTGTGATGCCTTTGAACAGCACCAGAAAGTCAATGTTTACCTCAGTCTGTGCTTTTGTCAGCAAAAAAGCTGACATTTCTGAAAGGAGTTACAGAACATTTCCACAAAACACTGTTCTGTTAAAACATTTAACAAATTAGACAACAGACAGAAAATAGCTACTCTTAAACTTCTACAAAAGCAAATAAAGTCAATTTATTAAAATCTGGTGTGTCGATATTGAAATGTCAGTCAATACCTTTAACCAATAAGATAATTCTATAAACCTGGAAGCTGATAATTGATATTAGGGATCCAACGATTGTAGATTTTGATTATAGTCTGAGGGATCATAACGGTTTTATGGTTATCATGATTGCCATGCAACCATTAATTTTTAAAACATACTAGTTTATAAAAATCACATGAAAACTCCTTATAATTTAAAATATTAGTAATTGCTGCTCAGTAACTAAATAATACCGCACAAAATAATACTAAAAACAATCAATAGTCCATTTCTCTTTGAACTTAAAAATATGTGAAAAATGTTTTTGGCATTTAAACAAGTAATAATTTTACACTGAAAATAAATGACAGAACAATGAATAAATAAATAAACTGTATTTGTCTAATGTAAATCTAAGCAACATATTAGCTGCTGAACCTCTGTCTTAATGCCACTATATTACAAAATTGTTTGGCATTTTTAATTTTGTATTTTTTTTCTATTTGGTGTAGAAATTTATGTTTCATACAAATCATGAGGCTGATCGTTGCAGTTCTTGTCATGTAATTCCCGGTGCACCCGCGCCAACTAGGTGCGCTAACTTTTAACTAGGCGCGCCTGGAAAAGCTGCGCACCTCCATCAGAAATAACGAACTTGCCCATGCAACTGATGCAATATGTGAACGACCCTTAGTTAATAGCCTCAGCCATAGTAAAGATGCAGTATGTAAGTTTGACACCCAGTGGTTGATTTAAACGATGTTCTAAATAAAAGCAAAGACACGCGATAGAGGGAATATATTTCATATTAAAAGGAGTTTTGATTCTATCCAACACCTTGAATTGATATATTAGAAATGGCTTCAATTTCTCACAGCTGAACAACAGAAACCTTTGACAGTGATCACCTCAGGTAAACATTGTGTGCTTTATTCAGTGCTAAATGCTAACAATGTGAGTTTTAATGCGATTTTACAGGACATTTATTGCCATATACTGAAAGCAGCAGCAGATAGTTCACCTCAGATCTTGAAAATACAATAAACCGTTTGAAACTGAACTTCAGAACACATACGAGTGATTCAGCACCTACATTTAATGATGTTAAAGAGGGTTAGCATGTATTAAATAGATTATAAACCTTATCGTTTCGTGAGTGAGTACATATTCTGTGCTTCTGAAAGGCTGTATTTAAACTTCTGTCGTGTTTCGACTGGTGCAAACAGCCAAATTGCTCATCACTGCGTATCTTATCACAAAGCGTGTTGTTAGGACACGCGGTTACAATGTAACTTGCTCACCTAATGTTCACGTTCATATCATTTATATCTTTTGCTAATTAATAACCTCATGTGGAACTGAATCGGTCTCATTTCGACATCTGATACTGTCCACTGACACTGTCGCATTTTGCTTACGGATGCATGCTTTCAGAGTCTTTCTGAATGAATGAATGAATAAAATATGCTGTTTTCCAACAAGGCAACCCGGGGTGCTGAAATATAATTGGCTAAACTAGCATTGTGCAGGTTAAATTTACCTAAACAAAGACAGTCTTGTCTCTTTTTCAACCATAAACTCCACAAACATTAAGGGTATTTTTAAGGTAAATTTCTGGCAACCATCGCTGCCATTTTCTTGATGTAAATATTACCAGGATGTTTTTAAGAGTAATGCATTACTACACCAATTGTGCTACAGATTACACAACTTCAGATCTGATTTATTGTGAAGAGCTGCTATTACTTTAAGCGATTTTCCTGGCAGGTTAATGAGCACTGAAAGCCAGCTTACTGCCAAATCAATCTTGACCATACACTAATCTTTGTTTCCATGTTCATTACAAGCAAGTCTAGAGTAATGTCATGCATCCAGCAACACTTTCCTCTAACAGTGTGCAACTGTGTCCTTGTGTGTGCAAAACAATCTACCCAGAGTAGCCAAGCAACCCTGGCAAACACACTAAGAATGTATTGCATTGTGAAGAAAAAAATGCAAATACAATCTGATAAACGCGCTGGTATATTTTGCCATCCTTGTGTTTTGGGTTAGACTGCTCAATCTTGGAAATGCACTATTCATAAAAATTCCAGACAATGTCCAGAAAAAGGCTGCTGGACAGTTTTCCAAGGAATGCTGCAATGGGAACAATGAAGCAAGGAGGCTTTGCTCTCGCATTCCTCACCCATTAAAATCTGTGCAAATAATACCACAAAGAATCGAGGATGGAATTTACACGGTCGCACCAGCGATGTCAGTAGACTGCCTACATGAACAAAAGTGGTTGCAGATGGCCAGAAGAGTTGTCATCCAAAACAAGCTGCGGTGAAAACAAGTTTGTTGGTCTAGGATCCGCAGCGGCATAGTATTAAGAAAACAAGACTAAGATGTTCGATTGTAACCTGGCTTCAAAATCAATATAGGTTTGCAAGGTGGGTTACTGGGTCACAACCTGCTTCATTTGGTCTTCCAAGAGAGCAATTGGCTGCTGGACTACAATACCATTTTTTTTTACTATTTACTGACACTTAAGTGGCTCCAAAGTAATACTTCATTATACATGGTTGAGACACAGAAAACATCCTTTAAAAATTTGTCAAGCAGAGAGTTGAGCCTACTGACTGTCGAAAAGTGTTGTCATGAGTACCGGTTTCAAGGTAAACAGTTAGTATTATGGTTAAAAATTTTTATCATCATTAAATCAGTGAATGATTATTGTGATTATGAAAACTCTCTGCAAATCCTGTAACTATGTGATTAGATAATTGTGAAAGGCTGAAATTAATTGCATTTATGCATACAGATTAAAAATGCATATATATAGTTCTGCAGACTATTGAGAATACTGAGATGCAGTTTGACGACAAAAATTGCAATATCAGACAGAAAAAAATATAAATAAATAAAAATCACAATTAGTACCATGCAGGAAT
Source organism: Danio tinwini (assembly GCA_903798205.1). Classification (NCBI taxonomy): domain Eukaryota; kingdom Metazoa; phylum Chordata; class Actinopteri; order Cypriniformes; family Danionidae; genus Danio; species Danio tinwini. The sequence goes on from CAIGQZ010000427.1 coordinate 19,655,215, forward strand.
CCATATCTGTTGCTTGCCACAAAATTGCATAATTACATATTTTATTTATTGTTGGTTAATTTTCAGATACAACACTTGGTGAGATGCCTTAAGTGTGTGTGTGATATTTAAATGAAACATTTAAAAATTATAAGAATTATGAAATTATAAATATAATTACGGAAATTATGTTTTTGTAACAATATTGATATATTGTCATCATATATATTACAAATGTCATAATATATATGAAAAAGAACTGCATGATTCTGGCTAAAATGACAATCACAATTTTGTTTGCTTAAAATCAAGATCATGTTTCTGTACATGTAAGATAAATGTTAATATGAGTAGGCTATTATTATTATTTCTCAAACATATGGTAAAACAATAATAATAATAATAATAATAATAATAAGTCTATGTGTAGGTCTACTGTTGGTTAAAATGTTACATTTTGTATAGACTTTGGTGGATGGTGGATGGTGGATTTGAACAGACTCTAAAGATGTCCTGCTTGTTAATTCACAGTAAAGTGATGACATCAGAATACAACTACTCAAAACTCGGAAGTTGAAATTTTATGTTTGAGACATATACTTGTCATTTGTCATTTGTCATTGACAACATTACTAGACTTTTTTTTTTCACTAATAAAATGAAACATTTGTCATCATCAGATTCCCTCCTGCATTATATTTAACATTATATAGGCTAGAGTAGTTATACTGACACTAAACATCTATTTTCATGCACAACACTGCATGTTTGTTATGAAGAAAAAAAACATCAAATGCTTGTGTAATTATAACTTTTAAATGCGATGATTATTTAAATTATGTGCGAGCTTTTTGTTTCACTGCAAAGTGTGACTTATGGCTGCAGTCACTTTGAAAAAAAATAACATGCATGTGAATCATACTTTCCATGCGGCTCCCAACCAAATCGCTCTGTGCAACAACCTGTACATTATTTACCATGTTTTTACCTGTTATTCACAACCTATGCAGGTTCTGTTTACTAAAGTAGACATCATTGGCGGGCACGCAAGCGCCCCCTTAGTAGTAAACAAACAGTGCGTCAGCTTTGTGATTTTGCGGCCACGAATACATCATTACATTAAGACAAAAATAAAATTTTTGGGTGAATTATACCTTATAAACGCAGTACGTGACACTTTCGGATTTGTTGCTGTTTATGTTCCTGTGAAGACTTGTGTGTCTGCCTTTGCACTTCTCTTGACCTTGAATATATAATTGACCGAATCATAGAAAAGCACAATTAAGATCGCATGTAGGCTCGAATCAAGATTACGATTTTTTTTATTAATCGTGCAGCCCTAATAAAAAAATGTGATATGAAAGTGTCAAACATTACTTCAGAATTCAAAATTCATCAAAATATCTACTCCTGTGTTTAACTGAGAAAACACTCTTTATGAAATCATTCTGTCAATATTCTGAAGTATGACATTATCCAAATCACCAAATTGTCAACACAACTCGCTGTCTCTCTGCATCTTGATCTAGTGATTGCGCAAAGAGTCAAGACCACAATGAATCACTCACAAATACAGTTACAGCCACATGTTAATCAACGTACCAAATAACCTTCTACAGAAAAATTGGTTTTGCATTTGATGGAATTAGATCAAAATATTGCATAACATAACATGTCAGGCATGCAAATATTGCTAATAAAAATAACCTGAGGTTTGCTTGCTTACCTTATGTAAACATCTGTGCATAAGTCATTAATTCATTCAATTTCCTTCAGCTTAATCCCTTATTTAACAGGGTTCGCCACAGCGAAAGGAACCGCCAACCAGCGGATTTACGCAGCAGATGCCCTTCCAGCCACAATTCAGTACTGAAAAACACCCATACACGCTCACATTTACACAAACACTCATACACTACAGCCAAGATCCAATTCACCTATACACTGTGTTAAAAAAAAAAGAAAAAAAAAAACCCTGTGATTTCTATGGTAAAAAAAAATATGTAAGTAAAAATATGTAACCTGGTTAACAGTACGTTTTCTTAATATATATGGCAAATAACCATAAATTGACATTCCCAGAATTCCCTGCATGGCACATCACTTTTTATGCTTTTTGTTGACATTACTAGGATCTTTTTAGTTGTTTTCCAATCAGTTATGTACATTAGAGATTTACGTTACATGTAATGTTGATAAACTGTTTATTTCATGACTTTGATTTTATGCGTGTTACTATACAGGTGTTTAGTAGCTGTGTGAATGACACTGAGCACCTTCTATATTCTGATACACTTTTCTGCTTGTGGGACATCACAAACAACACAAAAAGTCGTTTGTGATGAGCATTGGTTCATTATGTAACTTTCTCATCACCACCTGCATATGGCTGTGTTAATGTGTCTATCTGTGTAACAAAAGATGTGATGTGTAGATGTTGGTAATTCAAAATACAGACATATTACCTCTATAAATGAATGAAATACGGTAGTTAACTGTAAAAATGAAAAATTACTCTTACAGTTTGTACCGTATTTTTCACGGTGAAATACTGGCAACCACAGCTGGCAGTTTTTTACAGTACATTTTACGGATTTATTTTTTACAGTGTACCGCATGTCTTTGGACAGTGGGGGAAACTGGAGCACCGGGAGGAAACCTATGCGAACACGGGGAGAAAATGCAAAAACCACACAGAAATGCCAACTGGAGAATCCGGGACTCGAACCAGTGACCTTCTTGCTGTGCGGCGAAAGTGCTAACCACTGAGCCACAGTGCGGCCTCGAATTATTGTAATTACTACTTAATATAATGAATATAAATGACAGAGAGTCAGTCAAGGGGTGAATTTTTAGTTTAGACAGTAGTAAAAGCTACCAGTCACTGTGCCATACAGATGTGCTGGCAGCCAAATAGAAAGAGAGAGAGAGAGAAAGAGAGAGTGAGAGAGAGAGGATACAGAGAGTGCAAAAATGTTTAAAATTCTTTTCAAAACAATAAATAACATCTCATTCTAGCATTTATTTTCATAATAAAAACTAGTGTCATCTTTTTTCCCTCTGGCTGCACATTGTCACTACCTAAATATGTGTTGCAATTTATGCTGACATTAACAAATGTTTCCAATGGGACATTGGGAATGCATTATATGAGAAATGAGTCAAAAGAAATCATTAAAATCCTGAACTGGTTACCAGCTAATAACTGAAGCAATCAAGACACTAAATGACACATGGATTCCTGACCGCAAACGCAGTTTAGCTACTTTATCCCTGTGAACAGATGTCAGAAAAGCCGTGTTTCAGCTTACATTTCTGTGAACTGCAAAAACCAACTTCAACATAGGTTTGACTGCAGTTTCTACACTAAAAAAAAGATTTTGCTGCTTGTGCTGCTTATTTAAAATTAGTTAAAACATCCCAATTCTTAAGGTTTTTTTTTTTAGGACAACTTAATTGTTTTAGGTTTAATCCATTTAAATTTGTAAAAACATTTAAAAAGTTAACTTAATCGGTTTGTGTTGGGAAAACATGAATAAATTGTGTGGAACTCAGCATGTTTTACAGTATAGGTAAAATGAACTATATGGGGCAGTATCAAGCCAACAACGTTTGTTCCTTTTCATACTAATGATATTTCCAGACCTTCACAAAACACCACAAAACGTAAAAGTGTCTATGATTTGTAATCGAATACGTTTGTACCACCACTAGGCATGGGCTGGTATAAGATTCTGACGGTGTGAGAACACGGTATTGTGATTACTGCTGTAAAATATATATTTTTTAAATGTCTGGGTAAAAAAAAACTAAAACTTTTTTCCCTTTTGAAAAATGTATTTTATTTGAAAAAACATTTATTCCAATCTAAATATTTTGGAGCAGTAAACATGTGAGGCTAAATGATTCAAATGAATTATTGACTTCTGCTGTCTTAGTTTGTTTCAAAAACACAGATTTCACTTTAATTTAAAACGGCATCTTTGGAAATCTGCTGGAGATATTGTTGTCCTAAAAAAATAAAAAATAAATAAAAAAATCATACACATACCTTAGGAATGGTATAGCAGAAAATTTTGCCGGTTTTAAAACCCTGATTTTTCAAAACAGTGGTATACCTTGAAAATTAGGGGTGTGAACCTACACTCAGAAATAAAGGGTACACAAGCTGTAACTGGGGTGGTACCTTTTCAAAAGGTACACATTTGTACCTAAAAGGTCCATATTGGTACCTCAAAAGTATATATTAGTACCTAAAAAATTTAAGAGGAAGGTACTAATATGTACCCTTGAGGTATTAATATGCAGCCCTAAAAATTATTTTTAGGTATTAAAATTATGGCAAAACTACCTGGCTACGATGCAAATTTCTCATACGTTTGGTTTCGTAAACACTATTGGTTGGGTTTACGGAAGGGTTTAGGTCAGTCAAGTCGCAAGGTAATAGGTAACGTGTGACACTTATTTGAAACATTTACAGCTCATTTTAACAAATCTACATTTTTGGGATAATATTGATAACCGTGATAATTCAATAATTTGGTGACAAAAACGCATCAAAACATCTATGTGTGTGTTGAACAGAATCAAACTTTTTATGAATTCATTCTATGACAATATCCAAATTGCTAAATTGTCAACACAACTCACTGTGCCTCTGCATCTTGATCTAGTGATTGTGCAAAGGGCGCGCTCGAATTTGAGTCGCGTACTACATGGCCATGATGCACTTTTCTCATACATTTGCTTATGTAAACACTATCGGTTGGGTGTACGGAAGGGTTTAGGTCAGTCAATAGTGAGGTAACATGTATGACAAGCCTTCTCATTAACTGTATAACAAACAGCAGTCTAAGCAATATATTTCAGATTCGCAAAAATACAGACAGCGCCCTCTAACTAATTTGTCATTAGAAACCTGCCCACAAACCGAAACCAGATCAATGTCGTTTTGCAGAAATTTAGCTTCAAGCACATATTTCCATTGAACATTGGTTGCAGAAAAGAGTTGCATGACTAACCAGTGTAATGCTCGAACAGCAGAAGTTTGGTGTAAAAAAAAAGGCAGAACTAGGGAACTAAAAATAAACTTGATCAAACTATCATTTGACCAAGAAGAAATAAAAAGCCTGCATCTCTCTCTGTTGAGCCGACTCTTACTTCACATTGAGTTCTGGGCAAAGAATCAGAGTGAAACCGCCTCCACAACCATCTGAGGCGATTCCTTCACTTCCTGAACTCAGCAGTGCACAAAGGAAGCCTTGTAACACAGCACTGTGGCATCACTGGTCCAGCGGATTCATTGTGAAACAGAGAGAGTGAAGACTTGTAGGCCTTGCTCAAAAGAGAGCATGCACTCCTACAACTTCATTCTAAGGTGTCAAGAGCAAAGTAAAAGTGCCCAAGGCTGTGCAAAAGAACATCATTAAGAACCCCTCACCCTTGAGAAACTGGAGTTACCTGAACTAATTGTAGAAGCACCAGCTTTTAAGATTGTGTGCACCGCAGGAAGCAAGAACAATTTTAGTTATAGGAACTAACATTGACCATTACCCCCACCACAGATGATTTTTACCCACAAGTAGCAGGTGTTAAATCCCCATGTAAACATTTAATAACATTGTGATTATGACTATATAATATAGGAATACATTTAAAATACCAAACCACAGAAAATATTTGTATTGTAATAGAGATGCCACAATTCTCAATACAATATTGAACCATTCGGTACGACATCCACGGTTCAATACGCGCTTGTGAATTGTGTTTTTTCCGGTTTTATGTTTAAATAATTTATGTGTGTTTTATTTCTCTCAGAATTGACTGTTTGTGTGTGCCTGTAAGTCTACGAGCTGAGATGAGGAAACTCCTCCCCGCGAGTATATATTCGATCACTATGATCTAAAGTTAGGGGGCGCTCCACCATCATTCCTCACTTTAACATGGCAAGCGGCAGTGAAGTGAGGCAGTGAAGTGAGGCAGCAGTGAGGCAGAAGCACCAGCTTTTAAGATTGTGGAACTGAAGGAAGCAAGAACAATTTTAGTTATAGGAACTAAAATTGACCATTACCCCACCACCACAGATGATTTTTACCCACAAAAGGTGTTGATTTAAAACCCAGTTTGTTGCAAATTGTGTGCATTTATGTAAACATTTCATTACACTGTGGTTAGAAGGGACGTTTCAAAAACATAAAAACATACATGCATTTACAGTAGAATGAGTAAAATGTAGACGACACAATTTAATAACAAATGTTTCCAATTAAAAGTGTAAAAACCTAACATGCCTAAATGAATCCTATAATCCATAAGATGTACATACTGTAAATCCACATTAACTAGTCCACTAATAATCCACTGGTCAACCATAATAGTCACCCACCATTACAGCACACAGGTAGGTGAGCCCTTCCAGTGGCCAGTCATGCAACTGCGCTTTTATTATCAAATCCAGACACATTGCAAGGCTCTGACATAACGCCGGCACAAAAAAGGCACAAGATAAAGCAGAATCTCCAAATGCAGGAGCATAAAAAAGAGAGTACAAGATAGGGAGAGTGTTTTTGCATGTAGTCAGACAAAGCCATTTTACACTTGACTCCATTAAAACGCCAAACATGGCTCTGTTTAAAAATTCCACTTACCAAATATTCTCAACACAAGCCCTCCCTTCACTCCTGCCAGCCACAGCCTTGTATAACTAAAAGCTCATTAGACCCTGCAGAGCTCATCATGACACCCTGCCTGGACCCTGTCATACATGAGCACAAGGATGTGAGATTTTAAGTACATTCACTTGCTGTTTGTTCCCACTATGAAGGTCAAATCATAAGGAAGGTTAACTTTATCAAAATGCAGCTTAAGTTTTGGACGGCGCCACCCCAATCAGTCCTGATGACATCATACTTGAGTTAGATTTTTCTAATCCAGCTTAATGAACTTGCTGACTGGAAAGACATCCAAATACATTGAGATGATTTATCTGCAGGCCCACACAAACAATCTGCACCCGCTGAACTCTGCTGATAGTCTTCCAGAAATGAACTAGCCCTACTGAAAAACTATAACACACTCAGACTGACTAATTTGATTGTATTGCAGTTTAATTTGAACTGCTGTTTTAAACATAGTTACTGCTTGATAATGTTCATAAATGTTTCTCGAGCATCAAATGAGTAAGGATTTCTGAAGTATAAAGTGGCACTAAAGTTGAAAATTATTTGGTCATTAATGGAACAAAACACATTTGTTATAATATTGTATTTTAAATAGATTTCTATTAATGCAATAATAATAATAGTAATAATACTTTACAATTGTCCCTACTTTTTATTGTTTTTTGTTTAATTAAATTCTGTTATAATAAGCAGAAATATATACCTAAAATGAAATTAAAGAATAAACTGGGGGGTATTCCAGAAAGCAGGTGATTATGTGATGTATCCGGATATCTCAGTATTAGAAAACGAATGCTGAGGATAACTTTCGGGGTAGCCACAGCAGCTTATGCTCTGAACATAACCTGCTCTAAACGGTTAGTTCACCTTTGAGCTATATGTGCGTTTCTTACAGTTTTTCTCAGTGGCTTTGGGGCATTTCTCACATCTCACAACACTATTTACATTTGCACAAGAGTTAATGCATTTCTCAAAACAATTAGTCATTTGTGCACATCATAGCAGCAGTTTCTCATTCATTCCAACAAATTGAAAATGCTTTTGGACATGCATCAATTGCTTTCATACAACTCTCTGCTGTTTTATAACATTATCATTTGCTTTTGTCATGTCAGTCAAAATAAACTAAACTTGTGAATGCTGAATAGTCATAATAGTTATTATAGTCCTCATTTCATTACGCAAGTCATTACATACTAAAATGTTGAACTAGTTGCCAAAATCTGTCAAGCTAATTTTATAAAAAAATTTAATCTTTTTAACACAGACGTTGTCAGACTGTGGTTTGCAACACATGATAGGATGCTGGTGGAATATCTCCCTCCCTTCTCACCATTCCTAAATCCAATAGAGAAATTATTCTCTTCCTGAAGGTGGAAGGTATATGACCAGCATCCACATAGTCAAATGGCCCTACTAGTGGCCATGGATGCAGCATGTGATGACACAGCAGAGTCCTGCAAAGGGTGGATTCGCCACTTGAAGAGATACTTTCCTTGCTGCATTGCAAGGGATGATATTCGCTGTGATGTAGATGAAACTATGTGGCCAGACAGAGAGGAGCATCTGGATGTGCATGAATGACTTACAGACCTTTGTATGTTGTAGGTTCAGTTCCAATATGTACTGCAATATTGTTTAGAGTTGTGCACAGCTCTACCCAAAGGAAGTTTATGTTTAAGTAAAAATGTGAAACATACAAATTCCAGCCTGATCTCACGAGGAAAGTTATTATATTATTATATTGAGTCTTACGAAAATGTATGATTTTAAAAAGGAGGTGTGGCACCAAACCCAACCCCGCCCCAAACCCAACTGTCATTGGGTGATGAGCAAATCATGCTAAATTGTATGAATTAGATCGTACAAATTCATTCGAATTAGCCGCCAAATCAAAAAGTTATGAATTGTCGTGAGATTGCATTGACAAATTCAGTGTCTTGTACTCAGATACCTTACTAAATGCAGTAATGTCTAACTTTACTGTAGTTTTCAAATGGCTGTGCAAATAGTATATAGTGCTGTCTTGAGCATTTTCAGGAAGTGTCACCAAAATCAGACTTTTTTGCAATGGAAAAAAATTAGCAGAGTAAACTGTCATAATGAATTTTGTTCATAAACAATGGTGTCAGGACTTTTCATCTTGATGACACTGACATTTTCATTGACATGAATACTTGCTTTCGAGTAACGAGCTATCCATTTGCTCCAAAAGCAAGTGACATGCTTTTGCAGGTTATCAACTAAGTTTTGCTGTTTGTACTAATTGTTTTCAGAAATGCTTTAAACTGTTAAACTACATTAAACTACAGAGCAACACCGATTCTTGTCTTTGGGCAATTTGGAAAAACTTCTTTGATCTACTTCAAATGTTGACTACTATCTATAGTGTGTCACTGTACACCTGAACACAATTCGACAAATCGGAATACAATCAAACACTGTTTATTTGATTGGCATCTTTTTCTTCATTGACTTGTCGCTTGTAGATTGTTTCTCTTTTTTATGCATATGCACTACCCTACAAAATCATGGCAATCAATTTTTTCTAAATAGTTACTTAACTCATCTAGTGAAATTGTATTCATATCACAATATATCACAGAATAAAAAAAAGAAAAATTTTGAAATGTTAGATTTTTTTAATATCGTGCAGCCGAAACACACACACACACACACACACACACACACACACACACACACACACA
>CAIGQZ010000427.1:19685200-19724799 GCA_903798205.1 Danio tinwini
GATGAGATGAGATGAGATGAGATGAGATGAGATGAGATGAGATGAGAAAAGAGGGATTCAAATAAATGCATCAGGCGACTCAATCCCCACACATGCACTGGTTTATAATCCTGAGCTCTGTCACACATCATTCAAAGGGCTTACAGGCTCACCAAAACCACTGATGGAATCTTTACTCTGGATAACACTTCCTCTCTGTTTCCTATCTGCACATCTCCAAAAATAAAAACCTCTGATTCCTTGTTTAATCAGTCACCGCCTTCCCTTTTTTTTAGCCAAAAACCAGTGTGAACATGAAAGAGAGAGGGAGAGAGAGAGAAAGAAAATTGTTCGGTCATCATTACAGTATTATGGATTATTCGTCTGCTGTCTTATTAACTTCTAATTCTACTAAATCCTGCCCTGCATTTCAGTGTTTAGATGAACTTTTTTCAAAATTCTATTTAATAAAAAATTTTGTAGTGTCGAAAGCATAGTAAAAATATTCATAAATATTATTATTGTTGTATTATTTCATTCATTCATTCATTTTCTTTTCGGCTTAGTCCCTTTATTAGTCTGGGGTTGTCACAGCAGAATGTACCACCAACTTATCCAGCAGATTTTTTTACGTAGGGGATGCCCTTCCAGCTGCAACCCATTTCTGGGAAACATCCATACACTCTCATTCACACTTAAACGCTATGGACAATTTAGCCCACCCAATTCACCTGTATCACATGTCTTTGGACTGTGGGGAAAACCGGAGCACCCGGAGGAAACCCACGCGAACGTGGGGAGAACATGCAAACTCCACACAGAAACGCTAACTGACCCAACCGAGGCTCAAACCAGCAACCTTCTTGCTGTGAGGCAACAGCACTACCTACTGCACCACCGCATCACTTTGTTGTATTATTTATTCAATAATATTATTTTTACTTTTTTGGCAAGGATGCATAGCATTGCAAAAACATTTAGGCGGCGTTCGAAAACACATAGTTCCATACTATATAGTTTTTAAAAAAACAGTATGTGAGCTGAGTAGTGTGTCCGAATTCATCAACTTTTTAAGTGTGATGGCACTCAAAGCGGCCAGGTGCTCTATCAAACTGTATGGGCGAGACCCAACAAATGGTAATAAGAAACGTTTACAAGACGATGCAATATATATGAGCAATTCCATGCACGTTAAAGTTTTCACAATAGAGAAACCGTTTCTACATTTTTTGTGTTAGCAAGTATTTTACAGTACTTTAAAAATACTCATAAATGTGTCTGTCAGTGTTTAAAACTATTATATTTAATTTGCCAAAATCACACAAGTGGCAATTTCACAGCTGTCACATCCATAACAGAAAAGTGTCACATCCATAACGACACTTTTTCCTCATAAATGCAAAAATAATAAATAAATTAAACAAAAATAAAAAATAAATTTATAATAATAAATAAAATAAAATCAATCATGTTTGTTATTTAGTGAGCCGACTCGTGTCTGTTTGATTAGCATTGTTTCTTTTGAGTTGTGCAGTTTAATTGACAGAATTTCTACAAAGTATGTTGTGTACTGTAAACTCACAAACTTAAGTTTATTTTCACATGTTTATTTTCCTCATTTAAAGTATAAAAAATGTTTACAGATTGATATTTTCTGCTGTGGTTAGTTGTTTTGGAAAATATAAACAGATGTGTCAATAGAAAGTTAACGTATACTTTCTATGTGAATTTATGTTTTGAGTTTTCACTGCAAATGTCACATCCATAACGCTGGAATTGCTCATATACAGTATATATTCATGCCTAATATCCGATGGCCAGAAAGTGATTAAGTTTATATAAATTGTAAAAATATTAGTGTCTGTGATGAGCAAGTCCAGAGACTGATGTGTACACTCTGGTTTTATATAAAATTCATGATAATGTGTAATATGACTAAAAAGTGTTTTTTCCATATGTCACGACTTAACATACGGATAGTATTCGAAGAACCGTAGGCGAGATGTACCCGGATGACCTACTACTTTCGGCAAGATTTTGCAGTGCGCATACAATGGATGCTCTGCTATCCCATGAATATCCCAGAATTTGTAAATGGGAGTGAAGCGACACAACTGCCACAGATGTAGTATGATCAAATTCCATTCATACTACTCACATTTATACTACATAGAACATACTTTACTAAAGGTTGTGTAGTGAATTCTAATTCAAATGTAGTACATACTCGAGTAGTAGGCGATTTGAGACGAGCCTCAGAATGTTACAAATTATTTATATTGAAAGTAAACCATCTTTAATCTTTTAAAAATGTATCACAATTTTAGGTAAATTGTTAAAAAAAACTGTTTAAAGAATTTTCCCAGAGATGGGTTGCAGCTGGAAGGGCATCTGCTGCATAAAACATATGCTGAATAAGTTGGCGGTTCATTTTGCTGTGGCGACAACAGATTGATAAAGGGACTAAGCTGAAAAGAAAATGAATGAATGAATGAATGTGTAAAGAATAACATTAAAATGAAACCATTATTTGAGATTATAGTATTTCATTCATTTATTCATCCATTCATTTTCTTTTGGCTTAGTCCCTTTTTTTCATCAGTGGTCGCCACAACGGAACAAACCGCCAACTATTCCGGCATATGTTTTAAATAGCAGATGCCCTTTCAGCTGCAACCCAGTACTGGGAAACACCCATACACTCCCACGTTCACACACCCCCATACACTACCGCCAATTTAGTCCATCCAATTCACCTGTAGCGTTGGTCAAAGGCTACACCTTTGGACTGTGGGGGAAACCATAGCACACGGAGGAAACCCATGAGAACACCAGCGAACCTTCTTGCTATGAGGCGACAGTGCTAACCATTGAGCCACCGTGCCACATATAGTATTTCACAATGTTAGAATTTTATTGTATTTTTGATACTTTTAAAGAGCATTTAACAAATATTACAAACCTAGAACTTTTAAATAATTTAGGAATGAATATATATGGAGAAAAAATATTTATTTAATAATTAGTATAAATATGGCACAAGAATAATTTCAGTGTTTGAACACAATCTGCTTAAAGGAACAGTATGTAATTTTTGCCACTAGAGGGTGCATATTCACAACAAACAAAGGTGTAGATTGATGACTCTGTAACTTAGGGTGGAATCATGGGAGTTGTGGTCTTTATTACATACTATGGGACTCCTGCAGAAGTAATGTTCATGGATGAGTTAAAGTATTCAACACTTGTTATCATGGTGGTTTGAAGCAATTGCTAATGAGAGAAGTGTGACATGGCATGAAAGCAGCAGAGGTTTTATTATGCAACAGTCCACAGCATCCAGTACTTTCACTCGTGTTCACGCTTGTTTATCATACCAAACACATATTAGAGTTCTCATATAATGCTGCTGTGTGTCGGCTAGGCATGGGCTAGGCACAGTTTCTGACGGTATGATAAACTTGGATAAAAATATCACGGTTTCACGGTATTGTGATTACTGCTCCAAAAAAATTTCCTTATAAATGTCCTAGTAGAAAACAACAAAATTTTCCCCATTTGACATAACGTATTACATTTTAGGAAACATTTATAATATTTTGGAACTGTAAACATGTGAGGCTATGTAATAAAAAAAAAATTCTACCATAAATAAAATAAATTCTACCATCTTCATTAGCTTCAAAAACACAGATTTTCTTACACCACATAAAAATACACTTTAAAAAGCCTTTACATATACCTTAGAAATGGTCTAACAAAACATTTGTGTGGGTTTTAATACCTTGACCAAACCGCGGTAAACCTTGATACCTTGTTATCATGCCATGCTTAGTGTCGGCTAATAAAATGCGCAACATAATAAATCATCTTTGATGTTTTGCCATTTTTCAGTAAAAACCCAACAGTAAAACGAGGGTGTGACATCATTAGCATGGCGACAAATTGCTTATCAATCAAAGTTTATTTCTAGAGCACACTTAATTACAACCTTTGGTCGACCAAGGTGCTGGACAATAGCAGTAGCAAGTAAAAACAGCAATACACTACAATAAAAACAACAATAAAAAAAATTGTAACAACAGTAAAAGTTTCCAAGAAAAAAACAATTAAGTATAGCCTGGAACAGCCATTAGGGAATATTAAATGCACTCAAAAAAAGATGAGTCTTTAACATCGATTTAAAAATAGATAGAGTGGGTGCTATTCTGATTTTTAATGGTAGTTTCGAACCCACAACTGCAAAGGCCCTCTCTCCCCTGCATTTGAGACAAGATCGAGGTATTTGCAATAGATGGCAGTCGAAATTTGATCTAAGTGATCGGGTTTGGGTCTTAGTAATGATCAGATCAGAAAGATACGATGGCACTAGGTTATACAAAGTTTTATAAACAAAGAGTGAAATTTTATAGTCTATTAAAAAATGAACCGGCAACCAATGTGGTGATCGGAATGTTGGTGTGATATGGTCATATTTGTGGCTACTCGTGAGCAAACGGGCGACTGCATTTTGGACCATTTGAAGCCTAGAAATAGAAGACGAAGGTATACCAATATATAGAGAATTACAATAATCTAATCGCGTGGAAATAAAAGCATGAATAGTAGTTTAAAGCAGGAAGGGTTTCACTTTGGCTAGTCGTTGTAGATGATGAAAACGTGAACTTACTATTTTACTTATTTGTTTGTCAAGTTTTAGACTACTGTCTAGTAGAAACTGAAGGTTTCTCTGCATTTGAACAATCTTCAAAACATTTAGGATAATGTAAGTACATTAGTTAGCAATATATATAACTCTGTTCTAGTGGTATTTAGATAGCTTAATAAAAAAAAAACTTACATATTGCGCCTTTAAAGGTCCCGTGAAATGAAAAAAAAAATGTTATGTTAGTTTCTGCCTGTTAGTTTTTAGGATACCTATAAGCTAGTGTGCTCCAAAACATTGACAAAATTTGCGTTTAGAAAATATAAAACTAATATAAACATCCAAAGCCTGCTGTTTGTCACTTTCGCCTAAATGGATCAACGATTTTTTTTTCACGTCACCTCATACTTCAGTTTCTCATCAATTCATGACCAATCAAATGCTCTCTAGTATCTGACATGCCCCGCCCCCTTCAAGACACTTCTCTTTTAATATGCTTGAACTCAACCACTCTCACTAGCCGAGCTACGATTAAAAACGAAACACTATTTGCTGTTTTTTAAAGGGGAGGAGCTACTCTATGTCCCACCATCTCTTCATTTTTCAGTTGAGATTACGTCAGACATTGAAAAAAAAAATTCACATTTCATCAGACCTTTAAACTTTAAGTGCGTCTAGAGAATCCATCTCAACGTTAGATATTTTCTCATGAAGCTTAGCAATGCAAGGCGTCATCATTCAGCAAATGTAGAAACATTCAAAATGTCTACAATGTGTTTCCTGCTCATCTGCTCCAGCGTCTAGCTCTTGTCATCCCTCACAAACACATTTACAGGAACTCACACGCACAACTGGAAGCTTCCTTTGTCATATGACAGAGTTCGGCCAAGTTGAAACGTGGCTGCACAGTGAAGTGACGTTTTCCATTTAGTCCCGAGACAGACTAGAATAGACGGTTCGTTTGCTCATAAAGCCACAGTGTTGTCGCTTTTTACCTTATCTTGTAAGATCTCTGCTTTCAGACACCTATTGTTTAACGAGAGTGTAACAATCAAACATTCACTAGTCTATTTTCCCCCTCACTATTTTTCAGTAAAGTGCTCGCGGACAGCGGCAGGATTGCTGAGCGAGGTCATCCCATCTCAAAGCTCCACAACTGCTCCATTGTGCTGCATCCGTCACCCTGACACTTAAGGCAAGTCACTTGATTTCCTTGTGCCTCTCTGCCTCTCCCGTATGTGAAAAATCCAAAACAGCTGAACAACAACCATATCAAACATCTCCCCGCTGTCTCAGAAAGTTTATAGTCTCAATCAACAAGTGTTCAAATCAAAATCCCACCAACTTTGTGGTGCTCAGTGCATGGCACGTCGGAGGATCAACCTCTGAGGTAACAAAGCAGCGTGAAGTAAAGAAGTGAAGACTCACCGATAGTCCCGTAAAGGCACCGTAAAACCTGCAGGACAAGACTACTCTTTGTTGGATGGATGGATGTTCTGGCTGAGTTCTGCTGGCAAATGGGCTTTTATTACTCTCTTGTGATGTCACAGTCACATTTGCCTAATGCAGTAAGTTAGTCCTCTGGCTGTGTGGAAGCACAACAACTGTCTGATTCAGTAACTGTACGCTTATATACATCACTCAAAAGTGACATTTTTGTCATCGTTATTCGCTCGCTGTGATCTCCTTTTTACTGCGGAACACAAAATAGAGACGTTTAGCAGAATGTTTACATCGCTGTGTTCCATTTTGTCAAAGTTAATGGAGATCGAGGAGGCCAAAAGTGGAAAAAAGCACCATAAACTATGACTAGGTGATCTCTGGAAGTTGTAAAATTGCATTGTTATTGTTTGGGGTACATTTTTTTGGCGTATGGTTCCATGAGGTGTTCACCCAAAAATGAAAATTCTGTTGTCATTTACTCATCTGTTTCTATCCTCTGTTGGACATTAAGGAAGATATACTGAAAAATGTGGGGAAAATACAACCAATGACTTCCATACCATCCATGTCATTTGCTGTTTTTTCCCCAAACATTTTTCAGAATATCTTCTTTTGTGTCCAATAGAAGAAAGAAGCTCATAAATGTTTGGAATCACTTGAGTGTGAGTAAATGATCAGGAAATTTTCATGTATGGGTGAACTCTTTTACAACCATGGGAACGTTCATTCTTCTCAATATTCATTCATTCATTTTTCTTCAGCTTAGTCCCTTATTTATCAGGGGTGGCCACAGCAGAATAAACCGCCAACTATTCCAGCATATGTTTTACGCAGCGGATGCCCTTCCAGCTGCAACCCAGTACTGGAAAACACCCATACACGCTCGCAT
Organism: Danio tinwini; assembly: GCA_903798205.1. NCBI lineage: Eukaryota > Metazoa > Chordata > Actinopteri > Cypriniformes > Danionidae > Danio > Danio tinwini. The sequence goes on from CAIGQZ010000427.1 coordinate 19,692,157, forward strand.
TTACACACATACTCATACACTACGGACAATTTTGCTTACCCAATTCACCTATAGCACATGGTTTTGGACTGTGCGGGAAACCGGAGCACCCGGAGGAAACCAGCGACCTGGTTGCTGTAAAGCTACAGTGCTAACCATTGCCCCACCGTGCTGTCCAAATATATTTATCCAGTCTCAAATTTAATCTCAATTTAATTTACTTTTGGTTCTGTGATGAATCCCTAAAATTCAACAAAAAGGTTCTTTAGGTGAAAAAGGGCATCTTTGGATTTTTAAAGTGCTCTTCACACTACACTCTCAGAAGAAAAAGGTACACGGTGGTACAAATTATGTTCCTTAAGGAACAGATAAACTTTGTAAAAGTTGTACCTCATATGGTACAGAAAAGACCTCTTATGATATTGTTCTGTATCTTTTATGGTACAACTGAAATGAAGGTACACAATTGTTCTCATATAAAAGGTACAAAAGTGTGAACAACTCCTTTAATAAAATATCTATAAAAATAAATATGACTAGAAAGGCAAAGTGATTTATGAATAATTTTCATATTAAAACATGAATTATCATTTTAAAATTATATGTTTTAAGAAACTCTGAAACATTCATTATTAAGTTCTATAAAACAAAAAACTGGTAAAACAAAACTACAGGTATTGAAAACTAAACATTTAAGGCATTTTAAATAAATGTTTGGTAAGCATTTTTGACATTGTTAAGGTACAAAGTGTCTTGTCACTGTGGTGGTACCTCATGGATCAGATTTGTACCTTTGATGAAGGTACAATTTTGTATCTGCAGGTTTTAAAAAACCAAAGGTACATTTTAGTTTCCCAAGGTACAAATCGTTCCTAAAGGTACAAACAGCAATGGTACAACTTTGTTTCTTTGACTTAAGGTATAAAAAGGTACTGCTCCAGTGACAAGGGTTTGTACCTTCTTTGGTACAACATTGTACCATTTTTCTGAGAATGTAAAAACTGTTTGATTTTGTGTCTCTCTCTCATATTCACATTACAGGAATGAGGTTTGACAGTTGAATCCATGTTCAGCAAACAACAACTTTATTTCACATACAAAATCATATAACTTGTAACTAATATTTTTTGTACTCTTTGATATTTGAAAAACAATGCACAAACCCTAACAGCTCATTCTACTTGCATAGCAAAATTTATCTGGCCCACACAGTCAGCATTTGCTTGGCCCACTTGCCACAGTGAATTACGGTACACAACTGGACCAAGTCTGGCTTCCAGACAAGTGCCAAACAAGGACCAAATCTGGGGTATGTCTCAGCTAAGTTATAACCCATAACTGGGCCTGAACTGGGACAATCATGGCCCATGTTTGGCCATTGTCTGGTAACCAGACTTGGTGTGTCATGACTGCAATGAAATTGATAAACCCATGACGCACCACAGTTTAGGCACTTTAATAATGGTAATGGTTAGTAATGGTTAATAACAATAAAATATGTAAATAATAATTTGGTTAATAAAATATATGTAATGTAGGTTCAATTCAGTTATTTTGCAACATACAGGAAACAATAGATTAATCATTCAAGTAATTAAGTCTTGATTGTTTTCTGGATTAAAATGAACATGCAAACAAGAAGATGGAAATGACTTTGTGTTTTAAAATATTTCTTTACTCAAAATTATTTTAAATGTGGGTCAAGATAGGCCAAACTTACATGGCCAACCTATTCATTTTTAACATCTGGGTCAAATACTACATTTGACATCTGACCTATGTCTTGTGTGCTGCCTTAAAGACGGTGCCACCTCGGCCAAACTCTGGTCATATTTGGCTCACATGCTGTATGCCAGTGCCGGATGAATGCCTGCTATGCCAGCTTTATGCCAAATCTGGGCCAGAATTCTTTGCTACTACTAGGGTATGTAAGAAAGAAAGCCAGTTTTAAAACAACATGAGACTGAGTAAATGCTGACAGAACTCTCATTGTTGGGTGAACGTTTTCCTATTAAAACATCTGATGTAATACTATTACTATTAAGAGATCTATCTAAGCACTGAGGCCTTGCTTTTATTGTTTCTCAAAGCAAAGACCTTCATTCAAATCACAGAATCATGACATCATCATCATCATCCCGCAGCAGCTTTATCTTTACAGTTAATATCCTCTTACAGTTCATGTGTCCGCACAGCACTCCATAGTAAAACTCCTTCCCTCCGTATTCGCTTCACATTAAACTCTTCTGGGCCTTTCCAACTCCTTTGATCAAAACAACACACATTCCAGCAAGGGTGCAAAGATACAAAGTAGGCATGAGACTGTCTAAAAATAGCTGTGACTGTACAGGCGACTAAACCCCCGATGCTCAAGCATAAACTCAAATACTGGTCATGAATACAGATGTGAGGAGAACAGGGGTCGGTTTGGTGCCACCCTATTACAGTCGCGTGCCAGCCTCTATTGATAAAGTTTAGTGAACGTTTCCTGATATGATTCACGAGCTGGAGTGAAGAGGGAGTAGTGATCGTGCGGCGAGATACAGACTAAAGTTTTTGCCCGAAGAGAGGCTGCAAAAACAAGGGAACAAAGCTGAGCAAATCTCCGTGTTTTGTGTCTGGTAGCAATGGCAACCATCATAACAGGATGCTCTCGTTTTCTCTCAGATAATAATAAAGGAGAAATGACTTCAGCACGCATCGGTCACTGTACAAAACTGTAGGCCACACAGAAGAAGAGCTGCAGGCTGATGTGGAAGAACGCTGTGAAAAATGCAGGGTTCCACACGATTAATTGATTTAGTCCAAACACAAATCTATTAAGTTAACATCACTACTTTGAGCAAATGAAACATAAAACATTTACGTTTCCCAAAAAAAGTCTCCAGAATTGTGTCGCTTCAGCTCATTTTAAATAAGTAGTTTGAACAAGCAGCGAAAAGTAACTTTCTGAGTGAATCTGGTGAATGTGATATTTATTTTATTTTTATTTAACACATCTAAAGGGTTAGTACACCCCCAAATTTGAATAATGTTATTCAATAATCAACCTCATTTTATTCCAACACTCATATTTTTGCTTCTTGTTCAAACTACTAATGTAAAATGAGCTGAAAACACAATTCTTGAGATTTTTGGGGGGGAAACCTAATTGTTTATGTTCAATCCACTTACATTTGTTAAATGAACTTAATCAATTTGTGTTGTGACAAAATGAAGGAATTATGTGAAACTGCGATTTCTTACAGTGAATCCATCCTTTGTTTGGCTTTGGAATAGGGCTGTGTATTGGCAAGGGCCTCACGATATGATACATATCATGATACATGGGTCACGACACAATATATCGCGATATAGTAAATATTGTGATATATTGCAATAAATTGTATTAGTATGTGTCACATTATATTGACAACTTGATAAAGTCGGCAGACAAATTAAAAAATTTAAAAAATTAAAGGAAAAGTTTGAAGGATATAGTAAAGTATAAATAATTCAAATGACCATTCATGTTGGGATGTTTTAATTAGTACTTTAAAATATGTCCTCAAATAATTTCCTTCCAAAAATATTCCTGATATACATTTTTGGTATGCAAACTAGTGTTAAAAGGGATGACATTTATTTTGAGTGCTTGTGTAATGTAAAGCTTTATTAAATAGTTCTAACTGTTAAAAAAAAACCTTCCCATCTTTAACGTATACATAAATGCATTGCTATTTTATTTTATTTTTTTACAAGCACACATCTGAACTTATAAAAATACATTTGTCTGGTTTAAGCTGATAAAACAACACATTAGACGTTATAAACAATAATAGCATTTACACTTTCTGTGTCCAAAAAGGTTAGCAGAGCACATCCAAACATTATTTGTTTGCGGATACCTCCACATATACCCAAAGTAATGACATTCGTATATTTTCAAATTTTTTAATATTTTGCATCACTAAATTACTGTATAGTCATTATGAAATACAAAATAAAAACGCGTGTCTCTGCTCTTTAGTTATAAATAAGAAAAATCCACTATCATAACTTTCATTTCATCCCTGAATGAAGTGTGTTGAGCGATCATGTGCATTTATTCTGGGAAGACTTGATAGAATAATCACCCTGTCTTTGCGCAAAGCCTGCAGTAAAAGACGTCACACACACGAAGATCCAGTCTGAAGTTGCATAAGCACAACCAGGCCAAAATATACAGCACAGATGGCACACTATCATGACATAATAACATACTAGAGTCAAAAAAAGACAGATAAAAAGACTTCACCTGTAAAAAAAAAACAAGAAAAACAATCCAAGTCGAATGAAAAAAGTTTATTCTCATAATAAACACATACAGTACATCATCTCAACAAAATGTACAAAGTGCAATATGCGTTGAAACTACAGCAAATCTGCAGTACAAAAAAACTATTACTGCATTCTTAATAGCAATGACAATGGTGACAAGATTTTTTTGCAATTAAACCGCATTGCTAATTGACAAAAAGAAGCTCGATATCCACCTACAGGAAACTCTATGGATGTTTTGGGAACAGAACAACCAGTGTAACATTCTGGAATTAAAAAAAAGAAAGCCACTTCTCACCAGTCACCAATTCTCCCAAGCTAACAGCTTAAATCTATGGCAGCTCCACAAGCGGCAGCATCAACAAATAATGTGTCATTTATTTATTATTATTGATTCAACGCTAAACTTTGGTTATCACTTCATACGTAGATAGCATAAAGACCTTTCCCGGTCACTAAGAAAAGAAACTCAACAAAACCTGGCAACTGGAAATGCTTGCAGTGTGTATGATTAGCATTATTCTCTAATATTATATTGCGATTTTAGGAACAAATGTCAGTGTGAGCCACTGGCCTCTTGCTGGACTGGCAATGTTATCAAATAGGAGTCAATCAGAGCAATGCCTCACTAGTGCTTCTGGGTAAGGCACTTGATGTGGATGACACAAGACAATGCACAATTAATCTGTATCCTCTGACTCTGATTTGGCCTCAATATGGCATCAGACACAAAATGGCGGCACATTACAAGGGTCAGTTCATTCAAAAATGACACTTTTCTGGCTATTTAACTCAGGATTACCTCAATAGAACATTAAAGTATTGTTGGTAACTCTTTACAATAAGGTTGCATTAGTTAGTTTATGTTTTTACTAACATAAATAAATAATGGACCAAATATTAATGGTAAAAATGTATTAAATCTATTCTTTATAATCACACTTGATAAAAACAGTCCGCAGAAACACTTTGATTGACATTCTCCTTTTGTATGTGTCATCAGAAGGGGGAAAGCCCTGCATTAGTGAGGATCTCGCCCTCATTAGCATAGACGGCCCTGAGTGAGAAGCAGCCTTATTGAACCTGCTGCTCTGCTAACACGTAGGCATTTAAGCTCCACCCTCTTTTCCAAATAGGGCTGGGAGCACAAGCTCATTTGAATTTAAAGCTAGTCACCAAAAATGGCACAATTTGGATCAAAGCCTAAAAGGGGCCATTTTAAAGAGCTATAAAATGTTGTTTCTTGGGTATTTTGATCCTAGAGACTTATTTTACGTCTTGGCATAATAGGTCACCTTTAAATAATGCAACCTTATTGTAAAGTTTGACTGAATTTGACAATTTTTGCTCATTCTGGGGTCCTTGGTGATTTTCAAAATGCAAATCAATGGCTTTGAGAATAAAAAACATATATAGGCAAAAAAATGTATAATAATTTAATACCTGTGAACCCTGAAGACAAAAATGCTGAAGATTACATGTTGTAAATCAGTGTTTCTCAACCACGTTTCTGGAGGACCACCAGCACTACATGTTTTGGATGTCTCCTTTGTCTGTCACACCCATTACAGATCTTTCAGTCTCTGCTATTGAGCTGATGAGCTGAATCGGGTGTGTTTGGTTAAAGAGACATGGAAAATGTGCAGAGCTGGAGGTCCTCCAGGAACGTGGTTGAGCAACACTGTTGTAAATAATGTATAAAAAAGGTAAAAATTGTATAATGTAAAGACGGAGTGTTTTGCTTCATAATGTCTTAATATTTGGCAATAAGCTACAGTTATTAATTTTATTTTGCCTGTACAGGGCTCAAAATTGCATCTGTTTTGGTCGCGCATGCGGGCAAAATTTGATCTACTGTATATAAGCTCAAAATATATTTGGGAGCATTTGTGCAAGTGCATAAATTTTTTTACTGCAAAATATTCACAGAATGCGCAGATTTAAGAGACGTTCATGCAAAATGCATCTTTGCACTTGAAATGCCAAACGCAGCGTTCAGGAATAGCTTAAAACAGTTGACATGTCAGCTTGTAAACAAAGCCCGCGGTTAGGACTGAGTGATAAAATCAATATCAGTATTCATTGACCGACACCATTGTCAATATCGATAATAAAAAAAGTTTGTTATGTAGTTTTGGTATGAAGCGCTACAGTTTTATTAAAAAGTGGCTGCTGAGCGTGCACCTTGGAAGTTGTTGGAAGTGCTAATAAGCTTGGGGTGTAAAAGTTTGTTATTTCCAATGGAGGCACGCATGCGACGTGCACGACCCACACATGAGAGCGATGTACACATGGTGTGCAAGCGCACACATAACGCAGGCGCATTTTTCAGGTACACCTAGTTGAAAAACATCTGAACTTTTCCGAATGCTCCAAACGCTAGAACTAACTAATCTGCTTCACACTTTGTATGGACTATATTTCAGACACATTTCAGTAATAACAGCAGACTAATTACCTCAGACAAACACAAAGCACGTGCGCGCCTGTCACATCAGGTCAGAATAACAACACACGCAAAAATGAGTGCCATATAGAAGCGGTAAGGAGATTGTAAATAAAAAAAATTTCACCAGACTGGCTTTTTGGTTTCTTTTCTTGTGCATCCCAGCCACTAGCACCATATCAATATTGAATGATATGAAACATGATATTGTGATCATTTTTTTTGCAATATCACCCAGCCCTACCCACAATGCTTGCTTCACCTTCAAGCTCTTCTGATTAGCTCACTGCTCTAGAACTGAACGCGAATGGATTTGTTAATATTGTTTGTCAATCACTTAGTCAATGCCTCCTGCCTTCAGATGACAGGAAGCGACAGCTGCGAAAATATAAAGCGCTGAAGATGAGAATGAAAACAACATTGGCAGATTTAGTTTTAGAAACCACCTAAAGTTACAAATAATGGCACATCTTCTTAGTGACTTAGTGAATGTTAATCCACCATTTACACTTCGAAGAGTAGACAAAAGAGTCCCCTGGGTTAAAGTCCGCTATGAAAATGACTATAGCATTTACTGTGAAGCCGGTGTGAGGAAGTTTACAAGTAACAACGTTTGCTACAGCTACACAATTTAAGCATGAGAGGTTCTGTTTAATCCATTTAATCATCAAGATGCTGTCAGCCTTGCAAGTGACAGCTGTGTAAAATGTACACTGCGTAAACCATCGCAAAAGGGCTTGCATTCACTAAGATTTAACTAATATAGCAGCTCATGAAAAGACCATTACTGCTATTAAGATGACGTATGCAAATAATATTGTATATGTCAATAGCATCTGTGCAATATCAGACACCACCGGTGAAAACAGCACAGTTAGTATCGTTTTATTCATGTCAAGCAGTGTGTGCAGAGCTGGTGGACGCATGCATTTTTTTTGTGTTTGTTCGTTTTGATTAGTGTTGATTTCAAATGCAATAAATCTGTTAATATAAATCTTGTAGTAACGCTGCTCATAATTTGTGGGTGCGACTAAATTTTGGCAAAATTTTTAAGTGAAACAAGCAAAAAGGTTCGTTTCGAGCCCTGCTGTACATGTTTTTTTGGACTCCCAAAGTGCAACTTGTCACTGAAAAGCACTTTACGAATCACCAAGAAACAATTTCGGCTACATTTTTGTACTAATCTCTTAGGATGTCCTGAGTGAGAGTAAATGAAACTATTCCTTTTCTAATGTTACAAGTTCATGACACTGAATAACTTTCTGGCTTATTTCTCCTCTCAATTTGAATATTCAGGCCTCATAAGTAAGATTAATGTGTTGATACTTTTGTAATCAACCAAAAACAAAAAATTCAGGCAATCATCTACAGGACAAAACAAAGCTTCAGATACGAGTACCAGCAAGTCTGTTGCATGACCGACATACATATTAACATACAGTGTATTGCTGAGTGTAGAGGTGGAGATGGTCTGTATATTATGAGCCTGCTCATGTTTTTAACATTAAAGCACACACACTGACAGGGTTTCGTGTTCATAAATAGTTCACAGTTATGGTGTAACCACTGTACAAGGCACCGCTCACTCGCACACACCCGCAAACTTCACATTCTTGTTGCTCGAGCATAGATGCGTGTATAAAATCGCTTTTATAAAACATTGGTATGCTGCATAATGTTAAACCTCAAGTACTTCAACTCAAGCTGTAATTGGCCAGCTGATAGTAAATAAAGGCATGTTGACACCAGAACATGATTAAATATCATATAACAGTAGGCATGGGACGATAACTGTTTTCAAGGTATACCTATAGGTTTATATATAGGTTTCGAAAAGTCTGGTACATGTACGATTTCTTATTTACTTTTTCTTTTTTTAGGACAACAGTATCTCCAGCAGAAATAACATTTTAAATTGTAAATAAATCTGTGTTTTTGAAACTAATGAAGACAGCAGAAGTCAATGATTCATTTGAATCATTTAGCCTGATATGTTTACTGCTCCAAAATATCTGAAATGTTTCTCAACATAAAATATTTTGTGTTCAAAGGGGAAAAAAGTTTTTGTTTTTTACCCTGACTTTTAAAAACAATATATTTTAGAGCAGTAATAACAATGCAGTGAAACCGTGATTTTTTAAGCACGGTTATCATACTGTCAGAATCTTATACCGGCCCATGCCTATATAACAGTAGGGCTGATGCATTAACAAAGCTTTTTGCTTCTTATCAAAGGTTCTGTGATCACATCAACTGGTCAAGTTTCCACAGACACTCACAGAGATGAATCTCACTGTCAAAAACATGTCTAGGAGTTTTTTTCACCCCAAATATCACATCAAATGTATAAAACCAAAAATTATATATTGCCTAAATGCTTAAAATTAATCCTATGTTTTCAATTCCTATTTCTTAAAGCATAAAAATCACTAAAAATAATAATTTTATGAATTTATGATCATTTTCTGTTACTATATTGCAACGAAAAAATGCACGAAAGCACGCACATCACTTTAAATGGGTGCTCAGCCAAACAGCAAAAAGTGCAAAAATATATATTCAAAAAGGTGACAACACCAAAGCTTGCATGTCGGTATTGTCTTCTGAGGTGAAAGTCATTTTTAATATGGTTAAGATTTACTCAGCTTCTTCTACTGCAGCAAATTCCGTTTTTACTGTTGATATTTTGCGCCAGTTAATCAGGAAGTGACGATTTTGTTCGCTTTGACTCATTGGATGGAAACGCTCCTTTATTATTTATATTTTTTATGTGATAATCCAGTTTTATAATAGCGCATAAAGTTAATTTGAATTTTTGGATGGAAACATAGTTACTGTTTATTGAAAAGATGGTGTGCTTGAAACGTTACACGCTTTGTATCAGCCTTTTTAATTTAATAAACTGGCATTTTTGGAGCTTTGGTGTTGCCGCCTTTTTGAATATATACTATTACTATATTACAAAACAAAATCTTGCATGCGCCAATGTAAATACCAACCTTACTGTATTACTGTATTACTTCTTACATTGCACTGAATTTATACGATTTATACAAGTAAGGGCGCGTGTCCACCAAAGCATTTTTTTCACTGAAGTAATGTGAACACTGTTCTAAAAATAGTGAGCTGCGAGCGCTTCTCCAACTGTCAAAGCTTTTAAACTATGCACACTCTATGCCTTGCTACGCCTCCACCATTTAAAAAAACCCACTTCCATAGACAACAACAGAAAAAAAGAACAGTGCACGTGTTTCTGCACTCTTCTGTGATCAGGAGCCCTCATGGGAAAAAAAACCCAATATTCCAGTAAAATTCTGTTGGCACCAATAGCCTAGTGCAGAAGTTCTCAAACTTGGTCCGATGTTCTGCAGATTTTAGCTCCAACTTTCCACAACACACCTGCAAGGATGTTTCTAGAAAGCCTGATTGGTGGGCTAAAATCTACAGGACACCAGACCTCCAGGAGGGAGACTTGGAATCCTGGGCCTAGTGGTTAAATGTGCCGACATATCATTTCTGCTCCCCACACTTTCCCTTCTCAACTCTAATGTCCTGTATAGTCACGGTGAAACCCCCCAAAAACAATTAGGAAAAAAAAAATCTGTCCTAAATACAAAATATTATTTATTACATTTCATAAAACTTCCTCCTGGTTTTGGGGAAAAAGTGACCTAGACATGCCTTTGTGAGATTCTCTCATGCAGATACACACACACTCACAGTGAAAACCATGCCACAACCTTGCCTCATAAGTGTTGTCCAATCTTCTTTCACAGCGATCATCTTTAGGTCTACTTCTATGTAGATTTAATTCAAAAGGCCAATCCATCTTGCTTTAATGGCTTTATGAAAAGCGTAATGCAAATGCAATAATGTGATGAAAATCATCAGCAAACTGTTATCAGCCTCAGTTCAGTTTGGCTCAAATAAGCAACTGCTTCAGAGTCAAGTGTAATGAGTGTTAAAAATAACAGTCACGTTTTTTTTTGCTAGAGAAAAACTACAATGTTAGAGCTCCTGTTGATATAAAATCTCTTGAAAGCACACATATGTGCTATTAGAGACTGTAACAGTAACAATGACCCAAGCATTTCCCACTATTTAGACAGCAACATGGACAGTTACATTCGTAAGAACAGCAACTGCATTTATGAGCATTTCAGTGGAAACGGAGCAGCTTGAAGTTGCCTTCGCTTTTCTTTATTCTTCAAAATGATTGTCTTTTTATCTCCGTCACTAAGTACTATAAAGATGAAAGAATCCCAACCAAATCTCCTCTTGGTGGTCTGGCACCAGCTTTCCCAATGAGCCTCCACACACCAAAGTGCTGCCAGTCTTCCTGTTTTGATTTCTGCCTGGCCTACAAACAGTAATGAACTGATATGAGGTATCTGTTTGAAACCTGTGAGTGAATCATCAGTGCTCTATGAATGATAAGAGTCCATCAGCACACAAAGAACTTTCCTAATCACGGCAAAGAGTCAATTTCCTTTCACCGTCGAGCCAGGAAGTGAGAGCGCAGGAGGGTGAATGATTTTAAAATGTGTGACCATGTCCAAAGGAATCTGTGACTCACAGCAGGCCACAAATAAGCGATTTATGCTGCGATAAATGGGTGGGCTGATGGAAACATTACACAATGGTCTATTTCGATGCTTTCAAGTAATGGTCTCTGGGATGGCGAGTGCTTGAGAACAGCAGAGAGGAAGAGCAGTGGTAACCTCATGAGCCGTTCATCCGTCAGTGCAATACACATCCATTTGGGTTTCATGCAATGAAAGTCTGTCCAATAGATTTTGGATACCTATTCATTGAATGCATAAAAACAGAAGACACTCTATCCAACTGCAAGATCTGTTTACCACAACACCAATGTTCCCAAGTGGCTGAAATAATTAAAAAGTATCTATAAATATAAATATCTCAGTAACATGTTGCAGAACTCCAGATGAAGCTGAAAATAAAAGTGGTGTTGCGTTAAAATCTCCTGCTGTCAGCTCTTAGACTCTTCAGATCCTGCTTCACCTTGGCTGAAGACCTCTATATTGTCTGGTTTTGCCCATTCTGGGCTGAGCGAGTGCTCAGGTTCTGGGGACAATGAGAGCATGAGAAGGGTCCCTGCATCAGAAGAGCAGGCTGAGCACAAGTCCTCCGATGAAAAGGTGAGACTGTCTAGTTTGGCGAGAGAGTTAGAGCGCTTGAGCCGAGAAGGTACAGTCAGTCCCGCTAATCGCATTCGTGCTTCAATTTCTTGTGTACGCTGACGCACAAGGCCTGGTTTGCCTCGAACACTGCGAAGACTGTCACTGCTGGAGCTGCGGGTGAGCGTGGAGCCGTGTGGAGATGAGACTGGAGTCAATCCTCCTGATCCGAGGACTGCCAACAAAGCCTCGTTGGTCAGTGGCACTGCCGCTTCAGTACCAAAATCAGTCCGTGTTCCAAAAATCCTGTTAAAGGGGTCTGCTGGATCACTGGAACTGTTCATTGCATCCTCTGTTTTACTAGAACCAGCTTCCCGTTGTTCGTTTGCGCGTGCACGCTCCTGGAAGAGACCAGAGAGCTTTTCCAAGCGTTCTTTTCGGCGTCGAACTAAGCCGGAGCGTTGGAGCTGAATCAGAGCCTCTTGTTGTTGAGGAGAACAAGACGCCTCTGCCTTCTCTAAACCTTTCAGCTCTCTCTCATTCCTGGGAAGAGCAGAGGAACCCTGTAGATCAGTCTCTTCCTGCCTGAAATCTCCTTCTGCTTTGGCCTCAGGCAGAGTTGTCTGAGTTTTAGTTTTCTGGTCAAGAAATTTGCTTTCTGGCTTGTCGTTATTCCCTAAAGACATTGCATTGGCATCAAGGCACGGATCTGAGGCAGTTTTGCCACACTTGGCTGTCATGGACAAGTTGGCACAGGATGGCATCTGAATGGAGATACAGGGCGCACTGTTGAGGGGTAAAGGGGCTAGGCCTCGTCTGTTAGCCTCCGAAAGAGCACTTTGGATGGGCTTGGAAGCAATCAACGAAACAGGAGCAAGCCTTGGCTTTACATGGGCACTTTCCTGAACAAGAATACACAAGAAAAAAAAAATGATGCAATGAAAATACTAACGTCTGTAAATGGTTCAAGGTGCTAAAACTTTGTGTGGCCAAATCAGATACTCACAGTGAGGATTTGTTGCATTTTGAGGTGATTATTGTTGTTGTTCTCATTGCACAAATGGTTCACGCTTGTCAGATCGATCCCCTTTTCATTCGACAGCTCCTCACTTTCCTTCCCATCTCCTCTCTTTGCTTCCTCTGCTAACGCCTCCATCTCAGCTTGCTCTTTTTGAGCCTCTTCTTCATCCTCTTCTTCCACTGTGCTGAACTCCAACCGCAGACGTAGTTCTTCCAGTGCCTCCGGTCCTCGAGAACATATCTGAGCACCAATACCCTCTCCTAAGTGGGGAACAGGAGGGCCCTTATGCCCCTTGACTGTTTCATCGTCAAGAAGCGCATCTTGCTCCACATCTGCAACTTCAATATAGACACGATCTACATCCACCAAAGGCTGTGCGTGGACAGGGGTAGAAGGTTCGCTCTCTAGAGCCGAGTCTGACAGGCGGCGGAAGTAGTAGTGGTAATTTTGTGGATAGCTGGGATCCAGATCTAGACTAATTGGAGAGGAGTGGGCTGTAGGCTCACAGCAGACGGTGACCCTGGGGGTTGTGGAGTCAGGAGTGATGTGATCTCCAGTCTCTGCATTCAGACAGCAAGGACCAGCAGCTTGCTGGCACTCTGGGTGATCACAATCCGAATCAGGGCGCCACAGACGGTTATGGCGTTGCTTACTAAATGGAAAAAACAGACAAGTATTTTAATAAGTCCAAAAGGTATAGTTTACCCACAAATTACAATTCTGTCATCTGTATAAGTATCTTTTTATGTATATATCCTTGTATCCCTGTATCTATATGGTTCACAACATAATTTGACCCAAACAGCTTTCATAGAATGCGTTTATATGCACATTGTTAAGCCAGTTAGTAATGCCTAATTAGCTGACATGTGTAATGCCATGTAAATGCATTACACAAATTTCTTATATTGGTGAAAAGTATAAATAGACATGAACAAAATCTGCTCAGAACAGGTTGCTTTTTGCTCCAAACCCCAGTTTTGTGTTGCATGTTAATGTCTTTATCGTTGTTCTAGCAGTTTATTCATGTGCACATGTCTGATTGTGCATGCGAAGTATCCATCACAGACGTAGAATAAAGAGTAGAGAGAAGAGTTTCCATAAAGAGTAAAATAAATCATGGCTTCCAATCGTTATCTTTGAATTCCATTAAGACTACTCATCTGTCCTTACTGCTAACATGCACCCAGCTTAAGTCGGCACTTGTATACAGGGGTAGGGGTAATGATCTGTAAACCCTGATGCTTAAAAAAGCAAATCATGTCGTCGACTCAAACATCAAAAACAAAAAAAACGTGCTGCATTCGCAGTTACTCTAAATAAGTGAAAACAATCACATGGTATATGCAGGAATCCTTAAGGCAATTTCAATACCTTTTTAAGACTTTTTAAAGACCTTCTCAGAATATTTTAAGACCTCATCCCCACTTCAAGTTCTAATCAGTATTAAACCTTTAACTTAATATACAGTTGTAATTAAATAAATTAATAGAGCACAATCATGCAGCAGAACTTAGATAACCTCGGAAGAAACAAAGCTTGAAATAATAAATGATATGGTTGTTTTCAGTGACAGGCTTCAGCCACTGTTTAAACTCGTCTTTCTCCAACCAGGAGTACGCAAACTTACATTTTTCCATTTTGCCGTCTGTTACGCTTTATGGTTTCGCTACATGTAGAGAGCATCACATCACCTTCGCGAATTAGTGACTTTACCCGGACGAAAGAGTTCCCAGCCCGAACCAATCACGTGGATCGAGCATGCCGTTGTTAATATTAGGAGGTAAATAAATATATTTATGCATTTTTGGAGTCAAACACTTTGGACAATGCTTAAACTAAATTTAAGACCTCGTAAAAATGCGATTAAAACTTTTAAATACCTTTTAAGGGCCTTCATTTTCTCGTCATTAATTTATCAACTTTTAAAACTTTTTAAGTTCCTGCGGAAACCCTGATACAAAAGTACAGCTTCTGTCAGATTTCTCAACAACATTTTGAGTTACTGACATTGTTGTTTTGGCTGTGATGTCACTGCTAGTGAGAAATCTGGCAAACCTTAAAATCTGTAAATGTGGTTTGCTGTATAGCTGCTTTACTGATTTTCATAAAAACAGTTTCTGAAATAATCAGATTTGTGATAGTTTTCTGGTTATTTTGTGCATGTAAACACATTCAGTGATCTATCATATTATAACATTGCATCTACCAATTGCATGTACACATTTTTTTTCTAGCATTTGTATTTTAGATAAAGTATACAAAAAAAAAAAAAAAAAGAAATTTATTATACCTGGCATCTAGTATGCCTTCATACTCTGCCAGCTGTCTCATGAAGCTGGCATTGGGACGTGTGATACTGCGCTTCTGTTTGACAAAGTTATATGCTTTCTCCAGAGTCCAGCCGTACTCTTTCATGGCATATGCGATTACTGTGGAAGCAGAGCGGCTTACACCCATCTTACAATGAACCAAACATTTAGACTGATTCTTTCTGCAGAGCACAGAACAAAGAGGGTGTTAAAAGATTCATATCAAAAGAGAAAAGGCATGTTGCATAGTTTTAAAAGACAGAACGTAAAGTAGTTCCTCACTTTGCTTTGACAATGAAGTTGTAGGTATCATTCCAGTGAGCCAGTAAGTCTGTGGCCTCGTCGTCATACACTCGGACATTGTGATAGCAGAATGTTCCTGGGAAAAAGTTATCTATTTCCCTTGTGACATTTAAGATGTAGCACACCCTAAAACAGCAACACATTTACATAAAGAGATTACATATATTACATCTGGGGAACAATGGAAATCCATATGCGTGCACGTTTCTTCTTTTTGCCTAACACCAGGTACTAAAAATACCCTGATTCTTTGATGGTTTTACTCGGAACTTTAGCTGAAACAGCAGAAAATGTTGCCCTATAAATGGCAATATGATACACATAAATTGAAACTTTTCACATTTACCTAACATAAACCCATTAAAATAAACAGTATCTTGAGAAAAATAGGATGGGAGGTTAAAAGTAAACTCACCCACTTTCCTGAAGTTCCTCTAGATTGGAAGCATTCCATTCAGAACCCTGAGAGATGAACATGGAAATCACTGCTTTTAAGGGGAAGTTAACATGCAGTGCACCAATATATGACAAATACCATATTTTCTGTCACAGAACTAACATCCAAAGTAAATTAATTCTCAATCTCCTTATTAAACAAACATGTCTGAACAACTCCCTTTTAAAGTTGCATTTTATTTTACTTGGTAAGGTTATTGCTAATTAAAGTGACTTGTCTTTATATATATATATATATACGGATATTGACAAGTGTTTTTGCTCATAAATATACAATTAAATCAAGAAAAAGACAGATAAAAGCAACACCAACCAGATAAAGGTGGTCAAAGATGAGAGTGGCTTTATCCATCTGGCCAAGAATAAGCAGCATCTCATTGTCTATGAACTCTTTGTACTCTTTCAAGTTACAATTCATCTGCTGCTCCAACTCATTACGAATCTAGGAAAAGTACACATCATTATTGACCTGCAGTTTCATCTAAAGTTCTGTTCTTGTTTACACATTATTAAGATCAAGATCTCGGATAATGTAATCACATAAGAGTTCAGGCAAATTGCTGAATCTAGATAGAAAGTGTAAAAATTATTTCACACTTGTAATTGTATTTTGAGGTAGGAGGGTCAGTTGTGGCGTATATTACTCTATATAACTACATGTTTTATATGCACCCTCTGCATTTCTTGCTGACCTCTTTGGATGTGACATTTTCAAGGTCCTGGCACATCATGATACTCCTGAGTTTGGCTTTGATTAGACATTCTGTTCTCTCCCTTTCTGTTGGTCTGAAGAAAACAGAGAGAGGACACAATATAGACCAAACATTTTAAGAAAGAACATTTTAATTGTTAGAGAGACTTAATTTTATATATATATATATATATACACACACACACACACACACACACAGTTGAAGCCAGACATTTAAAGGAGATTTTTCTCAACACATTTCTAAACATAATAGTTTTAATAACTCATTTTTAATAACTGATTTCTTTTATCTTTGCCATAATGACAGTAAACAATATTTGACTAGATTTTTTTCGAGACACTTCTATACAGCTTAAAGTGCCATTTAAAGGCTTAACTAGGTTAATTAAGGTAACTAGGCAGCTTAGGGTAATTAGGCAAGTTATTGTATAACAATATTTTTTTTCTGTAGACTATAGCTTAAAAAAATTGCTTAAAGGGACTAATAATTTTGACCCTAAAATGGTCTTTAAAAATTTAAAACTGATTTTAATCTAGCTGAAATAAAACAAATAAGACTTTCTTTAGAAGAAAAAATATCAGATATACTGTGAAAATTTGTTAAACATAATTTGGGAAATATTTAAAAAAGAAAAAAAAATTCAAAGGGGGGCTAATAATTCTGAATTCAACTGTCTGTGTGTGTGTGTGTGTGTGTGTGTGTGTGTGTGTGTATATATATATATAAAATAGACATATGCAGCAAACAATAGGTAAAATAAATGGTCTTCTTTTGCATCATAGCTCTTCCACTTAAAAATAACAGTTACTTTCTATCACAAAAAATTAACTAAATAAAATGAATTAAAAATCAAAACTAAAACAATATTAATTTTGTATAAATTTTTATGTTAATTTGACCATTTTGACCGCTTGCAAAAAATAATTAAAAATTTTATACTTAATTTAAACAAAAAAAACAAATTTATTTAAATTATTCATTTTACATAAAAACATTTATTTTTTAAGTTTAGTTTAAACTTTATTGTCTGTTCTGACTGGCACAGAAAGGAAATTTGTCTTTAACACTGGACACTGCATACATACAGCCATGCAACAATCACACAATAGCAACATTCATCAAGACAACAACAAAAATTATTACATATTACTGCAGATCATTATTGACAACCACCCCATACACTTCAAACAGTGATCCGATTTAAGACAACAACTGCAATTGGGATAAAATACTTTTTATAAGCATTTCTTCGGCCTCTAGGAATTTTAAACCTGCGTCTTGATGGTAACATTTTAAGAGCTGAGTGAAGGGGATGTGTATTACATTATCTTTAAAAATTGCAACTGCTGTTTTTTCCATAAAGGAGTCAAATAGAATCTGCAATGAATGTTGTTTACGACCAGTTATCTTATTTGCTTTACCAAACCAAGAAACAATATTGCATGTGAGAACACTCTCTATCAATGATATATATGCCATGTTTAAAGTCTGTGTACTAACATTAAAACTTCTCAACTTGCGGAGGAGACTGAGGTGCTGACTTGCCTTCTTATAAACAGCCTCTACATTATTATCAAAATTCAGTTTATTGTCAATAATTGTGCCTAAATACTTAAAATTTGGGACCAGCTCTACTACAGTATGTTCATTTAAGATGACTGGTTTATAAAATTGAGTATCTACTGCTCTTGTTTGACTCCTCAGACATAGCTCTTCTGTTTTTCCTATATTAAGATGTAATTAACTTTTGCCAAACCAATCTGTGATACTATTAATACTGTATATTTAAAATATAAGGAGCTTTTCATTACTTCCTGTCAGGAAACCAATGCCAGATCTGCGTATTTTTTAAGAGTGAGATTTTCATTACTATTGCTCTGCAGTTCATTAATATATATTGAAAATAAAATAAAGGACAATACACATCCCTGAGGTACCCCTATATTTAAAACAGAGCAGTCAGACATAACATGATTAACACACAGTGATCAATAACCTTTTTGTGTTAATATGTTTATTTGACCATTTTGATTACTATAATTATCTGTAATTATAGTCTCAGTTGGCCAAAACAAAATCATCATCATCAGCACTCGCTACATTTAAACCTGCATTCTGGAGGTGCTTTAAATCTGCAGGGCTTTGACTCACTTGTCGACAAAGACTGCAGGCGAGTCTGGTCTCAGTGTTTCCAGGTCCTGCATAGCGTTCCACTCATTGATGCAGCTCTGTTCAGAGCTGATGCAGCTCTCATAGTACCCCATCCACGTCAGCGCCATCCCACCAGGGAAATAGTTGTGCCGCCGTGACACCTCGCAAGCCTTGTGTAAAATCTGCAATGCTGACCTGCAGGAGAAGCAGGTTAAAAGTGAGCAAGATGGAGAGACCTACGCCATCAGTGTCAGTAATGACTTTAAATAATCACAATGTGTGTGTGTGTGTGTGTGTGTGTGTGTGTGTGTGTGTGTGTGTGTGTGTGTGTGTGTGTCCATCTCTCTTGCGGTGGATTAACAATACAATCAAAGAGTATCTCAGCTCATTATTTGGATGGTTCACCCCAAACGGAAAATTCTGTCATTATCATTTACTCTCCTTTGAGTTCCTTTCTTCTATTGAACACATTTTTGTTTTTATTAAAAAAACGTCCCACTATCCAATTCATCTTTATTTCCATACCGCTTTTTGCAATGCAGCCTGTGTCAAAGTAGCTTAACATAGATGAAATTAAAAACTAGTTCAGTTGGCAGAGTTGAATTTCAGTTTAATACTATGGAAGTGGATGGGTCCCAGGAAACAACATTCTTCGAATTATCTTCTTTTGTGTTCAACTCATAAAGATTTAAATCCATAGATTAAATGATGAATCTGGGTATATTTCCTTTTTGGGTGAACTAAACCAAACCCTTATGGGTGTTTCAATCAATATTCCATTGAAACATGTTTCAAAGCATTTTCTATATTAGATTGATTTGTTTTAGGTCAATGAGCATGGCGATCAGATCAGGACCTTCATAAACATTGATGGTCCTTCAATAGTGTAAACACCCTTGGCATATTTTAAAGTCTATTTTATAAACTTGACTTATTTTTTAAAACCCAGCATTTATGTGACTCTGATAAGCTTTCATTTACTTGTAAAAACAACTGCTTTTAGCTTAAATACTAGGGTGTTTGCCGTCATGATAGCTTTGTATGACAAGTCTAACTTGAAAATTCATATTGCATAAACTTTATTATTCTCAGAAAAGTTTTCCAGTGAAGCAAACCAAACCAAGAAGTAAATGCAGCAACACTGTATCAAATTAAGTGTTTTAGAAATGAAAAATGATCTGCAGGGCTGAAAACATGATAAGAATGCAACAAATTTAGTATTTAACCAATTGATTTTAAAAAGTACCACAGTATTACAGTATATTGTTCAATGCGAAAACCATAGTACCTTGATATGGTAATTGAATAGTACAAATGTACAAGCAGGTGTAATTTTTTAAACAAGCCTCGCATCAAAACCCCATATTCGCTGTACTTTTAAAAAGGATCGCCAGATGGCAGTGCAGAGCTCTTTTATATTTAAAGATGTCAAAGTCCCAAAGCACCAGTGAACGTCTGAAAAACAGTCGACTCATAGCATCTTCAGCCCCCCGAGGAGCTATTTTCATACCTCAGTAATAAACAAGTGCACAAATTCACCCCGTCAACTACACAAAAACTCCAGGCAAAAAAACAACAACAATTTAACCCGTCACCTGATAGAGAGTTGTTATTAATCATAATGTGAAAGGCTGAAAACAATTTCCTGAAGCCATTTAAGAATTAAATTAATCAATTAAAAGGGCTGCTAAGCACTTCCTAACAAAGAAAGCCCGAAGCTAAACAACAATTCTGCTTAACACTAAAATGTCATTTTTTTAAATAATTTAAATGCATCATTAATGGATGTTGTTTCCTCACCACATGGCCTGGACTGACACTGGCTTGAAGATGTGTGTGCGCCCGGCGGTTGTCACACTGAAACCCCTGGAGACATGAGGACACAGGTTAACTTAGGCCATCTGCATACGTCACAACAAAAACAACCTCTCTAAATAACAATGACCATCACGAATACTGTTAACTGTCATCAACATTCATTTTTCAGTTTACAAACCAAATCCAGGCGGGGGGGATAGCGCACCTCGTTGGAATAAGCTAGGTCAGCGTGGCGTAGCTCGTAAAGAGCATGGTAACATGATTTGAGGCGACCGATCATGAACGCGGTTCGAATCCAGCGTCTGATGAACACGTTCTTCTTTTTTCCCCCTTTACATATCAGATTGAAAATACATTTATTTTCAATAAAAGGGAAATGTTTTTGTTTAAAAATGTAAATAAATTATATAAAATATATAAAATGAGTCACAAGGTATTTAATAAGGATAATAATAATAAATATTCTATAAACAGTTATTTTCCACCTGGTGTTAAATGTTAGCGACATCTTAATATAATTAATCTGTATTTACAATGTTAGTCGCCCTGCTTCTCCCATATTCTCCAACCTCATGAAGAGAGAGAGACAGAGAGAGAGAGAGAAAAAGCTCCTGAATAGGAGAGAGACAGGAGAGAACTGGTACAGTGTGTGTGTGATTTCGGATACTTTCAGCTTTATAATCAAGTGCTTTTTGCCTACTCTTCTTCATCACGAGGGAGACAGTAGGAATCATTAATCAGTGTGTGGATTATGGAAGACTCAGATTCATAGAACTGGATTGGAGAGGTGTTATATCCAAATCATATGCATTATAAGTTTGTAGAAGTTACATTAAAAATACCCTTAAATATAAATTTTTAGTACTGCAAACCATTAAATTTCACTAGTTATATTACTTTTTTTTTTTTTTATCAAAGTGTGCTTTAAATGCTTTAAAAATCAGGTAAATCTTTGTTGACTATATGTACTATGTCATTTATTTAAAAAATGTGGGCAAAATATTATAGATTAACTTTATTTAAAAAATAATATTTTAATCTTATTTTTTAATTCAACTATAGGGATGCAGCCTTGTAGGGAGCCCTACAAGACATTGTGCTCAGGGGCCTCTGAATTCTTAATCCGGGCCTGAACATGGTATATAATCTACACACAGGACTGACTTGCGCATCAAATACTATAGAACAGCAGAATCAGCATTTCCTCTTCACTCCAAAAGGGGGCAGCACTTACCCGTCACCGTCTAAATGAATCTTCGTGTCACTCCACAGCGGCAGCACCATTCCGACAGAGCAGTTCTTACTGTCAAAGTAACACAACAAACAACCTTAAGTTTTTTTCCCTGTAATTTCACTAAAAGAGGAAACAAACGCCTCCTGAACTTGACACATGCTAATCTGTATTTGTTATTTAGCTCACCTGTCTTTGTTGCTGAAGTCCATGCCCAATAAGATGTTTTCTTCAGTGTCTTGACGGCCATTTGTGTAAACCACCACCATGTACCTCACACGGTCTGACCACGCGCTCTCTAAACGCACCGCCTGCAGATTACAATAAATCAACAAATAAATCTTGCTTGGTGCAAAAACAACAGGCACATGAAGACAATGAAAAACACAAGACATCATTCAGCTTATTATTAGAACACATGCAACTTAATATGTTTCCATCACTTACCAAAATGTTGATATAAAAACAGGTTTAGGATGAATTGTAGTAAGTGTTTTGCTGCAGCTCATTTTAATCCATCTGACAAGGTTGCTTGGATAACAATAAAGCTTTATTTTTATATATATTAATGTAAAAGAACTGAAAAATCCACACTAAAACTGCATGCTGAAACTGAAGTACGCTACGTGCTGAAAAAGAAAATTTGCTGCTAAATTACTAGCTGGTTCATAAAATGGAAGTCAGCGGCTACAGGCACTTTGGGACCCAAAAAATGATGATGCATGGAAGTCTAAAAGCAAAACCAAAAAGAAGTGCCTTATTTAAAATGTGCATATGCACAGAATATTGCGCAGATCATTTTATTTCATAATCATTTCAATTTACTGTATCATCAGGAGCTGTTGGTATTATTTTTTTTGTGTATAAAAAACCATATCCATTCAGTTCTCATATGAATATAAAACGAGTGTGTATTGTTCGGGTCATGCAGCCATGCACTGAGTACAGTTTTTTTTAAGCATCTCTCACGAAAGCAAGTGTTTTAGTGGTATATGTGTATATCTCCCTGTATTGATACCAGTCACCTACTGTATCACGCTTCTCTCTTTTTTATTTAACATATACTTGTGCTGCAACATGGCAAAATGTATGTCAAATCAAATCAAAACCAACTTTTAAAATGTCTGCTAAGTCGGAGTCTAAAGTGTAAGTAATCAGTTGTGGAATAATTTTGAAATGAATGCACTGGCATTGTTACCATTAATTAACAACAAAATGATAACACTATACTAAATTTGGAATTAAGAATTCTAAAAGTGCTACATTCATTTTATTACAATGTTACTATAATATAATATAAGAATGGAGCCCTGGGCTAAAGCTACAGCTATAGCACAGTCTGTTTTTATCAGCCTGATCTCGCAATGAAACATAAGTATTTTACGCTTTGTCAGTTTAGTGGCTAATTCGTATGAAATGTACGATTTTAAAAAGGAGGCGTGGCCCCCAACCCCACCCCTAAACCCAACCTTCAAAAGCAATAATCGTTAAGCAAATCGTGCTAGATTGTACGAATGAGATTGTATGAATTTATACGAATTAGCCACTAAATCAAAAAGTTACAAATTGCTGTGCATAGTAAGAGAGATGCCTTATGCTTATCCTTTTATATATGTAACAAAAATAAGTGTTTTTGTTCTCAGCTACAAATAGCTTGACTTCCATTCCATCAAAATCTGTGGTTTCAGCTAAAAATCAACTTCTTTAGTGAATGAACAGCAAAAATTTGCCGACAGCTGGCTCTCTGCAACTCTCACATGGTCACCCACTGAAGCTAAGCAGAGCTGTGCTCGGTCAGTACCTGGATGGGAGACCACATGGGAAAGCTTGGTTGCTGTCGGAAGTGGTGTTAGTGAGACCAGCAGGGTGTGCTCAACCTGTGGCCTGTATGGGTCATAATGCCCCAGTATAGTGAAGGGGACTATATACTGCTCAGTCTTTCGGATGAGACATTAAAACAGTGACTCTCTGTGGTCGTTAAAAATGCCAGGATGTCCTTCAAAAAAAGAGTAGAGATTTAACCCTGGCATCCTGGCCAAATTTGCCTACTGGCCTCCTAACCATCCCTATATCATAATTGGCTTTATCACTCTGTCCCCTCTCCACCAATCAGCTAGTGTGTGGTGTGCGGTCTGGCGCAATATGGCTGCCCTCACATCATCCAAGTGGATGCTGTACACTGGTGGTGAATGAGGAGATTCCCCCCAATGTGTAAATCGCTTTAAGTGTATATGCATGCATAAAAGCAAAATTGGTTTTGGAATGTCAGGAGGTTTCAGAAATAATGAAAGAATATTTATTTTAAAGGACAAATACAGTTGTTCAAATGCAGCTGTTAAATGTACAATAATCAACATTTTAGGTGAATGACAATAGTATTAATATACATGGTATATTTCACCATGAAACCCCAAGACATTCAAACTAGGGCTGCACAAAATATCGTTTCAGCATCGATATCGCAACGTGCGCATCCACAATAGTCACATCGCAGGGTCTGCAATGTTGAATTACCAAAGTTATTGACCAGAATTTGAAAAACACATTTGAAAACACTTATGATTTGTGGTGTTTTTGCAACATCTAACCATAACGTTATCAAAACATTTATTATTTATGTGTGTTTTTATCATTTAATTCAGTTTAAAAATATTCAGGCTTAAGAAATTGCATTTCTAACTAACAATGTATATATGATAAAGACTATATAGTGTTATTTTATATTTGATTATTACAGTTGTGTATCTAAATATTGATAGACTTTCAGAAATTGTATATGCACTGTACAGTATATTTCATTTCTACAGTATTGTTGCTCTACTGTGTTTCTCAATGCTTGTGATTGGTTTATTATATTTGATGTAGATGCACTGTCAAAATCACTTTCAAAATCATCCCAATGTATCGAAAAATATTCTTTCCAAAGATACTAATTAATTTTATCTGGTGAAATGATACATTAGGAAAAATTAAATATCTCAGTGTCAGTTGTATTCAATATCGTGCAGCCCTAATTCAAATGTGTCTTGATTATCACAGCAAAAGAAAACAAGCTTCAAGCAACACTTTGACAATAAAACCCATTCAGTCTGACTGCCAAAATGTTAGTCATTGACTGTGTGTGTGTGTGTGTGTGTGTGTGTGTGTGTGTGTGTGTGTGTGTCTGTGTGTGTGTGTGTGTGTGTTCTCTTACCAGTTTGATGCGATCCTCAGAGCGAAGAATGTTGATCATCACCTGTAGATGCTGAGGCAAGTCACCTGTTGAGTGAAACCACTGTTACAATCCAAACACAACCATGATGCCTGCTTTGTTTACACGGACACCAGTGGCGTCTTAAAAACCCATATCCAAAATCTATTGAGGAAAAACAGCCATAAAAGTAAACAAGGTGATGTCACTTGGTTGAGCATGAAAGTCAGGAGTTAAGTACGTTTAAGCGAGCCAAGACAAATGCCAGATGAGTGATACGACTTTTAGTGTTGGGTGGGAAGACAACAGTATGCTTTTGATTAACGTTTTTATAGCGCTGCTGATTTTACGAGATTCCAGAGTACAAAGTGTCCAAAGTTAATGCAGAGAAAATGAGCTCTAAGATATGAAAAATACGTTCAGGTGTTTACACGTGTCTGATATTCCTATTCAAAAAGGATAGTTCAATAAAAAAAATGAAAATTTACTCATTTTCATTTTTTCCATTGAACACAAAAGATAGTTCAAAGAATGCTGAAAACCATTGACTTCCATTGTAGGAAAAATAAATACTATGGATTATACTATTGTCACAATATCTTCTTTTGTGGTGTTAGAGAGGCCAGCAAGGGGCGCTCAACCTGCGGTCTGTGTGGGTCCTAAATGCCCCAATATAGTGAAGGGGACTCTATACTGCTCAGTGAGCTCCATCTTTCAGATGAAACGCTAAACCGAAGTCCTGACTCTTCGTGGTCGTTAAAAATCACAGGGTGTCCTTCAAAAAAAAAGAGTAGGGGTTTAACCCAGGCATCCTGGCCAAATTTGCCCACTGGCCCCTGTTCATCATGATCTCCTAACCATACCCATATCATAATTGGCTTCATCACTCTTTCTCCTCTCCACCAATCAGCTGGTGTGTTGTGTGCGGTCTGGCGTAATATGGCTGTCGGTGGATGAGGAGATTCCCCCCAATGTGTAAATCGCTTTAAGTGTCTAGAAAAGCGCTATATAAATGTAAGGAATTATTATTATTATTATTATTATTATAATTATTATTATTTTGTGCACAACAGAAGAATGAAACTCAAAAAGGTTTAAAACAAAGGTAAATAATGACAGCGTTTTCATTTCTGAGTGAACTATCCCTTTATTTAAACAAAAAAAGCAACCATCTAACATGAGCAAGTGGCTTTTGGTTGCATTAGGATCAGATTTGTGCAACCAAGTTGTACACTTTGTCTCAAAGGATATCAATAATAATATACAGCAGGGAAAATAAGTATTGAACACGCCACCATTTTTCTCAGAAAACTTTTTTCTAAAGGTGCTGTTGATTTGAAATTTTCCCTGGATGTTGGTAACAACCAAAGAAATCCATATATACAAAGATAATAAAATCTAATTAGTTTACAAATTAAGTTATGCATAATAAAATGAAATAACACAAGGAAAAGGTATTGAACACATGAAGAAAGGGAGGTGTAGAAAGACAGCGAAAGCCCAGACAGCAGCTGAAATCTCTCAGCAGTTCTTCAGCAACCCTCTGCCCTTTGTCATTGTAAATTAATATTAGCTGCCTCAGTCCAACATCTACATTAGCAGGATGATAAAGATCAAACCAGAGTGGACATTTCAGCAAGACAATGATCCAAAACACAGCCAAGGAGAATTAAGCTGTAGAATGGCCCAGCCAATCACCTGACGTGAATCCAATATAACATTTTAATTAAAGATCAGATTTGATAGACGAGACCCACAAAACCCTCAAGAGTTTTACACTCTGTTGAAGTTTTTGAAGAAAAACTCACACCTGAGCAATACATGACTTCATTCTCCATATGACAGGTGTCTTTAAGCTGCCATTATTAAAAAAAGCCTTTTTTATATAAAATATTAAATACATTTCAGCAGTTCAGTACTTTTTCCTTGGGTCATTTCACTGTTATTACACATAACTCATTTTTCAGATTTGTTTTGGATTTGTTTTATTTATTTATTTTTTTGTATTGTTTGGGTTTTACCAAAATCTGGTTCAATTCCATGTTAACAGCTTTAATATTACTCCCAGGAAAAACATGATGTGTTCAATACTTATTTTCCCCGCTGTATCTGACATAGTCAATCATCTTATTAGCCACTCCCCCTTTGATGCAGGTCAATGAGATCTCAAATCTTAAATCCACAATACATGTTTACATTTCATACTCTCCTACTAACTCATCTGACCGGTGACTGTGGCGCGGCCCTACCCAAACAAACCTCTCTTGTAGGCTTTGGCAGGATCCATGAAGCTATGATGTAACTGGTGTGGGACGTGTGGGAGGCCAATCAAAGTGTACGTGGAGGCTAAGAACAAAGCCAAAAAACATGAAAAGCGAATAAACTCGAAGCTTAAGAGCCAAAGCCGTCATGTGTGCTCAACAAAACAGATGACGTTCTCTGCAGTTTATTGGCTGCTTTGCATTTGAAACGTATATTTAAAAAGGCGTACGTTTTCTCACCCACCAAAACAAGCCCCTTGGTCTTCTGGGTCTCTATGACAAGAATTTACATACAGTAACTTTACAGGCTTATCTGATCAAAACTGATATGTAATAGAATCAGAAAAGCAGCGCAAGGTCCCAGAGCACAACATTGATCAAAGTGAGTTTTGCAGCGTCATTAGTAGGTCCACAGGGAATCCACAGATTTTTGAGCCCATCATTCAATCTATTGATTTACTTATGTTGTATACTTAATAAGGTGGCGCGGTGGCTCAGTGGTTAGCACTGTCGCCTCACAGCAAGAAGGTCGCAGGTTTGAGTCCCGGCTGGGTCAGTTGGCATATCTATGTGGAGTTTGCATGTTCTTCCCGTGTTCATGTGGGTTTCCTCCGGGTGCTCTGGTCATCCCCCATATCCACCCCCCCACCTCCAGTTCAAAGACATGCGGTATTGGGGAATTCAATAAACTAAATTGGCCATAGTGTGTGTGTGTGTGTGTGTGTGTGTGTGTGTGTGTGTGTGTGTGTGTATGAGTGTGTATGGATGTCTCCAAGTACTGGGTTGCAGCTGGAAGGGCATCTGATGTGTAAAACATATGCTGGATAAGTTAGCGGTTCATTCCGCTGTGGCGACCCCTGATAAATAAAGAGACCAAGCCAAAAGGAAAATGAATGAATGAATGTATACTTAATAACTATATACTTGTATGTGAATTTATATATTTATTCAGTTTAATAATATTAAATAATATGCAAATGTTTATGTGATTTATGTACAATAGCATTTGTAAAGTAATATTTGTAAAGTCTTTTAGTAATTCTAAAGATTTAAGAAAAAAATAAAAAAAAGCACTGACTCCAATCTTTGGCATTTCCAAGCACACAAAACTATTTCATCTCAAAAGACTGATGAAAATCTGATTCCTCATGATATGATTTATTTATTATTTTATTAGCTTTGTGTTATATTATTTTATCTCATTCCTTTACTCTTTCCCAGAAGAACAAGCAGCACAGGTGCAAATCCTCTTCTGCTTATATTTATGGTGTATCTTTCTTCAGGAGGTTGGACAGTGTTAAATACCGCTGATCACCGCTGATGCTATTTTAGAGCGTCTGCCTCCCGGCGCCAGGAGAATGCAAATAGAGGTGACTGATGACGTCAAATAACAATGATAAAAAATAATAAAAGCATAACAGAACAAAAATAAGGAAATCATCAAGAGGTCGCAAGCAATTGCTCTGTATATATGATTTATTGTTATGTGTTTTGAAAGCTTCATTGACAATTCTTCCTATAATTTACATAAACAATTCTGTCATGTAGAGCACTTTTTGAACATAAAATAACAAAAAATTTGGCTTGTTTTCGGAAATGTTTATATTTATTTTTAGACAATCTTCTTCAGAACTTCAGAAGCATTAAGAAATTATTATTTAATGTTTTTTTAATAATTATGTTTATTGGATTTTCACAACAATTCAAACACAACAAATCATCTTCAAAAAATATGCAAACAACAAAACAACACAAAACTATGTAGAGAGAGAGAGAGAGAGAGAGAGAGAGAGAGAGAGAGAGAGAGAGAGAGAGAGAGAGAGAGAGAGAGAGAGAGAGAGAGAGAGAGAGAGAGAGAGAAAAAGCTCAGATTACATATAAAACAGGACTACCCCACATTAAACAAATCAGGAAAAAAAGGATAATAACATTGCTTATTTTCCAGATAACAATACAGTTACAATATTCCTTTTAGCAAAATAGGGCCAAGACCAGGTTCCCAAATAATTCAAATATGGAACTTTGAAAAAAATGTTCTGTTTTTTTGTGTAAAACATGGGTATGATGTTCCAGAAGAATTAACTCAAAAAATGATCTTGTGCCAACCTTTAAGTGATAGAGATTTATCACCAATCCAATTGAGTAAAATATTTTTTCTGGCGGCAAAAGTTAATATATTATTCATTTAGTGTTTTTAATATTTTGAATAACCCTAATTTTCAATAAGATTGAATAAAAACATTTGCTTTGTTTAGTATTTTTTGCCAATTTTGATTATTTTTCCAAAAAAAAAAAAGATAATATTTCTATTTTAAACTAAAATGTCATCAGACTGTCATAAAATAAAAAAGTAACATTTTACTCACACATTTAACTAATAATCTTTAAGAGAAATGTTTAAATGTTCTTTCCTCTAATTTTTTCCACAGCTGTATTCCAAAACATCACTGCTCAATGAGAAGACATTTTAGAACTTGATTTGCATTCAGAATGAGTATCAAGGATTTGCCTCATGAATAAATGTTAAACTGAAGGAGAAAAAAAAGCTGATTTATTCTGTCTGTAAAAGAACATTTTGTTCCTCGAGAAGAGAAACTCTACATCATCCAGCAGAACTCAGACATCCTCTATTTCTCAACACAGACAGTTGACTACTTCACCTTTTACTGCTGTGATGCAATTGTACTTTGTTTCAAACAATCTAATTCTTGTAATCCAATTCCAGATCTTCAAGACAGTCTGGGCAAGTCAATTCCTAGGAAGTCTTTGTGTTGTTCCTCTTGTGACGGCTGGTCAGTGGAGTTATTATTCACTCCTTTTACAGCAAACTCATCATTAGTCAAGAAAAGCTTGAAGCTCCCATCCCCCGAGGACAGGCTGTATGTAAAAACAAAAGCGCTCGTCAAACCTGCAATAACTTGTTTGTGATTAGCACTACTGATGCGTTCAAATCTGACACGTCCAAGCCAAACTCCCAACAAGAACAAAAAAAAAGCTATATTGAAAGATTGAGATCACCTGAAATACATTTTTATCAGAATTTATACTGTAGCTATGTGTTTTGAGACTAATGTAATTTTAGTTTTATAAAGTACTGATGACATTTTCTCTTAATGTAAAATAAAAATGCAATTATTTGGAGTATTTTTCACTAATAAAATAACTGCAAATGCAAATTAACAATGCTATTTGATTTGTTACAGCACTCTTCAGTATATGAACCACCAATGAAACCAGCTCAGGCTCATTGAAAATATGTGCATCAGCCTATATTTCTGCAAAACGCAAAATACGTTGCTCCGGATACATTTGTTGCACGTTTCAGATTACAAATCCACAAGAGAATGCTGTCAACATTTTTGCAAATCTGAAATATGTTCTATATTTCACATACACAACGTGTATCATGTAGCTTGTCATACAGACCACCTAGACAAGGAAACCAATAGCCTAATCCCTTCATTAAGCCTAACCAATTGTTTTTTTAAAGGCTGTAGGCCATGTCCACATTAATACGTTTGTTTAAAAACGCATATTTTTTTTGCTCCATTTGGCCTTCTATCTTCCATCATTCCACACTGAGACAGTGTTTTTAGAAGACAAAAATGTATCTTTTTGAAAACTCAGTCTAAAGTAGATAAATTTGATAACGCCATTTTCGTGTTAGAGTGTGAACCGTAAAAAACAGAGGTTTTCGAAGACGATGACACATTTTAGTCATGTGATGCAGTCATGTGACCAATTCAGCTGATATTGAGGATGACATTGTGTAGCAGATGTTTTGGATGCTGTCCATTTTAACAGGTTTATTAAAGATTAATGTCAGTTTGCAGGCCTCTAGACTAACTTTTTGCACTGGTGTGCCCAATTTTTTTAAGGTGCATCATAACAAAAGTTAGGTGCACCCCAATTTTTGACCACATCGCATTTAACACCACAGTTTTACAAGTTCACTTTAAAAAAATATATATATATAATTAATTAAATTATTATATTTTTACTTAAACTCAGACCTAATAAATGCATAAAAACAGACTAACTGGACAAACCAGAGAACTTGATCATCTGATATTTTATGACAAATAAAGTCTCTCTATCAAGATGACTTGCGTCAAATTTTGATTAAGATCTGGTTTAGAAAAATCATTAATTTTCAACTCATACAGCACTTCTTTAACCTATAAGAATAAACTGTGCAAAAAATTTTGATATTTACTTTAGACTTGTCATATTTATGTAATATCCAAATATTTGGATGGAAAATTGACTTGAACTTGAAAAGATAATATTAATCATATAGCAAAAATTATTATTATATCAAAATATATTACTATTATATCAAAAATCAGATAAAGGAAAAGTCTCTGTAAACCTGTTGTGATATGACGAGCTGTCTGAAAGCATGAGGTGAGTCTGCTCTTAAAGCCCGAGGGCTTGTTATGTCTGCATAGTGTTTAGTTTCTCTCATAAACTGAAATCACCCCGCAGCAAGTGTACACCCTTCTGTTGAACAGTAAACACGTCCCTTAAACTGGCATGTTTAATAAATTCGGAGTGTCACATGTGTTAAAAGACACTGAATGGTTGACTGCTGGGACATCTGTTGTTGTGCAGTTGAGTTTGCATTGTTAATGTGAAGAGACATTCCTTGGCTGATTGATTAAATGTGTCAGATCAGTTGCACAAATGCTGACTTTTATTGCAGTGGCTTCGACTTTCTAAACATCTATAGACATAGAATACGGTTTGTGAATACAGTCCTTACAACTAAAATACAAAAACAATTGCTGTTGTTTATTTGTCATAATTTTCACTGAACATAATTTTTTCTGTTGACATTAATCAATATTTGATCTATTAAATGCACTGAATTTGATATATTAAATGTATGTAAAAGCATGTCTATAAAAGCGGCTATTTAAGTTCTAGAAATTTGAGGAAACAAAAAATGTGATAATTGTTTTATCATAATATGATTATAATAATATTATTATTATGAACTTCATATTCTATTATTAAAATAATTATATAAAAATATTTTACTTATAAACAATTCTATAAATAATAACAGCAGTAATAATATACAGTCAATGTTTAAAATAATATATACACAAAATTAACTATACATTTAAACTTCACTTAGTGCTGCGCGATTAATCATATCGCAATCACAATGTCAGCAACTCTGCGGTTATGACAGGAAAATGTGGCGATTATATTAAATAAATAATAACACATACTGTCTATGAACAGTTTTCCGATTTCCGTGATGCTAACAAAACAAACAAAAAAGATTTTATATTATATATATATATATATATA
>CAIGQZ010000427.1:19734799-19765075 GCA_903798205.1 Danio tinwini
ATATATATATAAATAACTTTTTTATATTGTATGCAAAATTCTTTATCCACAAACAAAAATCTCTTAAATCTTATAGTTTTCAACCAGGGATGTTAAGTTAAACAATTAACTGAATAAAAAAGAAATTATATGTATTTGGACTACCTACTCTTTTGAAAAAGCTTAGGATCAGCAAGAATTTTTAAGTACTTTTTTAAAGAAACAAAAATACAGTACAAATGTAATATAATCATTTATTTTAATACATTTTGTATTTGAATAAATATTTATTCCAGCAAAAAAAAATCTGAAATAGCAGCCTTAATTTTATTCATCAGCGTATGATCCATCAGAAATCCTTCTAATATCTAATTTCTGTCATAAATTGGCATTTAATGTGTAAAAGTTTGATGATGGACAAGTACAAAACAAACAAGCCAATCACAGGTGCCTGTCCTAAGCATGTCAATGACTTGTCAAACATCTAACTGTTGATTGGGGCTCCATTCATGCAGCACACATCAACTAAACACGCTTCAAATCACTCTCACTGTCCTGAACATTTCAAGCATTCACATCAGTTGCAGCATGAGGTTGTCTCTCTCTATAAAAGTGAACCGTTTATCCAAAAAAACCATAATGAACTGACAGCTGTGTTCTGCTTTTGTTTAAATAAAGCATAATTACACTGCAACATCTCTTTAGATATCATTACTGGCCATTGAAAATAAGATATCAGGGGAGCGCAAAAGCAAACACAAAGACTGAATGCTAAATAGGCAATAGCGGCCAGGAAAGCTACACTGTGATGGAGCATAATTATTCATCGAGTGAGCATACTGTTAAACAAGAATGTAAACTGTAGGGCGAGACTTTATTTTGTCCACTGGGAAGAAGACAATTTGTTGAAGATGGAGGAGAACTTATTCTAATAAATGTTCAATTGTTTTAGCATGTTGCTATCATGTCTCTTGCTCATTAACATTTCTTTCTCAACATTCGCTAACATTGCTAAACATGTTGTACATATTGCTAGCACGGTTTAAAGTATGAAACATGATAACATGTTGCTAATGTGTCTAACATGCAAACGTGCCGTTAACATGAATTTGCATGTTGTTAATATGTTTATACACAGATTCAAAATGGAATGTTACCACTAGTAGATTGCTGCTAACAAGGTTGACACATTGCTAGCATTAATTAACATTTTAACTAACATTTCAACACGTTGCTAGCATGTTTTTAGGACTTTTAATACATTGGAAGCATGAATTAGCATTTCCCCGACAAAGTTTTAAAGCTTTAGATGTATTATTATAGAATGCTAGCATTCTTTTCCACATTCTAAACATGTTTTATCAAGCTGTTAGCATAACTTTACATGTTTTAACATGTTCTAGGCTAGTTGCTAGCTAGCTAGAAAGACAGACTCTTAATTTTCAGAGACTTGATCTTCTTGTTAATAAACAGTGAAAGTCTGATCAGCTAGCAAAGATTTAACATACCAATTAAGAGCATTCTGATGCATTCTGATGTAGGGCCAGACAGAATCTGCAGACATGTTTTGCTATTTCTGCACAGAATTTTGTTAGCAAAAATAAACAAACTGCAGATTTATACAGAATGATTTTGGGAATGTTGTAACTAAAAACTTAAAACATATAACAAAATATAAATACTTAAATTAACTTAACTTCAATTTAAGGTTAAGGTAATGCAAATCCTATTAGATTTTGGTAAACAAAGCAATCTCTCATCTATTATATCTACTATAAACAGAAAATAATACTTCACATTATTAGCTATTATTTACAATAGTAGCAAATAAGATTACTAAAATGAATATAAAAATGTAGATTTACACACATTTACAACATAAGTACGTAAATAGACTAGGGATTAAAAAAAAAGATAGGCTAAAAAAAATCTGTGGAATTTGCAGTTTTTCTGTGTGCGCAGATTTTGTTTGGGCCTATGTTGAGAACCCTAGGAGGAGATGCATTTAGAAATTTAGTCAGCACAAAATGAAGAGTATGTTTGCTTCACTGATTATAAGGATATAAACGGATCCCTTTCTTAAACACATGAATGCAAAAATAACAATAGTTATGCACAGAACAATACCAAACAAATGGATCTAATTGGATTTGCACGGTACACCTGAAATTGAAGTTAAATTAATTTGAAAGTAATGATAATATGTTTCATGTTTTAAGTATTTAGTTACAACATTCCCAAAATCAGTCTGGATAAATCTGCAATATGTTTGTTTTTCTTACAAAATTCTGTGCAGAAATAGCCGTAGATATGACCACCAAATTAGGCTCAGACCTTCAAAATGCTCTTAACTGGTATGCTACATCTTTGCTAGCTGATCAGACTTTTAATATTTATAAACTGGAATATCAAATCTCTGAAAAATTGAGAGTCTGTCTGTCTATCTAGCTAAATAACAGTGAAATGTACAATGGTTAAACTGAAAAGGAAAAATAATAATAAATGCATAGATTCAGAATGGTCACGGGCTGGCTATTCAGAAGCAGCTATTTAAAGCCATCATGGTCTATGCAGGCCAGATATTTGGGGGTCACATTGTTTTGTCGGCCTGCTGTGGCGATGACCCTGTGCTGACTCATCCCTCTCATTTTCCTGACTGGACTTCCAGTGTCTCAGCATTCAGGAGAACAACCATCACATGATAAGCAAATAGCAACAAAACTTGCATTGTGCCACCGATCCTTTTTCCCCACTCTTTTTCTTTATTTCTCTCCTACTTCCTCCTCCTCCCTTTCTCTTATTCCCTTCTTCGACTTTCTCACCCTCCCTCCAAAGGCCTCAAGGGTGTCAGCGGATCACAGAGGCTTTTGTTTCTGTCCTCCTCTCTTTTGTTTCTGCTCTCTCTGCTGCATTCTCTCTCTGTCCGCCTCTCTGAGCGATTTATGTGAAGGCTGGAAGCAGCTCAGTGCCGCCAGGCTGATGGATTGAGTCATGACTGTCAGACAGACAGCAGAAAATGACGATACACATCAGCCTCGAGCAGAGTATACTCATCTGCAAGGTTGTAATTATGATGCGAGTAAGAGTTGAGAACAAACTGCTCCAAAACATCCCTGTCCACGTTTCACTTGGATGTTTAAAGTCAACTTCAGATGGATACGTGGTACCTGGTGTAGAATAAACAGACCTTTGGTGGAAATATAGAATAAAAACTACAGCACAAGTTATTTTCCTCATAATTTAGGACTGCAAAATATTTTTAAAAATCAGACATTAAGATTTTTTTTCAATACAATTTGACCAGATGAGTTTGAGTTTCTCTTTTTGGAAAGCAGTGTTAAATTCAATGATGAACAATTTTTTGTCATACTTTTCATGACAAACAAGTTTCTACAGACGAAAACTAGACAAAAACTAAATAAAAATTAAGTGATGATGATGACAACTATAATAAAAATATACTGACATTTTCTTGACTAATAAAAATAAGATGATAATGTGAATAAAGGACATTTTTTGGTAAATATCCAATTAGAATTAGGCCCAATCCCAATTCTATTTTTGTACCCCTTCCCCTTGGCCCTTCAAACAGAGTGTGAAGGGGAAGGGCTTCAAAATTTACCCCTAAGAAATGAGACATCAAAAACGGGTTTGTGTTTTACCATTATGCGTTTAAAAAAACACTAAAATAAAACAAACAGTGCTTTATGATTTTCTGGGCAGTCCATCTGTATTTAGGGAAATAAATTGAATAATCAAATGTAAAATAACACTGTATAGTCTTCATTGTATAAATAATTCAATCAAATTATTCTTTATGAGATTTACAAAAGGCTACATCTCAGGCACAGGCCTTGCAGACCATAAACTTTCACTCTATTATGATTAAACTCTGCAGTGACTCCACAAATCTTTCTGAACTGTAACACCAGCACAACTTAACATTGCATATCCAGTGATGTAACTATTACAGATGTGCACATTGCGATATCGATGCTGATGTGCAGCACTTTTATGAATATCTAAAAGTTTATAAAAATGTATTTTACAGTACTGAAAGAAATGTCTGAGTGTAATAGAGCTAATACTTTTAATTGTATATGACATTACACTTTCAAAAAATATAAAATCTGTCACTGTGGTGTTTACAAATGCGTAAAAAAGCACTACAAAAGTGTACTTTTAAATATAAGTATAAGTTATAAATATAAATATAAGACCCGTTAAGGAAAATCAAGATTCTTTTAAAAAATTATATCACTGCAGTAGGGATGCAACGATTCTCTGCAAAAAAAATGCAACGTCCCGTTGTTCTTCCACGGTTGGGTGCGTCCGGTGATGCGTAGATCAGAATATCCATTATTATTATTGGTTTCTTAATAACAACAACTGCAGCAACTGCCTTTGTACGCTTCCGATTACGTTTCCGTAAGGCCGAATGCTGTTTTTGTTGTTGTTGCAAAGATCAGTGGTCACTAACAAGCGGATCGCAGTCCGTGTCCAGACCCAGAAGCGTCCCATACAGACGCAGACATACAACAGGTCTGTTATTTCAGTCCCACATCTGCTGGGTGTTCTTCCGCACCCGATCACGTTTATAATGTAAACAGAAGTAATCAATACTTTAAAAAAGCTCAATTATTAAGATGCGTTGACATAATTATTATCTGCATAATTGGTTGAGACTGTTGAGTCAGATGTAAAATAGAAAATGGGGAAATTTAAGCTTATATTATTAAGCATTTTATTAAAACATACAATTTTCAAAATGCCCTACTTTTATTTAATTAATGTGAGAACATGCAAATCTACAGTCATATGTGTGAAACTGCTGTATTGTCAGGTATTTATTACCCAATAAATATGTTTATTGTTCTTTGAATTGTTCTGTAGGCATTTTTTCTAAGCATAGCACAAACCGTACTGAAACCGTGACCCTAAAACCGTGATATCGAACTGTGAGTAGATTGAACAGTTGGACCCCTACACCGCAATGACAGCTTTTGTACCATTGTTAATTATGTACCATTATTATTTCTGAAAGGTCTTATTTGTTGTTTTAATAATGTGTAAGACATTATTGAACAAGACACTCACTTATTGGGGGGGGGGGGGTTCCTGTCTCTGAAACTAATAAAAGACTCACTGATCAACGGGAAGCATGGGGTCCTTCAGATTTTAAATGCAATTTGATGGTTGAGTCCATGGTCACTTTTTTCCATTTCATTTTAAACAAATCTATCAATTTTATAAAGCAATAAATAATCATATTATCACATACAGTTGCATTGCATATTGTGTAGATAACGTTTACTGCAATATTTTAATGTCGGGCACTGATTTGGGTATAAAGACAGCCAACATATACAGTACTGCGATTGGTAGGGCTTCACAATACATCAAATCAACGCTGATATCGCAATGTGCATATCCACAGTAGTCACATCACAGTACGTGCAATGTAAAGTTTATATGTCGGGAATACAGTTGACCAACACAACAGATCAAAACACAAGGAAGAAAACATTTAGGCAGACTCCTCAAAATTTGATCACAATGGAGTGAACGTTTATTATTAATTAATTAACTAATGTGACTGTTTGAGCAATTTAAGAGTTTAAAGCATTCAGTCAGAAGAAATTTTACCATTTGTAACTTTAATAAAGATTTTACTGAATTATCTATACAATGAAACAATGTTATTTTACATGTGATTATTCAATTTGTGTGACTGAATTCTGTTAGACTTCCCAAAAACCCATACAGCACAGTTTATTTCACTTTTATCTTTGCTATTTTGTATTTATATGCAATTGTAATTTGTTTATTATATTTTATACATGATTCAATCCCATCCAGAATTCTAACCAATCCATATTAATAAATTATCTTCCAAATGTATCTATTTAAGCCATCTGGTAAAATTGAATTGATATCGCAATATATAAATAGCAGAAAAACTAAATATTGCTATGTCTGATTTTTTTGAAGATTGTGCAGCCCTAGCGACTGGCATAAAAATTACTTAGCCACAGTAAATGGTACTTCATAGTATGTTTGGCAAATACTTAAGAGTGTTTACACAACAATAATCCTTGTTCACACTGATCTGTCAAAATGACTGAAAATGCTTTATTAGCCCAATGTTGTCGATGTCACTTTGTAACAAAACACTATGCACTTCACATTGACTCATGAAACTAAGTTTTCTCTAATCCTCCAATAGCTTTTAAAGGGGATCTATTATACAAAAATCACTTTTATAAGGGGTTTAAACGTAGTTGTGTGTGAATATAGTCAGCCTCTAATGAAAAAAAATAAATAAATAAAATCAATGGATTCTATGTTTAAGAATCACACTTCATAAAAACAGTCTGCAGAAATATTTGTATTGTCATTCTCCCTTTGTACATGTCATGAGAGGGGGAAAGCCCCGCTTAGCATAGACAGCCCTGAGTGAGAAGCAGTCATCTGGCATTAGAGTTTATGCATCGTACCAAAGATAATGACAACAACTACAAGGCGTTATAAATGTTGAGTTTTAGGATCCACAAATGAACATCTTAAATCTACATAGACTACCTTCTTCTGAGCCACTGCTTTTGACATTTTCAATTTTTCACAGAGATAACGTTAGTTCTGTTTTGAAACTACTGCTATGCAAACGCATTGACGTTTGTAGCTCCGCCCTCAAAAGAAAATAGGGCTTGGACCGAAATCTCATTTGATTTTAAAGCGACAGTCACCAAAAAAAGGGGCAGTTTCAATGAGTTATAAAACAGTATTTGCAGGGTTTTTTGAGCTGAAACTTGTCATTATTCCTCTAATGCTGTGTTAGACACAGCACGTATGAATAAATTGCGCCATTTGCACGTAAATAGATGCGTGAACATTTTGAGTTTACTCGCTTCATTTGTGCGTTTTTTTTTTACTTAATGGATTAAGGACTTAAGTATATAGGACTTCTATCTGCCCGGTGACTCTAGCTTCATTGATAAATGGCTAACATGGATTTTATTGAGATAGTAGCTGTGCTTTATGTGCTTTGGAAAAGCGGAAAAACAGCGTATATTTATTCAGCCTCATGTCTACTAGATACTGATTCAGAGGTGCACCCAGCTCTCTGAGTTCATTAACTCCTCCAGAAACTGTACCTGAATGATGGAAGCTTTTGATTAAAGCTTATGATTGGTTAATGCGGCGCGAATGTCCGCTAAAGTTCAGATTTTCCAAATCCAGCGATTCACGCTTTAAGTGATTCAAATGCGCAAAACACTAAACACGCATTGATTTATTTGCGCGTATCGATTCATTTGTCTCACCTTATTCATGCGAATCGCACCGCAGGATGTCTATTCGAGTCTTTGCATTGACTTAACATGTAAATCACGTGCGCTTGATGCTTCATCCGCATCTGGTGTGAACACAGCATTAGGGCAATAGAAACTTGTTTTACATTTTGTAAAAAGGGGCATAATAGGTCTCCTTTAAGTTTTAAATCTTACATACTCATCTGTAAATTATAAAAAATAATATAGCAATTGAAATTTATAAACCAATAATGACATATCAAACTGATATAAAATGAAGACACTGGTCAAGAATGTATACTGGCTGCAATTTCCAGTGTTGCTTAGTTTTAAATTGCCAGAAAATTACCAATAATGTATAGAAAAATACATAGCCCACCCTAGTAGAAGAGGACCATTCATTCTTGCTTCCAAACAAACATATACACATATGTACTCTCAACAACCGCTTCCCAAATTTATTAACCAAAAATACCTTCTCTATCTGCAATGCAAAACCACACATCCAGCCCTAACAGCTCTACAAAACAGTCAATAAATTTATCTAAAGGTCACTATTCATTTCGTCCAGTATCATCTCCATCTGACAGTATTTGTAAAATGACCATCTGCAGGAACTAAGTGCTATGTCCACTCTTATATAATGCACACACACAACAACCCAGGGCAAAAACAAAACTCAGAAACGGACGACCACATGCCTTTCATTTAGATATGCAAACAACACTACAGTACCTGTCATGTAAAATGAAACGCTCTTACATAAGTGAAAATGAAAAGCAATGTTTTGACGTGGCTAGACAAGATTTTACAGGTCAATGCAAATCTATAGCATGTGGCAGACCTAAAGAACAAAACTACATGTAATATCACAACAATATTGATCTTCTGGCCTCAGATGAAATATGTGTGAACTCTGCCAGCTGCTGTAACTAGGTCACAAACCACCTGTAATCCAGGTTAATGCTTTTATATTTGGACTAGAGTTATCACTTAAAAAATGTTACATTGTGCTCAAAATGCCTGAGAACAATAGTGAAAAGAATTTATTTTGTCTTTTTTTTTTTCAAATAAAATATATGTTTATTAGTAGACCCACTTGTGATCTGTCTCCTCAAAAATATGACCCTGTCATTCCCTCCATTTTCTTATATTAGAAAAAAAAAATATTATATATATATATATATATATATATATATATATATATAAATATATATATAAAATATTGCAATATTTTGTTTTTCTGCTTCAATGGCTTTACAATTTACCTCTAAGAAAGGGGACACCACTACAACATCTGCACACGTCATCATATGTCATAGCAATTACTTGATTCATATGAGATCGATGATCACGACTGCTGTAGTTTTTCCAGTTCATTATTTTTTGCTATTTATCTTCAGGAAATCACTGAAGGCAACGATAACATGTTATCATAACGATATAATATGGCACTAAGCTCGTAACTATAATTTTACTGTGCATTTACACCGTATAGCCATATTCAACTAAACACACAAAAACAACATTAACATTATACCAGACACTGTAAAAAGCTCATTCCCAGCAACTAGACTTTTCTGACAGGGTGTTCGAGTGTCATCGAGTGACAGAATGTTGTGGGACTACTATACAGGAAATATTATTATGGATTAAAGTCAAATTATAATAAAAATATATAGTTATAGCGTTTTTTTTTTAAACCATGACTGTAAAACACAAAAACTGTTATGAATGTATTAAAGCATGTGCTTGTTTGTTGTAAAAATTCGTAATAATGACTAAAAATACTCATTTGTGCATCTCTTGACTTCCGTGTGCAGCCATGCTGCTGTTGTAGCTGGTGTATTCTGGGAAATTTTATTACCCCTTGGTTTCGAGTGTGGTCCTGAAAAATCTCAGCTTCAAGGGGTATCTAGCCCTTCCCCCTAGCCCTACTCCTTCAAGGTAAAGAAAATTGGGACACCCCTACCCCTTCACGTGAACACACAAAACAAGGGGTTAAGGGGAAGGGGTAAAAGGTAGAATTGGGATTGGGCCTTAGTTTATATTTTATATTCTTGATTGTTTGGTGCCATCTTGTCACTTTATTATAATAAAAGTAGGTTAATGCAGGCAGCATTTTTCTTTGTACAAGCGTTACATTTAATAAAAAAGTTAGTAAATTATTAAAGCACTGATCAGCTATACAATCGATTTATGTTGGGACAACATTAGGAAGTTTAAAATTTAAGTGGCTTGAACAAAGATGAGGAAAAAAAATTGTCCCCTAAAAAAACCTCAAGAATTGTGTTGTTTCGACTCATTTTAATTAACTCGTTTGAAAAAACAGCAACAGTGTATTGCTTAAAAGTTTGATGTCTAAACGTTTTCCTTTTTGAGACAAAATTAATACTGCTATTCATCAAACATGCATTAAATTGCGTAAAAGTAAAGTAAATCATGAGTATCATAAAAAGTAAGGACAGTTATTATAATGCCAACTTTACTGTATATTGTTGTAGCAAACTTTCTTAAAATTAAAAGCATGACTTAAAAAAGTACTGGCAGTTTATTACCAGGCTTTGTACCATAATTAACAACAACAACCCAGACAATATATCATTTCAAACTAATAAAAATGTCAATAAAAGTCACTTTTCAACATTTGTCAGGATTTCAAAACCATAAACAAACAAAAAACTTTTATTTTACAGAAATGTTGTACTGGCTAATATTTTTTATCATGTACTATATTTAATCACAACATTATTTTACAGATTTACAGGAATTTTCTTTAAACAAATGCTGCCTTATGACCACAACAGCCTCCTCTGAAACATTACTGACCCCAAACTGTCAATTAAAACCACAACAATTAAAAAGATTCATACAATTTAGTAACACTTAACATCACATGATTTGTGTCCTTTTTACTTCAATGACAACAGTGCTCAAGCTTCACAAACTCTGTAAGTTTGTTTAAAACATGACGATCATCCTCTCCACCATGATTTGAGTAAAATTCAAAGAGCTAATGAAAACAAGAACACTTTCACATGAAAACCATCACAAACTAATGACATAGAAACACTTCAAAATGTTTCACATTCACTCGACATCAGCAATACAAACTTAAATGACAATCTCAACCCCTGAATTCCAGACCTCTTCTACTGTACACTCCATGCATCACAATCAATCAAAGACATCAACTGCACTGCAATCTGCACTGTTCTGACTTCAGCCTGCTGCACCAATGCATTAATTTACTCACATGTGGTAGATCTGGCTTTGCGTGACGAATGCATTATCCGCAAAATACGGCAGCATCTTCAGCACAACTTCCTGACAGGAGTCCCCGAACAGATGCATGCTGCTGCTGGCTGAAGGGAGATCTCCCTTGGGCCGGTCCACAGCAGCAGCAGTTTTGCACGGATGTCCAGAAATGAAACAGGACGCAGAGAAGAGGAGGAGTGCGGCTGCAGCCCCTGCCTCGGTCTGATACTGTCTAAGCGTGTGTGTGAGTATGTGTGTGTGTGTGAGTGACTTCCTACTGACGCACTCTATCCCTCCCTCCCTCCCTCCCTCCCTCCCTCCTCCTCCTCCTTCTCTCTCTCTCCCTCCCACTCTCTTTGAGTGTGTGTTGGTAAATAGAGAGAGGAAGAAAAACCTGTTCACTGCTTTCTGCAGAAAGATGAAGCACTGTTTGTGTACACACGAGGAGATCTGTCTTTTAGATTACAGATTAAATATGATTTTCAGAAATTGTAAATAAAAATTGTTAGAGAGGAAAATGCTGTTTTTCTAGCTAAAATTTCATGTTTAATTCAATAGGTTTTTTTATTGTTTGCAAAATGCAAAATGTATTACTATTTCCTAAATGACAAGAATGTCTACAATGATCGGTTTTATATCATGCAGGGATAGTTCATTCTAAAAATGAAGATTTACTCACTATTTACTTACCCTTAAGTGATTCCAAAAGAGTATATTCTTTAAATATAACACCAAAGAAGATATTTTGAAGAAAGCTGAAAGCCTGCAACCATTGACATCGATAAGAAAAACAAATATAATGGAAGTCAATGGTTAGTGGTTTCCAGCTTTCTTCAAAATATCATCTTTGGTGTTTAATAGTAGAAAGAACTGAGGCTGGGTGATATTGCAAAAAAATATTACGATATCCTGTTTCATATTATTCGATATTGATAATTAAATATTAAAACTAAATATTTAAACTAAATATCTCATCTCTTTATAATAAATAAACATAAGTGTTAAAGAGACGCTTAAACTTGATAAATGCGCATCGATGGAATTGCTCTTCAGTGTTTGGACTCTCAGTAGTGATTATTAACCCACACTGACCTGAGCTAAACTGAACTGAACATAAACTCTGAAAACTGAACTGACACTGTTTCAATTCACTATAACTTCAATTCACTTCCATGTGAAGCTGCTTTGACACAATCTA
This sequence comes from Danio tinwini, assembly GCA_903798205.1. Lineage (NCBI taxonomy): Eukaryota > Metazoa > Chordata > Actinopteri > Cypriniformes > Danionidae > Danio > Danio tinwini. Next base: position 19,746,545 of record CAIGQZ010000427.1, read on the forward strand.
CATTGTATAAGCGCTATACAAATAAAGATGAATTGAATTGAATTGAATAAATAAAATGTTACAAAGTGTGTGCTACAGTAAAGCGTAAACACTGAACAATCAAAGCAAACTTTAAGGTGTGAATAAAAATGATAGAGTAAACCTCAAACTGTGTAAACAAAACAAATTATGATAATAAAATCTAAGCTTTTAAGTAAAGGAACCACCTATCATTATTCAAATATATACTGCAACATTACAGATTGTGAAGTTGATGACTACATTACCCCCTATGCTAAAATGTCTTTCAGATGGGGTGCTAGTGGCTGGGATGCACAAGAAAAGAAACCAAAAAGCCACTCTGGCGACGCGCACACACATAAACTGATGTGAGTGAGAGAGGAAATAAAAGCACACAAGCCCTATAAAATCAGATGCTCAAGACATAAAAACATTTTAAAAAACAAGAAAAAAAACATATGATGGGAAAAAAACAGCCTATGCCGGTTTTTAAGAAGGATTAAGTCTGTGTTTTCGTTTTGTAATCTAAACTTTAATAATGTATTACAGGGATGGAATTATCACGATAAATCAGCATATTGATATTTTGTCCCACTCCATTATTGAATAATCAAATGTATTGTAAAATAACACTGTACATTCTTCATTGCTGATCAACTATTATCCTAACTCCACATTGCAGATCCTGCGATGTGACTATTGAGAATGCACACATTGCGATATCGATGTTGAAACGATATATTGTGCAGCCCTGGTTCACATGTATAATGTATGTGACGCACATTTTGTTATTGAAACATACAAGTAAAAAACTTTGAGCTTTAAAGGGATAGTTCACCCAAAAATACAAATTCTGCCATCATTTTCAAAATGTTATTTCTCCTGTTGAACACAAAGGAAGATATACTGAAGTATGTTAGGGAAAAACAGCCATTGACTTCCATACAATTTTTTGTTCCTACTATGGATGTCAATGGCTGCTTTTTTCCAACATTCTTCAGAATATCTTGTTTTGTGTTCAACAGATGAAAAAATGTCAGATTAGAACCAATGAGTGTGACTAAATGGTGAAATGAAAGGGTGAGTGTGTTTACATGCACATTTATAATAAGGCGACATTGCACGTGCATGACTGCATTAACCGGTTTTCTTTTATAAGGTCATAAATGGATCAACTATAAACAAATCATCACAACTAGATTTTCCCTCCTACATGTATTGCACCTCTGTCAATGCATTAACCTACTTTCTGTCTGTTTATTGTGTGCACATGGAACAGCAACGTGTCCTTACTGCAGAATAAAGCAAATACAGCAAACTTTTTGCACTAAGGTAAGAGAGAAAACATCACACACTCCAATGCTTTCTTGACCCAAAGAATTATAAGTATCCTCATGCTGCATTTGACCAATCAGAGACACTGCCACCTCAAACATGGAAAAAAGGTAAATATACCAGGGTTTGGAAATGTACAATATGAAGTGTCAGTGTATAAATAACAAAGATTCAATTATTCATCCAAAACTGAAAATTTGCTCATTTACTTTCACTCACTTGGTGCTACTTTCATCAATTTTCTTTCCTGCTTTCCAACATTTTTCAAAATATCTTCCTTTGTGCTTAACAGGAGAAAGAAACTAAAACAAGTTTGGAACAACTGGAGGATGAGTAATCCATGAAATAATTGTCATTGGGTGAACTATCCCTTTAATTGTTGATCCTCAGTAATTTATGTGCAGTGTAAAACATAAATAACGATTGGGGCCAGACAGAATGTGACTTATTTTTGCTATTTTTGTACAGAATTTTACAAAACAAAATCAGATTTATACAGGACGATTTTGCTAAGATAGTACCTAAAATCTTACTACATTATTATTATTTTTTACTTTTATTGAATATTTACGAGGCAAATCCAATTAGAAGCACAAAAGTCTTTCATAGAATATATTTATAAGGATAGAAAATATCACTTCATACTGTACATAAATCTAAACATTTGCTTATTATTTAACATTTTTACTGAAATGATTATAAAAACTAAATAAATACACATTTACACACTTTTACATTAGTAAAAGAAAAATCAACCAAAAAAATCAGTGGATTTCTGTGGGTTCAGATTCCATGTGGGCCTCATCAAGACAACCCAGAATTCTGTTTACCCAGAGTCAACTATATTTCAAGCAAAAAAAAAGCCAAATTTTTTTTTTAGCAGCTCTGACAGCTCATGTTACTAAGAACTCCAGCAAATTGACTGATCATCTTAGCTGACACTCTTCAAACTCAGGCACACTGGAAATATGTGCCCAGGACTACATTTTTGAGAACCGACAAATATGTACCCTGGACTGTGTTTTTTTGCAGTTTTAGTTTTTACAAATATACTGGAGGGTGCCGTGCACATTTGACTATAGGTGTGTCTCAAATCGCATACTTATGCACTATTCTATGCCATTTTGTAGTATAGATAGTGTAAGTATTGCATTCACACTGAAAACTCTAAAAAGAATAAGTGCACTTTAAATACCCGAGTGATACCCTTATTCAACCGTTAAAAAGAAGTGTGGAATGGACAACAGCTGCTGATTTGCCCACGTAGGGGAAGGGGCGGAGCTATCAGGCACTCATGTTGCATTACTTTATTTATTTAGGATTTTGAAAGCAAAATTCTCCTGTTAAGAGTGATTATACCGCCTCCTGATGGTGAATGCGGTTATACTCATGGCAGGTATTATTTGGTAGTTTGGTCATTTATTTCACTATTTCACTAGTCAGTTGGCTTGTTGTCATGTATAACATATTAGTTTAATATTGACTGACCCAAACACCTCCTTTTTCTAAACCCAACCGATAGTGTTGAACTAGAAAAGAAAAGCCATCGTGGCCGTGTGCTTCTACCACGACCTCATGCTTCTTTTATTGGTTGTGTTTTTTTCTGGTTTCTGGACTCGAACCCTAGTTCGCTCTTGTCTAGCGCCAATCGATGTAAGCTACCAAGCAAAGCAGTCACAATGGAAAAGTCATCCATAGAGAGGTAAGAAGTCAGTAGTACTTACAGGAAGTAAGTTAATAAAGGTTTATTTATATAGCACCTTTCAAAGACATTAAGTGCTTTACAATAAAAGAAAACCGGAAAACAGGTCAAAGAAAACATATCAATAAAAGAAAACATATTAAAACAAGTTAAAAATCCAAGAACAGAAACATCAATGTAAAACTAGCTCACCATGCTGTTGTTTAAAAGCTTGAACAAAAACATGTGTCTGTAAATGTTTTTTAAAAAGTTCAACCCATCCCAGAGTTCTCAGCGCTAGAGGGAGAGAGTTCCAGAGCCTTAGGGCCACAACACATAAGGCACGGTCGCCTTTGGTCTTAAGAAATGTTCTGGGAATAGCTTAAAGGTCTTTGCCAGAAGACCTCTGAGACTGGCCACAGGAGTGACCATGTAAAAGATCTTGAATATAAAAGGGGACCTGACCATGTAGAGCTCTATATGTAATTACCAGAATCTTAAAATTTACACTAAAAATAACAGGAAGCCAATGAATAGCCTTAAGCAAAGGAGTAATGTGCGACCTCTTATTGGTGTTGTTAAAAAAGCCTCTCGCAAACGCTCCTTAGAAGATTTGTTCAGACAAGTGTACAGAACGATACAATAGTCCAGCCATGAAGAGAAAAAGGCATGGACAAGCATCTCCATCTCTTCCTTTGAAACAATATTTTGGATTTTTGCGATGTTCCTCCGATGGAAAAAGCATGTACGAAAAACAGACTTAACATGGCTATTAAAACACAGAGCGCTATCAAAGATGACACCCAGATTTCTAATGTCACTGCAATTTGAAGATGACAAACACCCAAAAGCTTGCCTAATCAGTTTTACACATAAAAACCAGCTATATGTACCTGCAAGCACATATTTCTCAGTTCTCACACATGTACACCAGGGCACATTTTCCTAATGAATTTTCCTCTGTTTAAAAATCTGTCCCTGTGGTAGCCATCCTCACATGGTCTAAACATGGGCAGCAATGGCTCAGTGCTGAACCAGGGAAAAACTCTTCAAAATCTTATTAGTAGCAGAAACGGGGGATGAGCTTCCCCCTTGAGTGTCCTAAGTAGACTGCAGTAAATGTAGACTGGACGACCATCTGCCTGTCAACAGAAGCACAGAGTATTGGGTCTCTCTCATACACTCTACTGAAGCAGCACTTAGAAGAAGAAGAGTGGTGACACTTTCAGTCTAAATGCAGATAAAACAGGACAAAGAGGAAACCGAGACACAGAGAAACAGAAATAGCTGGAAGGAATCTGCAAAAAAAGGGGGAGGGGGAGATATTTAAGAAGGTAGGAAGGATGAACAGAAAGGAAGATGAAGAGAGCAGTCTAAATGAACTGAAGAAGGCTGATAAAAAAAGACTTTCTAAAGGGCGTTTGAACTTTTTACTTTCTGGAATGGCAAGATCCGTGAAACAACTGAATAAAAACAGCAAACAAACAAAACGCTGCCAGGTTACACTCTTCTAAAGAACGCTCTGGGTTAAATACAAGTGGTGTGCTGTCAATTACTACTAAAAATAACTGACTCATCCCTCAGTTTGTAGAAATAAACAGAAACCATGTGTACGGTTATAATGGAAGCTTTAGGGGACAAGTAATTTAGGAGGGTTTCCTTAAAAATGTTGACAAATTCTTGTGAATTTTGAAAGCGAGAGATTTTTTCTACTGCAAAATATTTTCTTAATGGCAATTCATCTGTTTTTTTATTTAATTGATCTAAAGGTTAATAAATGCAGGTTTGGTCCTTGTTTACAAAAAATATATCTAGCATCAAATTGCTTTTAATGCATTAAATTTTTTTTATTTGAAACTCACATAAATTAATTGCTCAAAAAGCCCATTTTGGTTTTCTTTATAGAAACAAATCTCTCAAGAAGAAAACGTACTCTTCAAAGCAGCATTTGGTCAAAATAGCCGTATTACCAATTTTGGATTATGGGGATTTAATTTATAGATCAGCTTCAAAAACTCTCCTTCACAAACTGGATGTTATTTACCATGCAGCAATTAGTTTTGTTACTGGTGCGCCATTTAATACTCATCAATGTCAACTGTATTCTTTATTGAACTGGCCTACTCTTCAATCACGTCGACAAATTCATTCTGTTCATTTACAAACCTCTTATTGGGGAAAACTCCACTATATTTACAGTCCCTTCTTAACATTCAGAAAACATGTTAAAATCTACGCTCTAGTATTTTTATTAACCTTTGCATACCCAAAGTTCGCTACTCTTTTCAGTTATACGCTGCTGATGCTTGGAATCATTTGCAGCAGACCTTTGCTGCAATATTAGTGTCTGTGATGCAGCAAATCAGAAGAATTTCATATAAATTTCACTTTAATGTGTGATATAATTAAAAAGTGGCCATAAACGAATATTTTCTCAATTCAAAAAAGTAGCAGCTTGGACCCCGAAACATTATTCCATTTGTTACGACTTAACAAGCGGATTATCTAAATATTTGTAATTGTTATTGTATTGTGTCCCATTTGTTTGTTTTGACAAACTGAGGCGAAAGTTGAAATCATTTGGCAAAACACAGCATTAATCTAATTTTCAGTACCACCTCAAAAAAAAAAAAAACTCCACCATAATAACCGGTATTGAAATACAGTAGCGTTATAGGTGTAATTAAGCAGCTACAGCTCTGCACAGTTCAAAAACATGGCAGATTATTTTTATTATGAATATTTATTATTGTCAGACACTTCAAACATTATTAATAGTTTGAACATTAACACTGTAGTGCTCTTATAGGTAAAAATAAATCAAATGTCAACATTTAAATTAAAATATGCTTTTAAAAGTTCATTAAAAATGGGTAATGTTCTTAAAAAGTACAAATAAACCTGCTGTATTTACATATTTCAATTAGAAATTAGATCTGCTTACTACACGTTAGAGTAGGCTATGTGCGTCAGAAAAGCAAGTGATTAAACTATACCTGTCAACATTGGGATATAAAAATACGAGATATGACCCCAACAACCATTACAAATATGGTGAGGAATTAGCTTAAAATGATAGAATACATAACAAACATTAGAAAACTGAAAATAAAATAAAAGGTTTAGCCTGTTAAATCAGTTTACTGATCCTATCGGTGTTATCGTATGCGTCAAAGGGTTAAAAGTGTGTTTTTTTGTTAATCATTCAGCGATTCCTCCGTGTACTACTAGAAGGAAGCCTGCGTATACCACTAGTGGTACACATACCACAGTTTAAGAACTATTGGGTTAGATCACAAGATTAGCTTAATATTTTCAGTTCTGAATTTCACTCAGACATGAGCATACATTTTTTCTTGAACTGAAACTAGTTTTCATAAAACTATTCTGCTGAATTGCTAATGACCTACTTTGATAAGGGTCAAACAGTCTTTCATTATTCCATCTCAGTTTTGCTGAGATTCCTTATGAAATGCCAAAGGCCTTCAAAATTCAATTTTTTTTTTATATTTCCCAAGTGCTATTTATTATAGATATGATTTTTTAACACATTTAACATAACTAATTTCTTTTGTTATCACAACTATAAAGGTACCTAATATTTTCTAGCTATTTTGCAAGATAACATTTAGCTTAAAATGCAATTTAAAGGCTTAACTAGGTTAACTAATTTAATAAGTTATAACAGTGGTTTGTAGCCCATCGAAAAGAAAAGTCTTAAAAAATATAATAAACATACATTTTCTTTTTAAAAATTTTAATGTTTTTATTCCAACTAAACTAAAAAATATATATTATAGGAAATATAAAAATGTCCTTGCTCTGTTAAACAGCACTTCAGAAAAAAATGGAAAAGAATTTAAAATTCACAGGAGGGCTAATAATTCTAACTGTATATATTAAATATATTAAAGATGTATATCCTAGACCAAATATGCTCAAACTAGGTCTCGCAGGTAAAAGTTGGCCCATGGTAACCTTTGATTTGGCCCACCATTCCATCTGAGAAGAGATGGAGAATGATGGGAATGTTTAGAGATTGTCATTTCAAATGTAACCTTTTATTGGTTTGTTTTATTGTTAAGCTACAAAAAAAGCTGTCTGAAATTAAATGTTTCAATTTAAATGGTTTAAATTAATCACATTTGGTTTAAAAAGTACATACTGCCACCTAACAGATTACAATCCAGAGACTTTGGTGAGTGAATCAAGGTAAAGGCAGATTCTGCTTGACTAGTGTATACAGTACTGAACACTGTTATAAATGTGATTGTTTTTATTGCAATATACGTTATAATTAAAGTTATACTGCATTAGTTAATATGATTATAAATTGAATAAAAAAATTATGCATGGCAACTTATAATGTAATATAGTTTGGTATATTTATTTTCAACCCACGGCTCTCCATGATATATGGATTTTGGCCTTTCATACGAAAAAGTTTGGGCACCCCTGTCCTAGACAGATCAGCCTTACTTGTTCATGCATTGACATGCTTAGTCATGGAGCAGATGACTTCCCTAGCATGACTCAGCACAGCCAATGCATTGCCATCAGGCAGACTCCAAAACACCTGACAGGTGTCCTGATTCGGGACGCCTGCTTGTGAAGCTTAAAGCAGATCAGCTGTGCATCTGTGTGTTCACTGGATTATTCCACTGTGCTGAGATGGCACTGGTACATAAAAGTGCCATGGTTGCTTTTCAGCATGCACTGCACAAGAAAGATTAAAAGCTTCTTTTCTGGGAGCAAAAGTTACATAACATTTCCATTATATCTCTGCTGAGCAACAGAAGAAAAACAAGGAACAAAAGGAGGGAGGGGGCAAACCAATCGTTTTTCAGGTGTCGAGGCAAGAATGATGAATCGCGTATGACATCATTGTTCTTTAATATATTGGCCACATGCCAGCGTTGGCTCCATCTCACTATTAATCAACTGCAACAATGAATTCCGAATAATGGTGAATGAAACTCTGTAGTCTCTAAATAACAAGGGTGATTTATTGTGCATTTAGTGTACCTGTAAAAAATCAATGATTACTGTTATGATAATGTTTAAACAGACAGCAAAAGACTATAGGGTTGTAATGTGTAGCGAACAAAATTAAATCATAATTTGCCTTGAACAGCAAATCGCTTGCTCATGCAGGTCACTTTGTATTCTTAGGATTTTCTGGCTGACAGTGCTGGAACAGTAACTAATTTTTAAAGGTCCCATGAAATTAAAATAAAGTTTTTTAGATGTCAGTAAAAGTATTGTTTGTTTTTAAGATACACTGTAAAAAATAAATCCGTAAAATGTACGGTAAAAAAACTGGCAGCTGTGGTTGCCAGTATTTCACCGTTAAAAATACGGTACACACTGTACAAGTAATTTTCATTTCTACAGTAAACTACCGTATTTCATTCATTTATAGAGGTAATATGTCTGTATTTTGAATTACCAACATCTACACATCACACCTTTTGTTACACAGATAGACACATTAACACAGCCATATGCAGGTGGTGATGAGAAAGTTACATAACGAACCAATGCTCATCACAAACAACTTTTTGTGTTGTTTGTGATGTCCCACAAGCTGAAAAGTGTATCAGAATATAGAAGGTGCTCAGTGTCATTCACAATAAACACCTATATAGTAACACGCATAAAATCAAAGTCATGAAAAAAACAGTTTATCAACATTAGATGTAACATAAATCTCTAATGTACATAACTGATGGGGAAACAACTAAAACGATTCCATAGTAATGTCAACAAAAAGCATAAAAAGTGATGTGCCGTGCATGGAATTCTGGGAATGTCAATTTATGGTTATTTGCCGTATATATTAAGAAAACATACTGTTAACCAGGTTACGGTAGCAATTCTACAGTTTTTCACCATTGAAATCACTGTGATTTTTGACAGTGTATCTACAAGCTAGTGTGCTCCAAATCAGTGACAAAATTCGTGTTTAGAAGATATAAAACTGATATAAAGATGTAAAGCTTGTAGTTTGTCACTTCCGCCTAAATGGATCAACGGTTTTATTCATGTCACCTCATACTTTAGCTTCTCATCAAATGCTCTCTAGTATCGAACATGCCCTGACACCTTTAAGACGCTTCTCATTTGCTTTTCATTCTACTCTGACTGGCAGAGCTGTGATAAATCAAAACGCTATTGCCTTTTTTTTTTTTTAAGGGAAGGGGCAAATACAAGTGCATATTTTAAAGCACTTCAAGAATCCTTTAAGATTAAAATAACAAGTAAATAATGGTAAATATTCTGACTTATTAATTCTTTGAGTCTATGATCATTTTATCTTCGTTCGATCATGCTGACATAACTGGATGTACTATGATGTAAGTGTTTTCCTGCTGAAAAGAAAACAAAGGGATAGTTCTCCCAAAAATGGAAATTCCCACCCCATTTACTCACATTCAAGTGGTTTTAAACTTTTATGAATTTCATTCTTCTGTTAAACACATAACAAGATATTCTGAAGAATATCAGAAAAAAGCAGAAATTGAGATTCATAGTAGAAACAAAACATGCTGTGGAGGTCAATGGCTGTTATGTCCAACATTCTTCAGTATATCTTCCTTTGTGTTCAACAGAAAAAGCCAAACAGGTTTGGAACAAGTGCAGGATGAGCAAATGTTGGCAGAATTTAAATGTTTGAATGATCTGCCCCTTTTAAAAAAAAGGAACATTCATTATTTTCTTAATGTGTGTCAAAGACTTTGGGGTGACTTATGCATACTGTAGATTTAATAAAAAAAAAAATTTTGGCATCTCATATCTGGACTTTTGAGCCCTGTTTTTGGGGGTCAGTTGAGATGCTTTACTGTTTCCACCAGGTATTAACATGTTTCAATATGTCTTGTGAACACTTGAATTTGGATTTTGTTGAGACCCTTACCTTTTATTTTATTATGCTCTATATTATTTTAAACAAACCATGTTGCAAACAACTGGAAAGAGGAGAATAAAAATAATGTCTAGAGACTAATTACAATTCTGATCATGATGTGTTTTGGTTCAAAACATCATGACTTTTGGTGGCAACAAGCAACTGTTAAAAATGACATGCCAATAAATCATTCAGAAGATTCTTAAGTAATTAAACATAAAAAAGCAAAAAAAAGCACAAGTGAGTATTAAATCTTTCATTTAATCAAAGTTTTACATTTATTTACTGAAAACTGCAGCAAATAAAAATATGCTGCTTGTTATTTTGTTTAGTTGTTTATAGAGAATTTATCTCATTCTAAAAAGTCACTTTTATACTTTTATATAATAAATACGCAGCAATTTTAGGACACCTTGTTTTGGTGTTAACTACATTATTATGCCAATATGTAGAATCATTTGTTCAGGAGATTTATTCAGTCATAAAAAAAGTGAAAGTTTTATGGGTAAGTGTTAGAATCCTTCATTTAAACTGAGCTTCTAAAATTATTCATTGAAATTTGCAGCAAATAAAAAAAATGTTTGCCTGTTATTTTGTTTAGTTACAGACTTTATCTCACACTAAAGGGTCACTTTTATACGCTTTATATAACAAAAACCATACAGCATTATTAGGACCCCTTGTTTTGGTGATAATTACATTTTTATACCAGTAACTGAAATCATTTGTGAAAGTTTTATGGGTAAGTGATCGAATCACTCATTTTAACTAAGCTTCTAAAATTATTGATTGAACATTGTAGCAAATAAAAAAATGTTTGCTTGTTATTTTGTTTTGTAACAGAATTTAACTTTACTAAATGTTACTTTTATACAGAATTACGACAACTTGTTTTGGTGCTAACTACATTTTTATGACAAACGACATTATGACAAAAGGTGGAATCAATTGTTCAAGAGATTCATTCAGTCACGAAACAAATGTAGTCTTTATGGGTAAGTGATGAAATTGTTAATTTAAACTGAGCTTCTAAACATTAATTCATTTAAAATTGCAGCAAATAAAAAAGGCACTAGGAATATATAAATTAAATGTTTTTTTATATTGTTGTCTACTTAGAATCATGAGAAAAGTCATCTCTTTTTTTAATTTTAAAAATGATGATTCGTATTTTGTCAAGAGAAAAGACAAGAACAAAAGTCTATAAATTATTTTAAGTAAACTATTCCTTAAAGTTAAAATTGATGTTAAAAAATAGAGAATGTCATATCATGCTTTTTAAAGAACAATATTGTAACATTTTCACTTTAATGCTCTCTAGCAGATTGTAGCATTCCACACACACCCAAATACTTAAACCCTGATATGATGTACGAAAACAGGCAAACATAAACACAGATTGCTGTGCTTGGCTGCTCCTGCCTCTGCATCTGTTTGGTGAACTCTCCAGCAGTGCTGTGCCACCTGCTCGACTTCACGGGAAAAGACTTCAGACAGTTCAACAAGGATTCCTGTGTGCATTTAGTTTAGGGTTACAGTTACTGTGGGTGCATTTGTGGGATTAAAACACCTATACGTCTTTAATGTATTCATCCAACCTTCACAATTTGTGACATCCTTTATCAGATTTGTGCATTTCAAAATGCTTCACAGTTTACCGTTAGTATATTAATCATACCAATATTTGCTTAAGAGCATTAGACATGACAAAGGTTCAAAAAAGGAGGGGGAAATTAAAAATGAAAAACTGGCCAATAAATAGCTTCAGATTCTAAATTCAATTCTAAATTTTTCAGATTTTTTTTATTATTTAAATTTGTGTTAGAGTAAAATATTATAGTTTTTTTTTTCTTTAAAGCACTGATGACATTAGTATTTTCACCTATAAAATCAAAAAGGTGCCATGTTTTCCAGATATTAAGTTTGGGACAGAATAAAAGCAATGTTTGAAGTTAAAATTAACTTCAGAAGAGTTAACAAAACAACACTGTCAAAAAACCCTGATTTCAAATCACAAAATAATACAAAAACAATTAACTGAAATTTCTTTGTTACTAGATTATTATAGAATACAACTGATATTCACATTAGGGATGCACTGATTGACAAAAAAAGAACTGGATGATTTTTGTAATAAATGAGCGATAGGCAACCGATAGGTATTTTTTGTTTCAGTTTGTTTTTATCTCTGTTTGGATTTACACTACCTGACAGAAGTCTTCTTGTCTATCCTAATTGTAAGAGCAAGAAATAATAACTTGACTTCTAGTTAATTATTTGGTAAAGTGGCAGAAGGTAGATTTTTCTGATAAATCATCTGTTGAACTGCAATCCCAATCATCACAAATACTGCAGAAGACCTATTGGAACCGGCATGGACCCAAGATTCTCACAGAAATCAGTCAAGTTTGGTGAAAAAAAAATGATTTGGGGTAACATTCATTAAGTGGGGAATGCAAGAGATCTGCAGAGTGGATGGCAGCATCAACAGCCTGAGGTATCAAGAAATGTGTACTGCCCATTACATTACAAACCACAGGATAAGGCATTGTTCAGCAGTATAGCACTCCTTCTCATACTTCAGCCTCCACATCAAAGTTCCTGAAAGCAAAGAAGGTCAAGGTGCTCCAGGATTGGCCAGCCCAGTCACCAGACATGAAGATTATTGAGCATGTCTGGGGTATAATGAAGAAGAAGGCATTAAAGATGAATCCAAAAAGTTTGGATGAACTCTGGGAGTCCTGCAAGAACGCTTTCTTTGCCAATCCAGATGACTTTATTAATAAGTAAATTGAATCATTGCAGAGATGTATGGATGCAGTCGTCCAAGCTCATGGGACAAGACTTTTGTCTAAGCTAAGTCACCCCTACTGTCCTAAATAATAAAAAAAAAAATAAATCAAGGCATGATCATATTTTATTTTTGTTAAAATAAGCGTAATCTGGCCTTTGCCTTTCAAATAAGCCATTTCTGATACCAAAATATCAACTAGAGATCAAGTTATTAATTGTTGTTCCTAAAACTTGGATAAGCAACAAGACTTTTGTCAGGTATACAAACTGCACTGCAACAGAAAACATTCAAAGTTATGGCATTCATCTGCCCTTTCCACAGAGTTCCCACAAGCTGCACGTATACAGCACTGCAGTGGTTTGCCACAGCACGTACTTCCACATGATTTCAACAGAAAGCATGACAGGTTACTCTTAAGTAAGTTAAAAGGAATCTGTCAGGTTTTTACTGCCGATGGATGTTACTTCAGGAATCAATGAGCTCAGATGAAAGGACAAGTCTTTACATGCGTGTATAAACAAATGACATCAAATACTGGGAATCTGTCCATCAATGGCACACATCACGTTCTGATAATTTCACAACAATAAATGGAGCAAGCTGGAATTCTCAGAACAGAAGCAAGCTCAGACTACTGACTGTCCTGCTCCAAAATGCTAAAACACATTTAGCTTCATCCTCGAATAAAAATGGATGAAAGTATTCTGTTCTGCTGATGCTGTTGTTCTTACATCATTTTTTTATTTAGCTCCATGCATCCATTGCGCTAGTGACTTTATCCTAACCTTGTTTTTCCTCATTAAAAGAGGATTTGCTTCCAATGAGCCTCTAGGACATTCTGTTCCAGTTCTGGTTATAAAATGTATAGAATAATAAAAAATAAAAAAAAATATTCTGTAGTAGATAATCCTGCTTCTCTTTGCATTCAAGCTGTCTTTTTTTAACACACAAAAAAATCATTAATGGTGGAACTTGTGATTTACTATGATATAAGTTGCCAAACTTCTAAAATAATGCAGTCCGCTGGGCAATCTCATTGTATGTGCATGTGTTAGTATTTTTTACTCATATAAAATAACTCATAAAAAACTTATAAATCATTCAAAAAGTCAAAACTGTGGATCAAAATATTCAAAAGAGATCAAAAGCAGTACATAGTTAACTTTTTCTATTATTTTAATATCTATTTTATTTTATTGTTTGTTATATTTATTAATTTTATTATTATTATTATTATTACTACATATACAATTTAATTATGATTTCATTATTGGAAAACCTAGTTTAGGAAACTCTGCCTTAGATAAAAGCATAAAAATACAGTTAAAAATATATTATAAAAGTTTTTTATAACTTTAAATTGTTTTAGTAGCTTTAATAGGTTTCAACTTTATTAATAGATACTAATGATGAATATTAAGTTATGACAAATGACATTGCATACAGAAATTACTTAAAATTAAGCTAATTTGACTCAAAAACTTAAGGCAGCCACAATTATTTTACAGTATAAATGGCAACAAATTATGCTAGAAGTTAATAGGGCTGGCTGGGTAATTAATTGAATTTTATTGATCAATGCACATCTAGTCAAAGGAAGAGTGGTTGTATGTTCAGTAGTAAATCTTCTCCAGGCCAGAGGGCACTCTCATGCTGAAACTCAAGACATGAAGAAAACCTGGAAATCCCCATAGCATTGTATTATAAAGAAGGGTCTCAAACTCAATTTACCTGGGGGCCACTGGACGTGAGGCTGGGCCGCATCAGGTTTTTAACAAAAAAAACTTTCTAAGAAAAACTTTTTTTTTTAAATCTCAATCTTCTAAAATCTCTTTATTTGTATTTTTTAACACAAAATAAGATGAGAAATAAACAAATTAAGAATTAATAAGAAAATAAATCAATCAGTAATAAATAATAATAATATTCATTCATTTTCTTTTTGGCTTAGTCTATTTATTAATTAGGGGTCGCTCCAGCAGAATGATCCGCCAACTTATCCGGCATTTTACGCAGCCGATGCCCTTCCCATCACTGGGAAACATCCACACACACTCATTCACATACATACACTACGGTCGTTTTAGTTTACCCAATTCACCTATACCGCATGACTTTGAACTTGTGGGGAAACTCGGAGCACCTGTAGGAAACCTGGTCAAACATGAGAAGAACATGCAAACTCCACACAGAAATGCCAACTGACCCAGCCGAGGCTCGAACCAGCGACCTTCTTGCTGTGATGTGATTGTGCTACCCACCGTGCCACTGTGATGCCATAATAATAATAGTGAAAATAATACTAATAATAATGATAGCTAACAGTAATTAAATGACTCACACTGTCTAATCTTCAAGAAGAGGCCACAGTTAGCTCTTCGCTTTGCTTCTGTCTCCTGCTATCCTGATTCAGGGATTCAGGCTCATTATCAGATTTACTCGTGATTTTTAAAAAAAGAAAATATGCTTGTCTGTTTCTCTGCTATTTTGAAAATGCAGATATTATTTAGGTAGGCCACTATGCCATTATTTATTTTTGCTACACACTGTGCAAAACATGAATATCTGACATTTTGCAAAACAAGATTAAATTAAGCACTGATTTATATAAATTATTCCACATATAATTGTCTTGCTGGACAGCAACTTAAAAAACTTTTTTATAGAAGTTAGTTGTGAATGAAGCGCGCTGGGACGAATGTCCACGTGTGCCCAATATAAATGATGTAGCCAGCCAGACACAGAAGAGAACACTCCATGGCAATGCTGCTGTAACTTTCAATCATTGAAAAAATTTTATTGCCTGCATCAAGCCAGCCAATTTCCCACCCCAGACAGCTATATACCCCACCGTGATTGGTAGGTTCCTTTAGCTCTGCACACAACACTGTAAAGTGCCAAACATATTAAACTTGTGGGCCGCACTAATATTAAACTTTTGAATTAAGGCAGTGGCCACAAACTATCATCCAGCGGGCTGCAATTGGCCCTCGGGCCGTGAGTTTGAGACCCGTTACAGAACCAGAATCGTCTCTCAGAAAAACGTATTTCAAACCCTTGACCAAAGTTAAATGTGGCTGTTTGTGTATAGCCTTGGTCAACACTACACAGACCGTAGTTCACTGAGAAATTACTTTTACTGATAATGATTATCTTGATGTCATAATCACCTATTTAAATCCATTTCGATTTTTTTGACACAATTTTGCACAGCTTGTCAGTGTACAGTGCATGTGAAAAAATGTGCTGGAGTTATCCTGTGTTCACACTAGATGCAGTACGCGGGGATAAATCATGCTATTCGGGCATAAATAGACGTGAACACTTTGAGTTTACTCGCTTCATTCGTGTATCAAATTTACTTTAAGTCATGGGCGGGGCTTCTGTCTGCCAGGTGACTCTAGCTTTGTTGCTAAATGGCTAACATGGAATTTATTGAGAGAATAGCAGTGTTTATATGCTTTAGACAGACTAAAAAACAGTGTTGATTCATTTGGAGCCATGCCTGAGTCCACTAGATCCATTCTGAGGTGCACCTAGTTCTGTGAGTTCATAAACTCCTCCAGAAACTAAACCTGGATGATAGAAGCTTTCAGCTGTGCTTACGACTGAGCCGAGCCCAGTTTGATGAACTGTTGCCGGTGTCAGCAAGAGATTTTTCCCCCAGGACACCAACAATAAGCACTATGTCATAATCACTCCCCTACAAGAGAAAGCTCCTGATTGGTTAATGTGGCGTGAATGTCTGCTGAAGTTCAGATTTTCTAACGCGAAAGATTCGCACGTTAAGCGCGTCAATTGCACAAAATGCTCAACTTGCGCCGCTTCATTGGCGCGTATTGCACCGCAGGATGTCTATTCACGTCTTAGCATTGACTTAACACGTAAATCACTCGCGCTTGATGCTTCTTCCACATCTGGTGTGAACGTAGCATTATACTAGAACCAGCTTTACTGACAAAATGTGCATGAAAATTGCCTTCAATTAATCACCAAGCACTATAAACAAACTTTACTTGAACTTTTGCAATTTTTTTAAACAAGTGATTTTTTCTTATCTTATTTATTTAATGATTATTCATGCATGTTCTTTTCAATTGGGATTTGAAGGAAACTCTGTTTTGCTTAAGAAGCTCTGAGGGACTAACGTCTTATCTGTGAGTCACAGGAAGATACAAAAATCAGACACAGCTTCCATTGTGTTTGCAATCGCTAATGCTGGAATCTCAGACTTCTTTTCTCATATCCTGTTTTTACAGAAACACCAAGCACTGCCTCAACCAACCACAGAGCAAACTGAGTGAGCGAGAGATGGGGATGGACAGAAAGTACTAACAGCACTTTAAATGTGCTGAGGGAACAACTGCTCTTTCGCTTATCAGATGACCCTATGTAGGTCACACACGCGACATGAAAAAACAAAAAAGCAGATTGTTTAGTAGGTTCTTTCAGGTAACTGGCACTGTAGTTCCTCCACACCTTTTTCTAAGCTTGATTAAAATAAAAATAAAAAAAACATTTCCTTTTACTTTCCAGCAACGTGCTCATTATCTCTGTGTTCAAACATTTGGGGGATTAGCTTGTGTGAATGCACTTATAGCAGGCCATTCACACTTCATTCATTACAGATCATTTTGCACTTAAACATCTCACTATACACTCATTTAGACAGAATCATTTCAAACTAGGACAGACGTTATTATTGATTCAGCTTGTGTTGGGTTTATAGTCAACCCAACAGCTATTTCCTGAGCAATGTGACCTTTGAGGATGTCACGTGACCTTTGGGATGACAAATCTTCCTCTGTACACATCCTCTTCCTTTAGCTCTGCAGTCTGTACAGTACCATAAGCATTTTGACTGTCCTCACGGGTTGTTATTTGACCCAGTTTGGCCATTACCCAGAGACCAGCATTAAAATACAGTTCGAGTTTTACAAAGTACCGCACATCGGTGAACAACTTGTCTCTTAAAAACTTCTCTTTCACCCTTAGCGGTGACCTAGATTCAAAGATTGAAAGGACTGACTGGGACATTAGTACAATCCCAGCAGACACAAGCCCTAGTTTAATATGTTCTCTAAAAGATACTAAACACAGCCTGTGCACTTGTTCTTTTATCTAGAAAGCCTTTGGCCTTTAGGGTTATGCAACATACAACAATATACAGTATGGTATGAATGAAATAAAAGTCTTATCTTTCATGTTATGCTCTATTATTTATTTTAGGGTGTCACTAAACATTTCATTTAGGGTAATACTTTTTTCATCATTTGGATGACTGCAGTCTTACACACTACCCCAGGGATGCAGGCAGAAACCTGAATAACTGGAGAGTGAGAAACGTACAAGCTAGAAAGTACAAAGTTTGCATTTTTAGTAATATTTTCATTGGGCCTGTAATCATTAGCTTTTGAAAAGTGTTTTATATTTCATTATTTTTTTATATTCCTCCATTCTTAATCGAAAAATTGGCATAAAGCTCTAAATGAAAAGAGAAAAACAATCATATACGAGTACATTTGAGTATATATTGTAAAATGTAAAAAAAAAAAAAAAAAGTCATTTTCAATACATAGCAATATATAATGGTGGTGTATCAAACAATATATAGACTATTAATTGATTGAATTGACGGAAAAGGTGCTATATTGTGATAATGCATCATAATGCCCAGCTATGGCCTTACTAAGCTAAAATGGTATTATTATTTTATATATATTAGGGAACAATATGTGTTCATGTGTTTCATCATCGATATCGCAATGTGCGTATCTGCAATAGTCACATCGCAGGATATGCTATGTTCAGTCT